>JAUTXW010004815.1:0-600000 GCA_030620095.1 Kuschelorhynchus macadamiae
TTAGTAGAGATAGTTTAATTTTTTTTAAAGTCAATCATTGAAATAATTTTATACTTAGTTAAAGCTTTAATACAGATACCGCTAAAAAAAGGGGTATGCACTATCTAAAGATTTAAATTTCGTACATAACCTTTAGTGTGCCATTCAAGATGGTGGCATATTATTGTTCACAAATGAATGTAGTTTAAGAAAAAAATTCAAAAATACCGAATTCCGATGTACAAGGTGTCTCAAAACTAGCCCCCCTCCCCTGTGTGAATTGGCTGGATACGGCCCTAGAACTTTGATACTTTTCAAACGTCAAAAGTTATGATATACCAAGAGTGTTTGTGTACAAAATTTAAAAAAAAATGGATTAAGCCGTTTAGGAGATACAGGGCGAACAAATTTTTACCAAAATATAAAAATCACCCTGTATCTTAGTAATAAAGCCAAATTAATCAATTTAAATATCCATTTCGATATACCCTAGGCATACCCTATACACCACATAAGTATGTATAGTGGGTCGTGAATCATCCATATATATATATATATATATATATATATATATATATATATATATATATATATATATATATATATATATGTATAAATAGACCTTAAATAAATATTAAAACTTTTCAGAGTATTTTTAAAATAAAATGTAATTTAATCAATGTACTACCCTCGATACTACTTGATATTGTATAACCTTCAGTGGTATTATTTATTTATTTTTATAGAGAGCGACTTCTTCCTAGCGATAGTCACATTTGTCTCGTGCCTGATTCTCCCTTTAGAACAGGGAATTCTTGTTGGTATTGGAATTAACCTAATATACGTTTTATACCATGCAGCCAGGCCTAAGATCAGTGTGGAGAAACTATTCGTAAGTATCTCTATTTAATTAATACGAAGTACTATCCTTTATTTAAAGCAGATCATTAATTACCCCAAAAAAGGTGGATGTATTTAATAAATCATATAAATTGAAAAGAATTACTTATAAGATTATTTACATATTTTACAATTTTTTTATGCAACCGTTTACACAAAATGTACCTAAGTGAGTTTTATTAAGAAACTGGCAATTTTTACCTAAGTAATTAGCTATTCACAATGCATATTGTGAATAGCTAATTACTAGAATTAGAAAGGATAACAGATACATATTTTTATATATTTGCTTGATCATTATTAACTTGGCTCCTATTGAATTAACTATCTTCGAGTTTTTGTAGAGTGAACTATAGTAAGACTGACTTATTTTCCTGTTTATTGTAGCCATAAATCCCTGTGCGTTAGTCTGTGTACTGGTTAGTTATTCTGTGCTCTGCGACGTTGCTGTGATATCTATCGTAATTCTAATAATTATAAGTCTTTTATTCTTTTACTGTTTGCTTCTAACTAATATTTTTTTCTGATATTTGTTGTTTATCAATACCGTATTATTACTTCGTTTCTTTATTAAAATCAATTTTTAGTTTAAATTTCCGTATTGCAATTGTCTTAGGAAATCGTAATTTTATATTATAGCTTGTACGAGAAAGGTAAATGTAACAAAAATAAAAACTTTTAAAGGCAAATTGAAAATTTATAATTGTTTAGTACGTAAAAATGTGTTTTGACAAACGTAGCACTTCTTCGTATATGTATGTACGTCCAATGGGGTACCCAGTGGCGTTTACTGGTTAGTTATTAATCACAGCAATGTCGCAGAGCACAGAATAACTTTAGTAACCAGAGACCACAAGACTTTATAACATCGAAAGTATTCAAAAAAGGCCAAGCCAAATATCACGTTTCTAATGAAATTATTGAATTCCGTCATGGTTTTTGAAGAAATTTGAAAAATATACATTCAATAGTATAATGGACTCGATCAACTTTATAATTATATGCAATTATTCCGCTATAAGCAGTTTTTGGAAGTCATTATAGCTTGCTTAATTCTTTTAACAATAGAAGTTAATTTTGTAACTGACAAAAGGTCGTTTTCAAAATTTATAAAATTTTCAAGGGTAATAAAAATTTATTTACGAAACCACAAAAGAAGTTGTCAGTTTAGGCATTTTAAATCTTATAAAATTATATTTAGCATATCTTGTAGACTATGTGTTAATAAACAACATAACTTCCACAAAGCATAAGATTCACGATACCCCAGGAGTAGTCAGAGATGACGGGGACTGCAGCCTCCGTCGTCCAGAGTGAATTGCCCATGTGCGCTATGCTTTTTTAAACGTAAATAAAATCTGTCTAATGTCTAACACAAATTTATTACCCGCTCAAATCAGGCTTGTGTAAACCTTATGGTTCAAATACATTTTGTTTAACCCAACTATACGATATTTTTAATCGTAAAAAATATTCATGTAACTTCACTAATTAGTTACGTTGAAATTCTTCGTAACTTAATAAACAAATAACAATAGCCAAATCGAGTTTAACCCAACCCTCCTGTCACGTTCTTTCTAGATACACGTTAACTCTGCAATATTTTTGCATTTTTGATGAATTTCGACATACGTGTGGAAGGCAATTGGCGATTGTACGTAAGCATGGTATTACCATCGCTTTAAAAACCATAGTATCATTCGATGAAACGAAATTTAGTCACATCATCTGTTCGGGATGGGGGCTTAGTGAAACTCGAGAGGATATATTTGATACGATTTTTCATATATTTAGCGGGAGAAACTCCCCTTAAAATATCCAATCGATTTCGCAGACTATTCCAAAGGAATTTTGAATGTGAAACAGGAGTTGATATTAATAATTGCACGTATATTTGAAAATTGTTACATTGATGAAGTAGAAGCCACAGTTAAAATTGAAAAAAACCGAGTGAAAAGTTTGCCAGAATTTAAATTTATTAGCACGTATTAACAAAGGTAATGATGATGCAAAAGTAAAAATATCTTTTAGAAAATGGGCTCTATATGAACTCCGATAATAAAAAGAACGATGCTACTGAATCACTATATATGAATTTGGATCTATATCTATATCCATACGAACATTGGAATTTAGACTTTGGTAAAAAACTTTCTGCACCCGCTTATTTTAATTATGAAAGCCTTCAGGGAAGTTATTATGGTATGTATATATGATGGTTATAGTAGAATTCTTCTTCAATTCTGTCTTTGTGATAAATTATAGTAACCAGCAAGTCTCTCCTGTGACGTTAAATTAGAATTCGGAGAGAAAAAGAAATTTAGCAAGAATTTTGAAGTTTAGGCTCTTATACTATATGACTTCTTTCTCACTTGCAATGCCTTAGATTGATCCGTACGTTTTGGACATTTTTAGTTTTTAATATTCAGAAATGTATCGAGTAAAATATATTTTTGTATAAAGTTATTTTTCAATGAATAGTGTGTAGTTGACTTTGTTCTGCGAGGACCTCTCTCACATAGTCTGAGTTATGAACCCAAAGAAAAATTGTACGAACAGGTTTTAAATATCGCATTATTACTTACAGTCTTTTTTCAAGAAAAAATCGAATTGATGTAAAATTATACTTGGAAGATCTTAAACCAAAAATTATTAAAACATAATTTTTCACCTCATACTTATATTAACGTCAACATGGAATAATGTTTCTTTTTTATTAGAAACAGAGAAAATAACAGATATTAAATCATTCAATTCTCGTTATGATATTATTTTCTCAATGTGATTTTTAACAAGTTTCAACAAGTTTTGACAGTTAAATCTGCAAAAACTTAGAGAAAAGGAGAGTGGTTGAGCTGTAGCTAAACTTTTATTTTTCTAATAAAATTTAAACAAATGTAAAAGTTTATAATACACAGTTATATTTTAGCAGTATTAGATAGTGCAGTTTAAATAAAATATACATATTAATAAAGTTATATATATGTTTTATTTAATATTTTCCAACGACCTGCACACCTGCACTTTAATAAATCGACGTGTTACACCTTTTAAAATTCGTCCTTCTGTCGATGAACAAGAGAAAATAAATAATTCAAGTTAATACCCTCAAGGAGCCGCAGCGGGAGTCAAAAAAATCCATCGAGAAATTAAAGTTTCATAACGCCCAGGGCCGACCTTGTTCGCTTCACACAACGTGCAGAGTTGCCAAATCGCGACGAACTGCATCACATCGTTTATAAATAAGCATACTTTTTGTATCGATTGTCTTTATAAACTAGTAGACGCTTTTGGCACCACCAAACTTTATATTATTGCGTGCTTCCCAATTATTAAAATTCGACGTGAGCAGTTATTAATGTAGGTTAATTTATTTGTATCTGATTTACTGTCTAGTCGAAGAAGGTCGTTGCTTTAACCTCAGGTTTCTTATGCATTTTAAAAATTATCTAAATGACCATTAACAGAGACCTATACTATCATAAAATCAATGCGAGAACACGAAGGGCTAGACATCAAAAGAACCACACTGGTATATTTTTTGATGTATTAACTGACGAAATTAAACTTTTAATTACTTGAAAACGAAAACAAAAATTGTTTTTAAATAAAGGCATTCTGAAGTGATTATGAATACCTGCTTTGCACCTTCAATGAACTTATCTAGAAAAAAAACCTGCTTATTCAAGAGGTTTTCTTATGGTTGGGCTAATTATTGTTATTTATATATATATATATATATATATATATATATATATATATATATATATATATATAGTATTTTAATGTTAGTGTTATGTATAAAACTTGATATAATTTTAACAAGTAGTTATTTTCATTTGTTCTTTGCTGTAGTCCTTTTATTATCAACTATTATTAATTAAGACTTACATATTTTTTACTTACTAAAACGCTATAAGACTCTACTTCATAAATAAACGATTTGAATTTGAAATGAAAAGAGCCTGGATATTTTGGTAACTTTCTCTACATACAGAGCCGTATAATACGCGGCAATACATATAGTGGAAAGGGGTTTGTAACTTTTTTCTTTAAATTCATAATTCACAACGAGAACATTTTCATTTATAATAAGAATAGAACTGATGTTATAATATTCTCCGGAGCTATTTATAACTTTTGTTTTTGACTGATTTTCACGCTAACCTACCTTATCCTAAAAACTATTAAACACAAGTTTCGCGAAACATCTTAACCCGATATTCTTCAGAGCTGATTGAAGTTTTAGCTTGATACCTTCGCGATAGAAAAGTTCTAGATATTTTTATCTTTTTGCTCAGGTGCTACACAATTTCCGGACCAATCTGAAGCCTCTTGTTTAGAAATTTATTCATCATTTGAACAAAGAGACCACCAGTTCGATCTGATATTTCCACACATCGTAAATATTCAACATTTTATAACCATCTAACCCAGTTCCAGTTAAAGTTCGTTCCTTGTTGGAGTGAAAGCATTCCTTGCTCATATTTTCACCATATGTACGGCAAAGCGCAAACATTGGCTTTCCATTCATCTTTTGTGGTAATACGGGATGATATAAGTTCTGAGAAGGAAGAATTTGGCATTTTATCAAGCTATCTTATTTAAATCCAGTACCTTACACTCGGTTCCAACAAACACCTGAGGAGGGTGTCCAACCTTGATTTCACCCCATCCTTTATCTTTTAATAAGTATTACAGTTACCGGTTCTACCAGTGTCCACCACCGTAGAAGGCGTATTTAAAATTGAGAGGAGTGACAGAGAGTAAAGAAGATTAAACAAAAATAGCATTCACCAACTCAATCGGTCGCTTTTAGCCACTATCAATTCGTATCTTGAGTTTAGCGATTCTGTAGGGTTATCTAATAAAAAATAAATGTAATCTCCAATTTAAATAAAACACAATTTCTATAATTTGTATTTTCTAAAAATTACCATTTTGGAAACGAAGTCTTAACTTATACTGATAGAATTTAGAGACTTAATCTGAAAGTTGTACTTTGAAAACTGAAACCGTGGTATTATGGATTCATTCTTTATATAGAGCCTTCCAATGATCATAAGTGGAGTAGTTACCGCTATTAATTGTAATCTGTAGTCAGAAATATTAATCTCTCAGGACACTCATAATCACATATCCGTACAAACACATGTATGTACACAGGATAGTTCATTGGAAGTTATTTCTATTATTGAAATAATGAGAATCAAAGTTCCCTTCTTAATTATTTATATTATAGTACACTTATAAGGTCAAACTTTATTAAACTCAATAACTTTCAAGCCTCTCCAATTCCATAAGAATACTCTGGATTTCATTTATATGGTTTCCATTTCCTGATTTTTGCTCGGAATCTGGCAACCAACTGAGTCACGTCAGTCAATCACACATGCCCATTTGACTCCGGCCAATTGTCGACAAACAAATAAAGATTAATTACTGAAATTACCTATCTTCCACGCCGTTGAACTGCCTTAAGGCCGAAATACAAGATGCCAATAGAATCCGATAGAACGCACAGCTGACTTTGACGTCTATCACTTGATTTAATAGTAAAAAATTTAGATGTTTTTAATATAGTCGAATGCGGTCTTATCGTGCGGGTCGGTCCAAAGATCACCAACATTATGAATCAAATCAGAAAACACCGTGAATACCAAAATGTTGTGTGATTCTTTTATCGAGCTATTAAATCTCGATGGGCTATTAAAAATATACAGGGAGAAAGAAAATAGTTTTTTTATTATATTACGCAATATTATTAAGATAGCCACTTAATATTATTTTATATATTAAATGCCGAGGGACTAAATAAGAAAATTCGCTAAATATGTATTTGGTTAAAATTTTTTGGGCGGCAAAAACAAAAATACACAAATTAGCAAGCGCCTTAATAAAGTAGAAGGCGGTTCGAATCAGTGGAACAATCAGGATATGTTCTGTTTATACAGCCACTTAATGAAAGTGAGATTTTTTTATCAATTACCAAAAATTATGAGCCCCGCTTGGCTTAAAAATCTAACCACTTATACAGTGTCATTTATTTAAATGCGGGCCACCCCTGTGCAAAGAAAACTTGTTTTTTTTTTGTATTGTGATAACAAAAAAATTTTATTTTACAAAAATATTATACACTTTAGATAATTAGTTATTACTTCCCTCGTGAGATTTTTTCAGATCTTTACGTTTAAGGTTCCCTATATATATATATATATATATATATATATATATATATATATATATATATATATATATATATATATATATATATATATATATATATATATATATATATATATATATATATATATATATATATATATATATATATATATATATATATATATATATATATATATATATATATATATATATATATATATATATATATATATATATATATATATATATATATATATATATATATATATATATATATATATATATATATATATATATATATATATATATATATATATATATATATATATATATATATATATATATATATATATATATATATATATATATATATATATATATGATAGTATGTTTTCATTCCACTTACACCAACGTCATAACAAGAAAATGATCCCTGTTTGGAACATGTTCTGCATCACAGCAGACACAATGATCCATTTTAGTCAAACGACGATCGCGATTTCACTCTTATTAGAGCTCATCAAGCCGCCATAGACTAGCCAGCCCCGTGTAGGGCAAAGGCACAAAATTGAATCACAAAAACAACTACTCCGCTGGCTAATACCACGACCGGCATTGAATTACATTGTGACTCCTGGCTTTCGTTGGGAGTATTAAATGATAGTATGTTTTCATTCCACTTACACCAACGTCATAACAAGAAAATGATCCTTGTTTGGAACATGTTCTGCATCACAGCAGACACAATGATCCATTTTAGTCAAACGACGATCGCGATTTCGCTCTTATTAGAGCTCATCAGGCCGCCATAGACTAGCCAGCCCCGTGTAGGGCAAAGGCACAAAATTGAATCACAAAAACAACTACTCCGCTGGCTAATACCACGACCGGCATTGAATTACATTGTGACTCCTGGCTTTCGTTGGGAGTATTAAATGATAGTATGTTTCCATTCCACTTACACCAAAGTCATAACAAGAAAATTATCCTTGAGTGGACCATGATCAGCAACACACCAGACACAATGATCCATTTTAGTCAAACGACGATCGCGATTTCGCTCTTATTAGAGCTCATCAGGCCGCCATAGACTAGCCAGCCCCGTGTAGGGCAAAGGCACAAAATTTTATATATATATATATATATATATATATATATATATATATATATATATATATATATATATATATATATATATATATATATATATATATATATATATATATATATATTTAAAATTGGAACAAGTATTCTATAATTATTTATTTAATGCCTACAAAATTACAAATGCACTAAAAAAGTAAGCAAAAATTGGTGTCAAATCTAATAAAAAAATATTTAAATTAAAATCCACTGGCTAATATCGAGGAGCCAGTGGCAAAACCTCTAAGAATCGGTATAAGGAATGTACAGAAACTTGTGCATGAAAAAAAAAACATAATTTACTTCCGAAGAAGATTAAGAAATGTACACGAAAAAATCCAAAGGCAAAAACTTAAGTTACAATGCAAAAATAGATATTCATAATGCAATTTATGATTTATACACGTCAAAGACTAATATAATCCTTCAGAAACTTTTTAATATTATAGACTAAAAAATATTATCATCACTTAAAAAGTCCTCATCTTCTGAGTCGTCCTCATATGGTACAATCATCATTGGAAGAAGAACTCGTTCTCGATTCCACCAATCCCATATTAATTTCTCCGTATGTTACGCCATATGGCGTAATATAATTTAATGAATCTTGCCAAACAATTTCCACCTCATCTGATGTAAGACCATCGTTCACGTGTTTTTCGTAATATGATTTTGCCCCAGCCCATATTAATTCTATTGCGTTAAGCTGGCAATGGTATGGCGGCAGTCGTAAAACCTCATGTCCATTTTCCCGTAATATTTCATCTACAGCATATATTGTTGGTTTTTTAATAGATTTTGCCATTAAAAGAAGTTCTAGTTTCAGCATATTGGGTAAAGGATTTTGTTTTTTTTTTGTTAGCCAGTCATAAATATCATTTTTCTTCCAGGATGAAGTAGGTTGTTTATTTAAGATTCTTGAATGATAAGATGCATTGTCCAGAATGATTAAAGATGGAGCATCTAAATTTGGAATCAGTTGTTCTTTTAACCA
Organism: Kuschelorhynchus macadamiae; assembly: GCA_030620095.1. Lineage (NCBI taxonomy): Eukaryota > Metazoa > Arthropoda > Insecta > Coleoptera > Curculionidae > Kuschelorhynchus > Kuschelorhynchus macadamiae. The sequence goes on from JAUTXW010004815.1 coordinate 9,182, forward strand.
CTTTTCAAACAGTTCACATTTCATATTATCATGGTAGTCCATACTTTTGGATGTTGAAGAAAATAGTAAACTTGCACCTGGGAGAAATCCTGTTGAAGAACCTGCATGCAAAATGATGAATCGTTTTCCCGTCCCACATCCCTTTTTTCTCTTGACACTTTTTACAGACTCGTCCTGCCAAGATTCCGAACCACTTTCATTACAAAATATCCAAGTCTCGCCTAAAAATACCACTTTTCTAAATTTTGAATTAACATTTTCCGTGTATTTCTTTAAAAACTGGATACGCTGACTTGCTATATGTGGCAACTCAAAAAAAAATCTCCTATTTTAGTCCTTTTTCCAATATGCCTCGATTTTTTAAAGCTTCTTTTAAAACTTGAAGGGTTATATTAGTTTTTGATGTGTATAAACCGTAAATTGCATTACGAACATCCATTTTTACATTGTCACTTAAGTCTTCTATCTTTGGCTTTTTTCGTGTACATTTCTTAATCTTCTTCGGTAATAAATTATGCTTTTTTTCATACACAATTTTCTGCACAGTCCTTATACCGATTCCCAGAGCTTTTGCCGGTGAATTTTCATTTTCCTAATATTTTATTAGATTTAATACCATTTTTTTCGCTTGTGGATGCAAAAAACCCGAAAATTGTTTTCTATTACTCATTTTGTCACTGACTTGTCAATCTGACTTTGAAGTGACATCGTTCAAAGATTTTTGCAACTGCTGGTATTTATATGTTTATCCTCTTTTTTCATAAGAAAATATCATAGGTCAATCTAATTTATCTTCCGGATTTTATGCGGATAATATGATTACACGTAATAAAAGAAAAACAAACTTAAAAAGTTTGTCGTTGATAAATTGTATGACCCGCACGATAACACTGCTTTTGACTATAGCTAAAATTTGATTATCTAGTTGGACAGTCAGCAGCAGTCACGATTTGTAATGCTTTTATATCATTGAGGTTACGTTGATTTAAATAAATAAACATGTGTTTCATACTTATTCTCACTTTTGAATTTCGTTGTAGAGTATATGAGCTATAAGTTATGGAATAGCTCTTACTAGACTTACTATTCATAGTATAAATTTTTACTGGGCAAAATGTATAGAACGGCAATTTTGATCAAAAACTTTATATAGTCTCTTGAGTTATGAATTAATAAATAGTAACGAAACATTGCATCCTTTTAGTATAAGTTATAAATAGCTCCTCCGAAAAGACGTTGATAACACCGGAGACAGTATGCATCCCTGACGTACCCCTTTACGAATTTCAATATCCCTCAAGATAGTAATTTTAGTTTTCGTAATAATTTGAAACATGGCTATTAAGCTTATAGTGTTATTAAGCCACACAATAAACAACACTCAATGAAACCACTTTACTTAATAATCTTTGGAAGATATATTTAAAAATAAAAGAATTGCAAATCGCTGTATCACTAATCATTACCTTACCACCAGACAGAACTTATATATATATATATATATATATATATATATATATATATATATATATATATATATCCACATAACCTCACTAGTTCTACTTTTTACCAATTAAAGTAGTGTCTACATATACGTGTCAGTTAGTGAAATTGTATATTTGGATTGTCATTTCAACACCCCTTCTCAATACAAATATAATAAAAAAACATTAAATTTAAATTCTACAATTAGAACAATCCTAAACCTAATCTGTGCTTTCTGAACAAATCACCAGAAAGATTTTTAGTTAGAATGTCTGCAATTTGTTCATTAGTAGCAATATACTCGATAACGACTGTTCCTTCATTCACCAAGTCCTTAATAAAATTAAATTTTACATCAACATGTTTTAATCTTTTATGATCAAATCTTTTTGTTAATTTGATACAGGATTGGTTATCTTCAAAAATTGTAAAGTTGGCGTTCGCAAAACCAAGATCACCCAACAGGTTTGAGAACCAAATCCCTTCTTTTGCTGCCTCAGTCAATGCAACATACTCTGCTTCGGTAGAGGAAGTAGAGAAGTTGCTTGCTTTTTTGTAGACCAGCACACTGTACCACCAAATACTTTAAATAGATATCCACTAGTTGATTTTCTATCAAACTCATCGTCTAAAACATATTCATCAAAATATGATGGAATTTTTCTTCTTCTATTACTTTTCCTTACCTCACTTTCGCCTTGATCTTTCTCTCCACTCACTTCAATTTCAAGATTTTCATTATTTTGTTCACCCAAATTTTCATTCAACCCTTGTTCTTTTTGACTATCATCAACCACAAACAAATCAACCAGACCTGTATTTGCCTTCAAGTTGTTTATATTCTTAGACTCATCAAAAATTACATGTGAATATTTCGTTTAAGAGGATTCCAAACCCTATAACCATTACTTGCATACCCTATCATGATATTAATTTCACTTTTAGGGTCAAACTTAGATACCTGCTTTTCTTTGGGTATGTGACAATAAACTAAACTACCAAAAACTCTCAGTTTTTTTAAGTCAGGTTTTACCTTATAAAACATTTCGGAGGGAGTAACATTTTAATAAATTTTTTTTAATTCCATTGGATTAATGAAGCAGTTGGTGTACGATTCAACAAATAATTTGCACAAAGAATCGATTCCCGCCATAACGTTTTGGGTAACCCTGATTACAAAAGCATTGCCCTACCCTTTTTTAATAATGTTCGATTGAGTCGCTCTGCACTACCATTCATTTCTGGGTTGTATGGGACTGGGTACCTGAACCTGATGCCCTTGGACCTACAAAAACCAACAAACTGATTGGAGCAGTATTCCCTACCATTATCACATTGTATAGAACCAATCCTGTCTCCAGTTACATTAGTAACAAAAGCCTCATATTCCTTAAAACACTCAAATATACCACTCTTATATTTAACTAGGTACACTGCACTAAAATGAGTAAAGTCTTCTAGAAATGTGACAAAATATTGCTTGTTATCATATATTGCAGGAGTAATTGGCCCACAGATGTCTCTGTGCACAATCTCTAAACCCCTTTTTGTCATCTTTCTAATTGCTCTCTCAAAAGGTAAACGTGTTATTTTTGATTGACTACAAATAGAACAATTCTCAACCTCTGTATCACTTAAACTTATCTCAATTCCTTCAGCCATGTTCTGTTCAATTAACTTATGAAAATTTTGATTTTCTATATGCCCTAGTCTAGCATGCCATAGTTTATAGTTTTTATTTACCTCACAGACATTTACCACATTACTAAAAATAACTCTAAATTCAACTACATACAAATTATCTTTTCTTCTTTCCTTTGGCAATTAACTGGCTCTTGTTAAAAATAGATACAGAATTATTTTCAAAAACAACTTTTAAATTGGCCCTTTCTAATTTTTGAACTGACAATAAATTATGCCTTAAATTTTTAATAAACAAAACATCTCTGATTTCACCTGATTCTACGCCTTGTAGTTTTACCTTAATAACTCCAATTTTTTTAGCACTTAAAGTCTCTCTATCTTTGGCAACTGCAATTTTTAGTTCCCCTTCTAAAGCCTTGCTTCTGAAAAAATACCTATCAGAATTTACGATATGATCTGTCGCACCAGAGTCAACAACAAATTTTACAATATTTCCTTCCATTGGTGTCTCACAAACCATAGCATTTCCCATTGTTGCAATGAATGCAATATGCTCATCCACCTTCTCAACTTCATTGGCTTGTCTTTCTCCATGCTTTCGCCCTTGCTGCAATCAACAATTTTTCCTATAATGTCCAGGTTTTCCACAATTATGACATGTAAATTTCTTCTTTTGTTCATAGCCATTGTGCTGAGTACCACCGCTTGTGTACTTCCGCTCTCTCTGTGTATTGTATGCAGTTGTAGATCTCGAATAACTCTCTTCGGTTTGCATAGATCCCTTTTTCTTCATTTCGTAGTCGAATAATTTTCCTTTTACAAACTCTAGTGTCAACTTATCTTGGTCCAGTGTTTCCAATGCTGTTACAATGGTCTCATAGCTAGAAGGCAAGGTCAGTAACAAGTGACATACAATATCTATTTCCTCTAAACTCGCTCCAACAGATTTAAGTTCCCTTACCAACTCTTCGAACTTTATAAAGTGGTTCTCCAAACTTTCCTTTTTTTCTAGTCGCAATGTCAGAAGCTTCCTTCTCAAATATAACTGACTAGCAATACCCTTCCTTTGGAAGACCTTCTCTAAGGCAGACCACATCTGAAAAGCTGTATTTTTATCCTTTATGTATTCAAGATTACTATTTGCCACACCTTGTACAACAATTGCTTTACACCTCTATCTTTCTTTTGTTGCTGCTCAGTTGAAGATTCAATTTCACTTTCAATAGCAGATAATACCCCATTTTGATCCAAAACTGTTTCCATTCTAAATTTCCAATGGTCATAATCTTTACCATTAAACTGACTAATCCCGAACTTCTCCATAACACTATTTGTGCTTGGGGTGGCCATTTTTTGTTGTTAAATTCTTCCTTAAGTTCCTTAACACAAATTTCCAAGCTTAGTTATGCCTTTTCTCTAGGCCCATAACCTGTAATAATTTGAAAGCATCATTATATCACTAATCATTACATTACCACCAGAGAGAACTTATATATATCCACATAACTTCACTAGTTCTACTTTTTACCAATTAAAGCAGTGTCTACATATACGTGTCAGTTAGTGAAATTATATATTTGGATTGTCATTTCAACAGTTTTAATTTTTGCTACCTAATACCAGTACAAGCTGAATAACTTTTAAGTCTATTCCCAAGCTAGTAAGTGAGTTTATGAAACCCGCATAGTAAAGTTATCCAATTTATCAAATGAAATAATGATTAGTGTGTGTTCCTAACTAATATACGTTACCATAATGTTTAAAAAAAAAATTCCTGAAGTAAAACTGTATTTGCATTATACTAATCACTATACTCAAGAAGAAATAGGTGTTATGATTGGACGATCACCTAAATGAAATTTTGGTTGCTTAGTCTTTTTACAATTTTTCCATTATTTAGGAGGATGTGATCTACGCCAGGGTGGTATATTTCTACGCCGCGCTGTGCTTTTTGTTGACATGTCTTTGTCTTTTTGTAATGTTTTTTAATTACTTGTTTAGAGTAATATATGTCTTGGTAGTTTGTACGTCTCATGAAGTCTGTAGCCAACGTGTGTGTTGAGTTAATTACATTCTTGTTTTGTGTACCTATTTTTCTGTAGTAGTTTGTAATGAGTTTGTCCTCAATTCAGTTAATGTTTCCATTAGTAGGTACATTTCTGGCATAATGCGAGGCATCTGCCGTTAGTGTTAAACATCTGTTTTGTATACGGTGAAATAACATCATTTTTATTATTCAGTTGTTTGAAGGAAACCAAAGAAAAACTCCGTTAAGAAAAATGGTGAAGTGAATCAAGCTACTGTATTATATCTTTATCTAAGAGGTTTTTTAGATGTCTAACTTGTCCTAATATTTAAGAAATTGTGAAATAAAGGTGTATATCTATAGATGTAAGTTGGTTTTAATTTCACATTATTCCGAGTAGATAATGATATTGCTGTTAGTTTAGAATAAAGAATTTAAAATATTATTCTCACTAATGCAAGCTCATACCTTAACTTCTGTGTCTAAATAAAAAAATGGATATGTGATGAATCTTTACGGTTTGGGGAGTTATTAGATGTTTTAGTTAAAACTCGACTACATTGTGTTCCCATATCCACCGAAGTTTTCAACATATAGGGTGAATATCCTGCAATGTATAGAAAATAAACATTTAGTGTGCTGTAGTAAGGATTTTTTTTTCTATTTAGCAAAACAATATAACATAATATAACAACATAATACATGCGTATGTGCTTTTGAATGATCTTAACTGATTTTACTCCTTGTAAAGAATTTTCATTAAGAGGGAAATATTACTAAGCATAGAACTATTGACATGAAGCCTAATCAAATAACTTCATGAAGCTTTAACTTTACAGCTCTGTATCCTAGTTTAAGTAAGGGAATTTTTATTCTAAAAATGTTTTTTTTTTGGGGGGGATAAAGTAAGTTGTGCATTTCGTCACCATTGTCGTAACCAAGGCCTACTTTGGCAACTAACAGATAAATTACTAAGAACAATGCATTGGAAAGCGGTTTCGATGCAATATATATATATATATATATATATATATATATATATATATATATATATATATATATATATATATATATATATATATATATATATATATATATATATATATATATATATATATATATATATATATATATATATATATATATATATATATATATATATATATATATATATATATATATATATATATATATATATATATATATAATGTAGCATATGATCTCTAGCTTCATTTTTTGAAAACATTAGAACGGTGGGGGGGTGGTAATGGGCTATTTTCGAAATATGGATAGTCATAGGCGTACTTGTGAAGAATACAGCATTTACTGATGTAAGCTATATTATATAATTTGTATTATTTTAAGTAAGGGAATTTTTATTATGAAAATGTTTTTTTTTGTGGGGGAATTGAAATAACAAATTATTTATTGATTAAAAGTGAGAACAAACATGTTATCTTTTATACGCAGAGATAGGAATGGTAGAGGGGGAGGAGTAGGAATCTATATTAAAAAACACATTCAATTTCAATTAGTTGAACTTGACGTCGTCGCAGATTCCTGCGAATTTTTATGTGTAAAATTTAATTTAGGTAAAAAATCAGTACTATTTGCAACTATTTACAAACCTCCTTCTTCGAACGTGGACAATTTTATTGAATGCCTAGAAGATATTATGAATCTAACTGTACCATTTTACGATTTTACGCTCTTTGTCGGTGATTTTAACATAGATTTAATAAAGCAGTCTGCATCGAAAATCAAACTCTTTAAAGTTCTCGAAATGTACAATTTAGTTCAACACGTAGTGGATCCCACTTGTATTAATATAACGAATAATACTTCTAGTCTTCTTGATGTTATAGTAACAAATAATAATCTTACAGGATTGTAAAACAGTTAATATATCTGAAGAGCTATCGGATCATTGTTTAATTTATTGAGTGTTCAACCTAAACATAAAACTAGAGAATAAAATCATTGAGTTTAGAGACTATAATAGTATTAATTACAATCAATTTGAGCAGGATGCCTTACAGATCCCTTGGGAAGCTATTTATTATACACTAGATATAAATGACAACTTGCAGCTTTTTAATGACAACATAAGTTTTCTAATAAATAAACATGCACCATTACAACTAAAAAAAAATTAAAGAAAGGTCTTATACGCCATGGATAACAAATAATATTAAATTACTAATTAAGCTTAACTGATGGTCGACTTAGGTATTATAGAGAATGAGAAACTATACAAAACATGCTATCTCTAGAGAAAAAATCGCATATTTTAATTCTTTTGCTAATTCAAAAAGTAGAGATTTTTGGACAAAGGCAAAAAAATTAAATTTGACAAAAAACACAAACTATGACATCTCTACAAATTTTCCTGACCCATCCTCCATAAATGATTATTTTTCCAATTGCGCCTCAGGGGTTAATACAACTTCAAACATAAAACTCAATTTGTATAACCAAAATAAACATGCTAATGTAACATCTGATTTAAACTTTGACCTAATAGATGAAAATTCTTTGATTAAAATAATTAATTCAATAAAAAGTAGATCCATTGGAGAAGATCAGTTATCTATCACGGATCTAAAGTTATGTTTACCTTTTTGTAAAAATTCGCTCATAAATATAATTAATACTTGTATATTAGAAAATTGTTACCCTGATTTATGGAAAAAAGCAATAATAAAACCCCTAGCGAAAACAAATAATCCTAAAGATTTTAAGGATCTTAGACCTATTAGTATACTGCCAGTTCTTTCTAAAATAATTGAAAAACATATCTACAAACAAATCGTATCTTTTTCTGCTTCTAATAAATGAATACCTGAATGTCAATCAGGCTTTCGTGAAAACTTCAGTACTACTACGTGTTTAGTAAATCTTGTAAACGACATCAGGATCAGTGAGGATAAGAAAAAAATAACCTGCTTAGCTCTATTAGATTTTAGTAAGGCATTCGATACGTTGAGTCACGATATGCTATTGGCTAAACTTCATTACCTTGGTTTATCGGAAAACTCTGTAGCATTTCTAAGGTCTTATCTTGTTGACCGATCCCACTGTGTACTACTAAATGATGGTCCTGTCAAGCTCAAATCTCACTATTTACCTGGGGTACCGCAGGGGTCGATCTTGGGGCCGTTGCTGTTTTCTTTCTATGTTGCTGATATGGATAAGGGAGTTAATTTTTCGAAACTTCAAGAATTCGCTGACGACTCTCAATTGTATATGACATTTGAACCTCAGAATTTTGAAAATTGTATGGCTAATTTTAATCGCGATCTAGATTATCTAAACCATTTTGCGATGGATCATAATCTGAAGCTGAACGCAGTCAAATCGTGTGTAATTTTATTTGGAACTAATAAAAATCAAATAGCAGACATGTCAGGAAATCTAAATTTAATAATTAACAACGCACCTGTGCCTGTTTTAAGTGAAACAAAAAATTTAGGTATCTATTTTGACTCCGGACTCTCATTCGAAACACATATTAAAAACAAACTTAAAGTTGCATATATGCGACTTAAAAACCTGAACAAACTTAAAACTTACTTGCCAGAAAAAATTAAATATTATTTATGTAATACACTTATATATCTCTATTTGATTACGGGGACGTGGTTTATCATAGCTCGTTGGTTGGAAGAATTTCAAAATCTATTCAAAAGTTACAACATACCTGTATGAGATTTTCTCATAATATTCCTTTAGGAATCATATCACTCCATATTTAAATAATTTTTCAGTTTTAACGATGGCAAATCGACGCAAATTACATATATATACGTTTGTCTACAGAATTTTAAAATCAGGTCAGCCCCTTATTTAAGAAGACTTTTTAGCGTACAAGATAACCGCTATGTCATTACGAAGAATGTTAACGATTTTATAATTCCTCAACACAAAACGTCTACGTTTCAGAAATCATTCAGTTTTATAGCCATACAAATGTGGAATTCTCTTCCAAATCGCGTAAAGGAATATAACATTCAACCGTTCACCCAGTACATCAGGAACAAACTTTTAGTTGAACAAAGTCTTACTTGAAATCGTGATTCTCTGGGAAACTCCTTATATATAATTAATCAATTTCTGTGTTTTGTGCGCACATTTGAATGTAAGCCAAATGTCTGCATGCACTGCACTGATGCTTTCCATGTTTTTTATAAACTATTTATGTCTAGCTTCTTCCGACCCATGCACATGAATGTCTCCTGGGGTGTCTCCTTATCCTTTGCCTAGCCACGCCATTTATTTGAATAATCTTTTTTTTATAAGTTTTTATAATTTACTATATATTATGTTACATTTATCTTATAAACTTGGTCTTACTGAATAAAATTGTACTCCGTATTAGATGTTAATTGGTAGGGTTGTTCCGCGCAGTCATATGTTTTATGTGGCTGCGAATCAGTTTTTTAATTGGGGAGCAGTCCTTATTCCTCAGCTTATTTATGTATGTAGGAATATAAGTATTTTTTCGATACAATAGCAAACAATCATGAAAGTTGTCATGTACTAGCTGATGAATAAAAATTGTTTGAATTTGAATTTGAATTTGAATTTAAAACTAACATATCACTCTGCATTTTTATATGTCGATCTATGTAATTGTGAAGTTTCGATAAATATGAAATATTTAAATAAGTTTATTTTAATATAACCTAGTTAAAAACTTATCATTATACAAGGTGCATTTTTTTGCATAATACTGATTTTTAAACGGTGTTAGAAAAGTTAGAATATCAGAAAGAAGTATCATTTTTATATACCTACATATACCTGGTATTAATCATATCATAATACCTATTGCTATTTACACTTATATAATCGACAATTTATTTTATCTTACACAAATCCCATGTTTTAAATCAGAATTCCAAAACTTAAAATTTTCTTTTATTATATACAAGGTGTCTAATTGATGAAAACAAAATATCGCGATTTTTTCTTTTTAAACTATTGGAATGCTTTCAGCCGGTTGCATAAAACTTAATTGCTCTTTAGAATATTTAACTGAACTTTCGGATTTGACAAGCTGTTATAGAAATCTAGGAACCCGCTGTCAAATTTTATCAAAAATAAATTATTTGTTTGTTTGAACCAAGTACAATACTAAACTAACAACTTGTTTTGTTGAATATATATAAATAATTCCTAAAAAATCATCAGAAAGCTCCTCATTTTGCGCAAAACTACCAACAAGGCATTTTTACAAATATGTCGTAATCTTGTTTGTTCCATACTAAGTATACATATTCAGAAATCGTTATTTAGTGACCGGTGACACGGACTTGAACTCCTCCTCTTTAAAACTTTCTTCGCTTAGAAATTCCTATCTATCAGTATTTTAAATATTTCTCAAGTTTTAAAGAAATATTGCATAAGAAAATTATTTTCATCAAAGTAGTATGAGCAAAGTTTCGCACTCTCCATCATATAAATGGTTCTAACTAAGGCGGATTTGGCCTTAGGCTTTTAAGATGCATTTTATCATTACAAATCGCGCACGTCACATTAGCGGTGTGTTTTAATATATCCAATGACATGACATTCGCTGAGCTAAGAAAACTTTGTCGCATATGTAGCAATGCAGTCCCTTTGCTACGTTCTTACCAATAATAAACAGCACTAAAAAACTTAAACTATACACTAAACTTAAAAAATACTAAACGATAAATTAACAAATAAAATAGAAATAGCATAACATAAACAGCACTTAATATTCCAACTTGATTCTGTTTAAAAATTTTAATTTAAAGAAATTATCAACCCTGTATAATATAAAAGTTTCTTGTTTGGGTTACGTAAAAAAACTTATTTAAATAACTTATATTTCCTGATACTTCTCAATTTTAGAGATGCAAGTATAAGAATGCAGAGTGATATAATAGTTTTAAACACTTTGTTTATAAAATTTAACATGTTAGGTCTTCTTATAGGATTTTCTGTCCTAGAAATTTTCATTTCTCTCTTTTTTATTTAAAAGTAGCTAAAAAGAATAAATATCTGACAATCTAAATTCCATGAACTAAAATATAAACCACATTATAAAATCGTCATACGTAATATTACTAAAAATAGCACAAAACCGACCTCACATACACTATAAAGCTAAAAATAATAATTAAATCCTAATTTACAATATAGCAGTTCGAGAAAATAATATAAATTATAGATTATAGATTATTTTTCGTCGCCTTAAAAAAACCCGTATACCAAATCTTAAAAGTATATTACAGAAATTTGGAGAAATATTAAATCAAATCGAAATTAAAATTATTGCTTTAACACCCTGTATCTTTATTAATATCCACTTTCGGAATAGGACTATTTAGCTAAATCGGAATATTTTGATATAAGTAATATTTTAAATCATTTTCTCGGACAAAACAACGGTTTTTATTTTTTTCTCAAAGACCGCACATCGTAAGAAAAAACTCAAATAAGTTCTTATATTTTCTCATAATTTCTATTAGGGAAAAAAACGTTGGCGTCTGTCTTTAAAAATATTGAAGTCAGTCACTGTTAAGGTTGAAAATTATGGTTGTATTGAAAAACATGTACCTTATTAAATTTGCTACCCACTAAATATCACTAAAATATCTCAATACTTTTTTTTCCAAAAATATGAACACGCCCTACTAAGCAACAAAACATTTTTGGACCATATTTTATGAAGCAAAGTATCATTAAATATTCACATGTTATTAAAGGAACACTCTAAACACATCGGTATAAGGTTGAGTTAGATGGCAAAACATCGGAAATTGTTATAGGGAAAAAGTGCTTAACAGTAGCGTAACTACAATGGTGCGAGTGGTGCGGTTGCGCCAGGGCCCGAGCCTTTGGGGGCCCAGCATTACCCATTAGGCCCGGGCCTAGGGCCCGTCGAAAAGAGGGCCTGCCGCAGCCGCGCTGCAACAAAATTCGTTTATATAATTTTCCTTGTTTCATTTTATCAGTAAGTAGGTAATTTTTATTTATTATTATATTTTTCACTTTTTCCCACGAGCTTGAAGCCCGTAAATACGTTTGGGAGGAAGTAATTAATCCGGCACTGGCTGCAGTGCTTTTAGGGTACAGGGCGATAAGGGCCCGTAATCTAGCTGACCTAGGTCCCCAAAAGTTGTAGATATGGTTCTGGCTTTGAGTGCTAATTGTTGGTGTTCTGTGTTGGGTGCTAGACTAAAAAAGACGTATAATGGAAGTGATACTGATTTTATATTTTGTTTTGTGAGTATTCAGCGTTCTAGTTGTGATAAAATGAATTACTAGCACCAATCGGGAACAGCTTAAAAAAAAGCTGGGGAAAACGAAGAAAAATTGAAAAAGCATGTAAAAATAGACAATTTTTTTTAAGTTATAGACAAAAGTAACTTCGGTCAGTCTTCTATTCGTAAGCCGGTGTAAAGAATTATTACTATACTTTAGAATATTGTTTTGTATATATGTTTCTTTTTTGTTGAGTTTCTCTAAAATAGTTTATATGGTTGTTATATAACCTTAATTCATTTTTCTGTGGTAGCTATCCGATTTGCTGGAGCTATTCTGAATGTTAAAACAAGATTTAAATATTTTTTTGCGATTTATGAAATCTCCTAATTTTTTTTATTTATATGTACTTATTATAGAGAGGGGAGGAGGCCCGGTTTTACGATTTGGCACCAGGGCCCCACGATATCTTGTTACGCCACTACTGCTTTACAATTTAATTTAAAGGCCGCCCGGTTGCAAAATTTAAAATAAAAATTCCTGCAAATAGCAAATGCCATATTTTCCGTCACAGCGTACCTCTTAAGCAATATAATGAGCAGTTTTGCATCGATCAAATCGAATCGAAATTAGCTTTAAGATATAGATACATAACTGTTTTTTAAAAACAAAGAAATATATTTAAAATCTTATAAATTCATATTATTTCCCCTAAGTATTAAAAAATGCTCCAACACTATGGATAATTAACATTATAAAAAGGTTAAAAAAATAGCCATTTTGGGCGGGACACCCCGAAAAATTTTCGTCTGCGGTGCTTTTTTTGCCTGCGGCGCTGTGCACCTAACTCATATGTTCATAAATCCACGAACCGCTACTGGAAGATAGATCAAAATACACTTTAAATAATCCGTATGCTTTTTAATTCCTAAATCTAGCCACTTTTGTTTGTATTTTGATCTAATCCCTTGTATTTTACTGAAATATATGTTATTTACTTATTTGTAAATTGTTGTACGCTGTTGATTTTAGTGAGAATTTCTATCCAAGCAGTAGAAATGTAATTTCCCTGAGCCACTACTCTAATTTTGACCTGCTGACTTTAACTTACGTTTTTACGTGCTACTGCTAAAAATTTAATTTTAGAAAGCTCTTGATTTTCTATATTTAACTATGCTAAATGCTATTTGCACCGTAATTTAGATGTATTTTTATATAGCATAAAATTCGTATTGTGTTAAAATTTACTCCTATAATTTTAGCACGCAAAGATTTAATTTTATATGGTGAACTTATGCCTTATCAGTATTTCCGTTTTGAAAGCAAGTATGTGGTTTCCATATCTACACTTACTGGGAACATTATCTATGTTTTAACAAAAATATGATTGAATGAAATTTTACTTAAATATTTTATGGGAAATGGTAATAATTTATTTAAAATTTGGCGAGTACCCTAGAAAAGTGTTTTGACCCAATACAGTTGAGTTCTTATTCTCATATTGTGTCCACAACTTCACCTTAATATTAATATATTGAGATTCTCAAGTGTCCAATAGTTTACCTCTCAACGCCATATAATGCAAAGGTAGCCAAGACCATATGTTGTTAAGGTCTAACGTAGTAAAAGCCATATTCCTAACGCTTTGAGGGTACATACTTTAAAATATTTATCTGTTATTCCTGACAAGTGGTAAACATTCTAAAATATAAATAAAATTTACGAATTCACTAGGATATTCTGATAGCATAGCGAATCGTTACAAAAATCGCTTTGGTCCAAAGAGTACAGTAAGTAATTTTATGAAACGCTACAAATATGTTGACAAAATGGCGTTTGTAGACCTAACGTATTAAAAAATAAAGTTTTCATCTGTATTAGAATTTTTTGATAGCATGGTAGATGCGTTATAAAAAATAAAAAAGTCTAAAAATCTATGAGCTAAACGTACTTGTAAAGTGAACAAATCTATGGTTATTTGCCAAAAGCTGATATGTTAATTTTTAAAGGTTTTTGGGTTTTTTATCTACAATATGTAATTTTATTCAACTTTTTATATGGCAAAACTTGATAAATCTGAACGTTCTTTAAAATTGTATAATACATGCACATTCAGTCTTTACCAAAACTATGTGACTTTTTACCCAAAGTAAATAAAGCTTCTTAGGTAAAATCTTTTTGGCATAAATAATATATTTAAGATAACTTTTCTATTTTAGTAACATGCTTGATTACGAAAATGATATTAGCAACTGTATAAAAACTTGAATATGGTTTTCTGTAAAATCGATAAAACTGACATATCAACTTGGCAAATAACCACAGATGTGTTTCGCACGCAAGTAGTTTTTCTCCTAAAGCATTTAGCTGCAAACTTAAAACTCAGTTTTGTACCTTTTTCCCTCCTCAATAATTTAGTCTTAGTCAATAAACTAATTTTTAGTGAGCGACAGCAAAAAATCAGAAAAAAAATTGTTTTAAAGAAGCAGCGATAAATGTAATTTTCTTACACTTTTTTGAAGGCATGACTTTAAAAGAATATTTTCTATTATTTATGCTCTTTTAGAACCTTTTTTGTTTTTTTTTTTTTGAAAACTGAAACCGTCTGGCCAACAGAGAACGTTCAATAGGCTCTCGATTTTGACTAAAAAATGAGGTTTCAAAATAAAAAAAATACTTCTCAAACTTCTATGGCTCCCATTTTATGTCAAAACTTAGGTATTTTCATTTTTATATACATTATATTTAAAATTATTAGCTTTGTAGCTACGAAACTATTAAATTCGGCCATTTCGGCATTTTGAAACGGTAAAAAAAAGCTAGGTTAAATATGTTGCACATTCTTGTATCTTACAACTAGGACTATAAAAATTTGTTCTCGACGTTATTAAAATGTTGATTTTGCACTTGATCCCGCTAAAGGGTTACCCACATTAAAAAGAAAATGAATAAGCCATAGTGTAAAAATGATACTTAAAATAGTATTTTATTGTTTATTTTAGTCACGTGGTGGAACAGAATATTTACTTCTTACACCAGATAGATGCCTAATATTTCCTTCAACAGATTACGTTAGAAACCTGGTAACAAAGCATTCGATTCGACAAGGTATTCCAGTTGTAATTGACTGTTCACATATCTATGGTGCAGATTACACAGCAGCTACAGTGATAGGTAAGTGTGCTTGAATATTAAATATAAACAAAAGTATGAAAAAGCTTTTATTTAATACTTGACTTGCATAATAATAAGGTATCACGTAGACGACGTAGGATTAGTGTTAATATGACTCTATTATAAGCGACAAATGAAGACCATAAAAGTGCTGTTACAAAACATGTGTTTCGTTTTCAATATATAAAGTATTGGGTCACTGCTTGTGAAGTTTCATAGCCACCTACGATGACAGATCGTTGCAACGCGGACTTTAACTGTGATTTTTAATTTTTTTGCATTATCAGAGAAATTTTTCGGATAAAAAAAATAATCAAATTAACTTTTTAATACCCAAAGGCCAACAACAGATAAAATTATGTACAGCACTAATTTGATAAAACATTTGTTCGCATTGTCCATTAAAAAACCGTATCATGCAAACTAGTACTTACTTTAATATGCTATTAAATAATTTCTAATTTTTTGTTACAGAAAGTCTTACATCAGATTTTGCGTCACGAGATCAGCCATTGCTGTTTTATAACCTGAAGCCATCCGTAAGTTCAGTGTTCGAAGGACTAAGTCCGAAAGATTTTGTCGTCTTCTACGACCACGAAGAAATAGATGAATTATTGAAAAATCGATCATGCATTAAGAAGCAAATGGAAATTATGGAACTGTAGCAAAATTTAGCTTATCCTAGAATGTGATTTAAGATAGTCTCTTTAGCCTAGTTGGGTTTAAATTGGTAAAAATACTGGATATTATGTTAAGAAGCAATAAATAGACATGGAAATTAAAAAAGCAATATGAATGAAACTATTGAAACCCAACCTGGTATTTAATTTAATCTTACTAACTCTTTATTGTAATATATGTATATAGAAGATAAAAATGTCAATTTTTGTGCGGTTTTTGGTCGTAAAAGTTTTAACCGAAGAACTAAGGGTAAAGTAGTAATCCTTCACCAATGTGTCAAGAAACAACCAAAACATGACGCTCTGTTTTTCCAGTGTTCCAGATTTAAGCAGCCAATTCTGCGACCGCGATCTGCCTCGGCAAGGCTCATCAGGCAGTTCCCTTGGGGGTTTCAGCAACATTGCCACATTTTGATTTTGAAAATCTATTAAATTATTGGCTAACATCTACCAAAATCTACAGAACAATTTTTAAAAATGTACTAAAAACTAGAAGCAATTTGACCCGTGTATACCAAGTAAACTATTGAACAAATCCGCATCACCTATAGTCTAAATTTTAAAGGTTAAGTGAAATGTAAATTGCAAGGTTGTCACTTCTATGTTTTCAATTTGCAAATAAGAGTAATAAAGAAATACACTGATATTCATTTATGCTGAGGCGAGAATTTATTGAAGGAAGGCCATCATAAATAAAATACAAAAATATAGTCGGTCAAAAATGCGTTTTCTTTAACAAAAAAAAAACTTTTGCGTAAGGTGATAACTGATAAGATAACAATAAACAAGCATATTGTTTCAACATTTAAAACTATCAACCAAAACATATAGCTTAAAACATGTTATAAAAATAAAGCACACCTTCTAGTTACTAATAACAAAATATAAAAAACAACTTTAACAAATCGTATATTTTCTTTTATATACATTATTTATAAATTTAATATCCAGATACGTGCGTACAATCAAGCTTTTATAAAACTAGGACAACATAAGTTGATAATAGACATAGAATAATATTAAAGATGGTTTCTGGTCCAGCAAACTTAGGATTGTGATAGTTTTCTGATAGTTTGATCTTACATATATGGATTAATCCGGAACCCTATCGCCATATTCTATATTTTTGTACACAATTTTATTTCTCCATTGGTTTTATTATTTGCACATTTGGATTAAAATTTGAGCAATATACAGTATCCTTTAAAGCTTCTTTTGCATGTATAATAGAAGACATATTTTGATTTGTATCATCTGTTTTGATTCGGTTAAAATCCGAAAAAATGCATTCACATTTTGTACTGGATATGGCCATACATATCATGGATATGGCCAAACACACATGCAAAGTTAGAGATGTTTTTATATTTTAAGTCTTTAACCTGATTGGTGAGAATGGCCACCCTATGCTAAAAATTTTCAATGTTGTCGGACACATTTGCACCGCTAGACTTTAACTTTAACATAATTCTATTAAAAATAATTGACATCTTTTAAAAAAATCGTGTATATTCTCTTGTGAAATTTTAATTTTAATTATTCTCAAACATTACTCCTAAATACATATCATTTAAAGATAAATATTGTAGAGACGTGTTTGGATGAGCGAAATGGGAAAGAGAGGTAGTTTTGACATAACTATTTTTCATACGCCAGGCTAAAATGGAGAGGAAAACACTAGACATATCTGGATAAAGACGGTGTGCTACGGGATAATCTCCTTGAAAAATGATATTGAATTTATTTACGTAGTGCAAAATAAAGTCCAAAAAATAGAAATATAGTTTGAATAAGTCCACATTAAAATATTTATAAAAGAATTGTCTTCTAGGAACTGTCCCTGAAAAAAACAATTGCTCAACCAGTACAGAAACTAGTTTAATTTGAGATTTCTTAATATCATTTGAAAATTGAAAGTGAAGACTTTTTGAAGAATTAGTCAATCTAAAAAGAAAATGTTAAAATCTCACTTTCTATTTTGATATATCAAAAGTTCTTTTAGTGATGCCATTCTCGGTAAAATTTTAGTATGACTTGCTTACAGTGCGCATCATCCTGCGCTTTGTATAACCAAGCAGAAAATAAAGGGTTTTGTGAGTGTTACCAATGCTCCATCACGAAAATATCCACCATTCCTCTGAAAAAAACGATTTTTATCCTATTTTTGTTCAAGAAGCTGCCGATAGGGATAGACGAAAATTAATTAGCTGAAAACTAGTCGATAAAATTAAACTATCGATAGGTACGCCTTTAAAACAAGTTTTCATATTTTTAAAATTTGTAAACCATTTATTAACTGTTTTAAAAAATTCTGTATCTATCGTTTGTTTAATTTGCCGTTCGGAATTGCGGAAAAATATTCCAGTTAAACCAGCATCTTTGACCGAAATGATCAGAAGCTATAATTTTGTATATTTTACAGTGTTGCCATATTCTTTAATGTTTCATGATTATCATTAAATATTGCTTTAATATAAACTCGGCATTCTTTACAGCAAACCTAACCAATCCTAGCCTAACCTAATATGTATTTTTTACTATAGATTTTAGTTAAAAAAAATCTAAAAAGGCACGACCTGCACGGGACGGGTATCCATTGCATCCAAAGTTGAATGCCTTGCCACTGTCCCACGGCGAAAGTTTAGCGAACTTACTCTGATATCTCTAATAATTAAGCAGAATGCCGCGATCAGCACCACTGAATATACAGGATTTATGCGTTCTTGAAATAATCTTCAATGTGTCCGCACTATAGACACGGTAGTTTATACTGCGCTATAGATGTCCGCATTAGAAACGTGACCGAAGTTAGCCAATCAAATTAACAATTGTATTCGGGATCCATGTCGCTTGTGTTTATATAAATTTAGTATAAACCGTTTATAATCAAGTAGTTAAAAAAAGTATGTACAGGTATAATAATACAAAAACTGGGAATAAAAGATAGAGGAACAAAGAGCATTTTTTATACATAAAAAAAATCAATCGTTATAACCAGTGTTGGCTATTTGCTTCGAACATCCAAACCTTATCCAAACACTAAAATCTGGTATCAAATAAAGTAGTGGTCTCGTGGACCAAGATGGACTCGCACTCGTCTCTCATTTATTATTTATTGACATTTAAATAAAGCGTTAGAGAAGAACGGCAGTCCTAAATAAAACAGGGAATAACACTGGTTATTAATCTGTGTCAGTTTCACAACTCGTTTTATTAGGCAGGAGCAAGAAGTATCGACTCGACAGGTTTTGTGCAGTTGTGCAAATGTACCTATTAATCTCCAGTTTTCCCGAAATTTGTATTAAAACTCCCGATTTTCGGCCCTTTTTTTGCATAGTATATATTAAAACACAATAATCCGCCAAATATCCACTTTTCAACAAAATATCCGAAGAAACTCCGCAATATTTTAAAATCTGAAAAAAATCCACTCACTCTGAAAAAATCCGCACATCGGATTTTAATCCGCTAATTGGTAACACTGGGTTTTGTTCCCATTCCGAGCGATATTGTTGATCATATTTTCGCTTAATTCTAACACTTAAACACATGCGCATGCAACACTAAGAATTTAAACACTTTACACATGCGAGACGTTGCCAATTCTCGGATCGTAGTTTATTTCTAGCATCGACCAGGAGTTTGGAATATAATATAAAAAAATATTTTGCAAATATCTGTAATTTACAGAATAACACTGTAATCTACTAGAAATATACTAAAAAATAACCTACTAAAATTTTGGCCAAGGTGCTGATAATAATCTACTAAATATGGTAACGCTGGGTTTCAGTAATAAAACCGAACTATTAACTACCCAAGCACTGAAACCAACAAAGTGGGATTTCACTCGATTTATAAATTCGATACGGAAAATAAACAACAAATGGCACCATCTATAGTAACTAGCATGCACTAAATCACTTTAGATGATACTCACAAGACACGCATCTGCGCAAAATAAATAGAAGATATAATATCAATTTTTGTGCGGTTCTTTAGTCGTAAAAAGTTATACGGAAGAACTCGTGGCCAAACTTAAATAGGTAGGATTTTTAAATTTTGGAAAATATAGAGTTGACTAACTTTCACAAGCTTGGAATACATTCTAGGTTTTACCACGCCCGATTGTATCTGTGTATATTGCTGGCGGGTTATCAAACACCCGAAGGCATTGTAAATACTTTATATACAGACATTATAATATTTACAGGTTGGCCAGGCGGTAACACGCCTGTAACCTGTAACTTCTTTATTCGCAGTGATTGGTGAACTATGCATTGGGTGATATTTTAGACATCTAAATGAACAGAGTAAATACAATTTACTTTAGAATGACAAACAAACATATTAAACTTAAGGTAAATGACTTATCCTTGCTTAAATAATATTGCTTATGTTATGTACCGAAACATTCCGTAGATAGACTAGTCTACATGTTGAGATAGAGTTACGTAATATGTACATATTTGCTTTAATTAGTTTAAAGTTAGATATTTTTATTGAGTTGCGACAAAGCCAAAAAAGATTTTAGAATTTACTTATCATAGTACTGAGTTGAAGTAAATTTTTGAGATGAGTTGTTAAATTTAAAATTAGTAATCCTAGTATTGACATTATTTTATTTCAGATTTTGTCTTTCCTCGTGAGGACTTATTATTGTAAACGTAAAAAAATTCCTTTCTTCAAGTTTTAGGGCCTTCAGATGCCAAAAAACATCTTTACCAATTTTCGTCGGTCAGTTTGTCTGTGTGTTCTTGGCGTATCAAAAAACCACTTAACCGATTAGGTTCAAATTTTGGTTAAAAATTTGATATAGTGATGCACTGGTGATATTTTGGAAATATAACGAAACAAAATAGCGCCAAGTGAAATGTAAAAAAAAATCATTGTAAAAAACTATTTATTCAATCCTCCACTTATTTTGCACAAAAATCACGTGTGAAACTGAAAATGTTGGTACAAATTCATTTCGGTTGAGCAAAATGAGGGACTAAAAAAATCATTGAAAAAGTAGATTTTAATTTTAATTAATAAGAATGCGATATAGAGGAATACAATGGCTGACTAACATATATTTTTTAAATCAGTGAAAAAACAATATATTCATTTGATTTAAAATTTTGCACAAACATTAATTGCGTTATCGAGATGAATCTGGTGAAATGTTGGGCGAATTCTAATATGATGAAAGAAAATGGCGGCCTATTAGATTGTTTAATAAAATGGTGTTAGCCCTTATTAAGTCCTTTTTGGTAATAAAAAAAAAATAAAAATAACACTTATTTTATTAACCGACTTCAAAAAAGAAAAGGTTTTAATTTCGACCTCCGTGTATATATGTATAGATCAATGGCGGCTCGTGGATTTAAGAACGAGTAAAGCCCAGCGTAGCTAGGTGCACAGGGTCGCAAAAATAGCGCCACAGGGGACATTTTTTCGGGTTGCCACGCCCAAAATTGCTATTTTTTTACCTTTTTATGATGTTAATTATCCATAGCTTTGGAGCGTTTTTAATACTTAAGGGAAATAATATGAATTTATAAGATTTTAAATATATTTTTTGTTCTTAGAAAACAGTTATATACCACGATACACGACACGATGCAAAACCGCTTCCGCCTCCGATGATCCGAACGGACTAATTTACATTAATTCTATAACAAGCGAACAAGCGCCTGCAGCGTACTGCAGCAGTTTTGTACCGCTACCATCTCTATTTGGCTTAGAGATATTCACCATTGAGTTGCTATAACAAATGCCATAAACAAATTTAAGCGCGGAAGCCGGCGCGGCGTGCCTGGGGAGTCTGAAGCGGAATTTGTTAACTGCTGATTGTGATTTCTCAACGAGTCGCTCTTATGAAAAAATGTTCACCGCGCTACGTTTTTAAGTCATTATTATTTTTTGAGTATATAACGCACTAGTTTTAATAGAAAATAATGGTATAATTAAGTAAATAATGTGAATTTATGTAAAACATACTACATTTTTATAATAGGAATGTAGATTATAAAATGCTTAATATTTTAAAAATATTTTTATTTTTAAGTAAATTGATTGGAAAATGTAGGTGAGCGGTGCTTCACCCGCGTTTTCTGGCGGGCCGCCACTGGTATATTTTCTTTGCAACTGCTGAACGGATTTTAATGGGGTCTTCGATCCTAGAACGGGTTTCTATGTTAAAAAACAACATTCCAGGGTGACTTTAGAACAAAAACAGCCCCCTAAGTTACAGGGCGCGTGCATAGTAATGAAAATACAAGAAATAAAGAGGTCAAAATTAAAAGATAATTAAAAATAAAAAATATATTACATAATTGTATGAAAATTCAAAAATCTTTTTCAAACATCTTAAAATTTGATTTACTGAAGACGGCTTCAAACTAATAAACCTTAATCAATAAATATAACTTGAGTATGGGTTCGAAATAAAGACAACTATTATATACTATAGTCGTTTAACGTTGACTTCAGTAAGTCAAATGTTTAAGATCGTTTAAAATGTTTTTACTTTTCAGTGCTTTTTTGACGTCCGTTTTATTTTTTCATAAATTATTTTTTTTTCTAAGTTAAAAAATTTAAACAAATAAAAATTCAAAAGTAAAAAAAAAAAATAAAATAAAA
The DNA here is from genome assembly GCA_030620095.1 of Kuschelorhynchus macadamiae. Lineage (NCBI taxonomy): Eukaryota > Metazoa > Arthropoda > Insecta > Coleoptera > Curculionidae > Kuschelorhynchus > Kuschelorhynchus macadamiae. Next base: position 32,054 of record JAUTXW010004815.1, read on the forward strand.
AATGCAATGAAAAAAATCGTTAAATTGGATTCACCCGGAACTTCTCTCGTTAAAAAATAATTTTTCCATTTTTATCAAGGAAAAATGAGGGAAATTTCGAAAAAAGTTAATAATACAGCCTTTCATTTAATAAGGAAAGTAAATGATTATACAGTTTATATATTGGCGTTTTAGTAAATAGCAACATATGGAACTTTAAAGCCATACTTTAGTTTTATTGACATAAGGAAGAATTATTTATCACGAGGGAAGTTCCGAATAATTTAAAAAAAAATTTCCTCTTTTACAATATGCAGTATACCCATTTGTTACATAAAGAGGAAAAATTTAAGTTGGTGTGGCATAATCGAAGGGAGTCTAAAGAAAAGACATTTTATTACTTAAGCGGTTATAGATAGATATATTTTGATTAATTGCAAAAAAAAAAGACAAAAAACTTTTTTCAGTCAACTTCTATATTAATAACAATTTTTAAGCATTTTTAATCTCTTTTACCGACACCAGACCGGCAATGAGACAGGTTTTTATACACTATCTTCCGCTCAACCATAACTGGCTTCTTAATTTAAGCACGGATAAAATTTTTATTTCTAAACTACTTTTGCAAATAATATTTTCTTACACGATACCTACTTTAGGTAATCGTAACCGAAAAAGATTGAATAGTAAAAATTGATAAGGATAATATGCCTACTTATTCCATTCTAAATTTTTCTAATAAGTGTGGTTTTTGTTAAAAAGGCAACTTACCCTCTAACAAGAAGGTTACCATTAAATTGAAGTAGAATTTTATGTTGGTTAGTGGAGGCGAAATTTTTAGCATGCTAAAAAGGATTACATTTTTTGCACGAAAGTAGCTTTTTACCTGAAACCTTTATCTTCAAACTTTAAATAAAATTTTATATTTTTTACCTTTTAATATCTTTGTCTTGTATCATTTTTCTTTAAACTTTCTAAAACACAAACGCTCATCAGATTTTCTCTTTTATCTGTTATTTTTCTGAATGTTTTACCTATTTGTCGATAGTGATAGAAAATTTGGAACTTTTTAAGACCTGTATCAACGGATCTGGATCAGTTTAAAGACCCGAATCACTGATTCGGATCTCGGTCCTCTGTAAATGCATTAAAACTGGCGGTCCATACTCATCATACTGAGCATTGGGTATGCGTAACTCCATCTATCTGAAGACGTCGTAAGTAGAGCTGGTAGTATCTAATATTTATTTATTTATTATGTCAGTTGACTTACAAAGTAAATATTGACAATGTCCCTTAAAATAGGACATATCTAAAGAAATCGAAAATATAATAATTTACAATACGGAAAATAATATAACTGTTAAACAACAAAACAACTATACGTACAGTGCATTTAAGTGTCCTTTGCATTAAAATATTCTTCTAAACTGTAGAAACCCTGGTTAGTTAGAAACCCTCTTACTTGTTTTCTATATTGCAGGGGGCTTTTGAGAAATTTAATGCAAAAATATAGTGGGCTTTTCCTAAAGACACTTAACTTGATTCTACACTGCTCAATGTTATGTATGCTTGATCTAGTTGCATGTGAATGGCCTTTCTGGACAATGTTCGGAACCGTCATTATCTCATTAGATTTAAAAACAAGTTTACAGGATCTAAGTGGATCCATTGAAAATATCTTGCGTATAATTCTCTTTTGCAATACGAATACTCTCTTTAATTGTGTGGTCTGACCCCGATACAGAACCATGTATCTTAAATGAGAATAAGCCAATGCATAATAGACACTCAATAAGCTGTGTAGTTGACAATACACTATTTGACTTTAGTATTGCAAAGAATGCGGTGTTTTTTTGCAATTGGTTGACATGGGATGACCACTGAGCTGTTCACCCAGGAAGAGCCCCAAGAACTTAAAATCTTTTGTTTGATTAATGGTCTTACTATTTAAGCTTAATACCAGTTGCGGAGGAGCCCTTCGTTTGTAGAATGTCATGTAATGAGTTTTCCTTAAATTCGGCATTAACTTATTCTCCGTGCACCAACTATAAAACTTTTTTAACAAATCGCTTGCACACATTTCCAGCTCGTGCGAATCATCAGATGAAATACATACAGTCGTGTTATCTGCATATAGTATGACTTTGCACCTGAGATCTGTTGCTATTATGTCTGTTACTATTACTCCATATCGTTAATATAAAGTACAAAGAGTAGTGGGGAGAGTACACCACTCTGAAGTACACCACTGTGGAGATTAAACTGCTTGGAAGTAGCTTGGCCAATTTGTACTGTGATTTTCTTCTGGTTCAAAAAGGACTTCATCAACTCAGCCAGGTTGCCTCTGATGTCCATAGCTTCTAATTTTATCAAAAGAAAATCAGTCGAAACTGTGTCAAATGTCAGATCAAAGAACAGTGCGAGAGTGTAGTTTTCAGCATCCATTGACCCATAAATAAACTGTACCAGATCATATCCTGCCGTGCTTGGCGACAGGCCCTCCCAGAAACCATGCTGAGTACTTGCTGATACAAATTTTAGGTGATTGCACATTACCTTTTCGAACCATTTTGATACAGTTGACAATCCAGTAATCAGTCTATAGTTGGAGAGCAGTAGGTGATCTCCCTTGTTGTATATTGGTGTAATATGTAACATGTCCTAACTTTAAGCTAGAAGGAAATTTGCATTGCTCAAGAGATAAATTAAAAACTTAGCAAATGTGATGTTTTATATGATCCCATACATAAACAAGGACAATGATCGGAACATCACAACTACTGCAGCAAGCCCTCTTGTTTTTAATACTTTTCAATGCTGTTAATAATTCCTCTGGTGATATTTCTTCTATATACATAGACCTAACATTTGTTTTACTGGGCAATGTACATTTAAAACCACTTATGTTAGAAAACACATCGTCCAACCTGTTTGCATAGTAGTCACCGAAAGCATTAGCTACATCTATTTTTTTGGTAAGAATGGTATTCTTGGCAATAATATTCAAGGGACCTTGAGCATGTTTTGTGCGACCAAGATTATAATTCACCACCTCCCACACTACCCTTGCACCGCCTTCAGATTCAGAAACCTTATAGTAATCCTGAGCCTCCCTGGCGTAAATACTTTTTGCAAGCCATTGTCTTCTGCCTATTAGCATGTTTGAAGTGTCGAACTGTAAAGTATACGATCCTAAATCAGCCATATTTGCCACAACTATTTGAGCTCGGTGATCGGCTATATGGAGATCCTGGTTACTGGTGTTAAACCATTTTTTATTTGATACCACATAATCCAGCGCACTTAAATGGTCAACGTCGCCTTTTCTTGTAGGTTCCAACGGTAAGAGAGAGAACATACCAAAGCTTTAAAAGATATCATTAAATTGTTTTTTTTTGTACTTGTACCACACAGATGGTTTATGTTTAGATCACCACAGAGTAAGATAGTTTCATAGTTCTTAAAAAGATAAGACAAGATTTCAGGCAGTTTTGAAAAAAATATATCTATATTAGTAAGCGTAACATTGCAAGACCTGTATATACACAAGAGAGCTATTACTACTCATTTTATTTATTTTATATCTTTTAATCTACTATATTTAACTACACCTCTATAACCCCTGACAGGCCTACCATACGCAGAAACCAAATGAAAACCAGGGATTGTTGTTACCCTGGCCTGTTCTTCGGTCATCCAGCGCTCAGAACAAATAAATATGTCAGGTCCTCATTCTGAATCATATTATTTTTTAGGGATTTTATTAGGAAGGAATCCTTCAACTTTATTTCGGCTACGTACTGATCAATTTGGATTTTATATTTTTCTATTTGTCTGTTCAAATTCCCACATTAATTTTCAATTCTGTTACCGTCAATAATAACAAGTCCAGCATTTCTTTTAACACAGCTAGGATGGTATATTCCCTCACATTGGATGCAGAAATTTTCAAAGATTCTGAAAGTGCAGCATTTAAAAAAGTTTGTTTTTCTTGCCATTCCCTTATACTTGAAATATTTAGTATGTTGCCAGGTTATTATTATTTTACAATTATTGCACGGAAAAATATGGAAAATAGTTGACTTGCAATGTAGATCCCAATGTCCATTGCGGAATTACATAAACGACGAAAAAAATATCTAAGTTTCATTAAAGTAACTAAGTTACTTTGAAGTAAGTATATTTTATTGATAATTCATTTTCCTTAATAGGTTTTTGAAGTCTTGTTAAGTTATCTGTTATTAAATTATCATACCTAGTATAGATATCTAATAAAGTACCTAATAACGTGTTTAATATAGATATACTTCCTATGTTGAATTCAAAAAACAAAGTATATTTTTGGAGCAAATTGTAACTGGAAAAGTAACTTATAGTTACTAGGAACTTAGTTACTTTTTGATTAAATGTATCTTTTTCAAAGTATCTAAGATATTTTCTTAGATTTATCTTGTTTCTAGATACATTCTTTCAGTAATTATTTCAGCTCTGGTCGTAAGCATAAAGCATCAATTTTATTGACATTGTTGTCCATACATTTTTTGGCGTGGCGCCCTGTATCCAGTCTGGTTTCCTGGTTAGAACCTTGGAAAAAGTGAAAAAGGGCATTAAATTTTTTTTTGCAACAAATACTTCCTATGTATCTTGAGATATTAAATGCAAAAATACAATCGGTTCACAACTTCCAAAGGTATGTTTCTCCCCGGTTAGATTTACTATACTCATGTCATGTTTTTGTTCTTCAATTCCCATTTTATGTTGTTTTTAGGAATAAAAGTAGCCATTGATTATTCTTTTAGATTTTTTTTTTATTTTTACTGTTACTATTTACTTATTAAGTTAAGAAGTTTGATATAGTGGTTTTGAAGTTGAAGTTTAAGTTGAAATAAACAAAAATTACGAATTTACAATCATGGATAAGAAAAGCAGGGATTAAATCCGGTCCCGATTTTTTTTAAAGCTTTTATAACATCCTCTTCGGAAAAATATGGAACGTCAATATTGAGATTGGAAGCAATGTTGTCTATCTCAATATAATTTGCATCTGAATTAGAAAATGATTGTTCAAAATAAGATGCAAAAGAATTAACAATATCTAAAGGGTCACTTAATTCATTATTATTATAAAACATATTATTAGGCATGCTGTACATTTCTTTTTTATTTTTTATAAATGACCAACATTTTTTAGGATTACTCTTAATATCCGTCTCAATTTTCAGTATATATAAGTTATAACTGTGTTATATGTCTCTTTTTATTTTTGCTCTCAGGTTCATAAATAATTCCAAACTTTGCAAACAACCATCTTGTATGTATTTTCTTTGACATTTATCTTTTTTCTCTATATTCTGACGTATTTTAGATGTGAACCATGGTGAATATTTACGTTTAGGCATTTTTTTTATACTTCGGTACACAGAAACAAAGAATTTCAAAAATTTTGCCGTAAAACAATACAAGGTTTCATACATCACCGGAAAGTTTACTTGGCGGAAATTATAATAGTTTTGAAGATTCAAAAGAAAATCGCGTTTACGGTTTACAGATTGAGAGTACTGAAATGATATTTCTAAAGCAGAGTGATGGTTATCTTCTTGAATAAGCCTATCTAGGACTCTATTAATCAAATACTCTGTATTATTATGTATCACCAAATCTAAGATTCGATTTTTAATATTGAAAATTGTTAAGTAAACAAACGCATTGGTTCATAGTCCAAAAACTCTGAATAAGCCGGCAGATTGAAATCCCCAAGAATACATATATTTTAAACAAACATAATATTTAGAGAAAGAAAAAAATCAATTAGATTTTCCAAACTCCTAGCAGAGACAGGGGCATATAGACTAAGAAAAATAACATTAAAAATAGTCAAAACTTATCTTAACGCCTACAATGTCAATATCAGGCATTAAGTCACCCTTATCAAAATTAATTCTACTTGATTTATGTCTTTAGTGAACCCTTATCAAAATTAATTCTACTTGATTTATGTCTTTAGTGAACACATTGTAAAACACCTCTACCTCTAGATTTACAAAATTAATTCTACTTGATTTATGTCTTTAGTGAACACATTGTAAAACACCTCCACCTCTAGATTTATTAGTCGCAATAAAATCACGATCAGCTCGATATATACTATATTGGGCACATATTACTTCACTACTACAAACAGATGAATTAAACCAAGTTTCCGTAGGCACTAATACATCAAAATTACAATAACACGTACTGTTAAATCTTTCATTTAATTTTGTTAGAAGTCCACGGGTATTTTGGTAGTATACTAAAATGTTTTTATTCGAATTTGTTAGCCGGCAGAAGTTAACACGTGGGTAGGCGGAGTTAGACTAGCAGTGGGAGTTGAGAGCTGGGGTGAAGCTAGTTTGTGTGAGTTTGGCGCATTCATTTTTAAAGACGATACACTTATTAATATTCCAGGCCGCATGGTCATTGTCAACAGAGATGCCAGTACTACCACTATTTAAATTAATACAGTTAGGACAAAACAGAAACTGCGCACGACATTCACTAACAATTTGATCATTGCCACATCTAGGACAACGACGTGGATTACTGCATTTTTTGCTGTATGAACCCATTGCAATTAAAACATCTAATCACCTGAACGCCATCATAAACCGAACAAGGGTTATACCCCATAAAGACATTGCCCACCTTTATAGCCCTATAAGTCACCCTAATCTTTATAGCAATATCATAAGTCACCCTATCTACCTGCAAAACTGATTGATACACATTAGAATGTTTCTTAGTTTTGTCAATTTTAATAACTTCGCACAAGGATTCTTTAAAAAATATATCAGGATTTAATTGTTAATTAATTAAAATAGTTGATAAGTCATCCTCTTCATAAAACTCGGTAAAACCCACATTATTTTAGGATTTAAACCCCGGAGCTCTTTGATATCATAGGAATCAGATAGTTTTTCTTCGGCAATTTTTTTAAATCGCTTGTTATCCTCAAGTGTTTTACAACCAATTAGAACACCTCCATTATCGGCAGGTTTAATTTTATCGAGCTGTAGGTGAGATCTAATGGGATTGCTTTGCTCAGACACATACTGCTATGTTGTGGTAGTCGACTGCGATGATTGTTTTTCACTATTTTTGCATAGTTAACAGGTGGATCGAGAGACTTCGTTACTATGTTGCACAATTTGGCAGCAATGAGCTCAGTAAGATCAGATTTTAAACCCTCAAATACTGCTTGAACCTGATTATCGATTAGTTCCTTGACAGACTTAATTGTAATGCAATCACGTACATATTTATTACATTTCCAGGAAACACCCCTGACTTCTTGCAACAAGCTGGCAACGCCGATGGATTTATGGACACATGTACCATGACTGGTCTTCCGGCACTACGAACAATGCAGTTTTTTGTGGCGAGTGTTTATTGATTCCTTACAAAGAATGCACGTCGAACTCATGTTTAAGAACGATAAATCTCGAAAGTAAAACACCTATTTAGGGGATTATCTGATACTGAATCAAAATAAGATTAAACACAATAAAAACTTCTCTATGCAAAAATTTATCTTACAAATTTTCGTACATAAATTCACAGAAATTACTCGACTCACATATGGCTAGTGATAGCTGTTGAGTTATTAAAGAATTGTTTGGTCATTTTTGGATATTATTTCTTAATCATAGCAAGTAATAAAAAATGTGCATACGAAAATGTAGAATATTTTGAATACTTAATTTAAAAAAATCAAAACTTAGACATTCTATTAAGAAATATTATAATGACAAATTGCAAAGTGAAACACAATTTTCTTGTGTAAATCAGTATAACAACGGTTCAAACAAAAGTTTAGACTCTACATTTTGGAATTGTTAGCGCGCCCAATACAATTTAGAGGAAGTTTTTATGATGATATTTTTACAAGCTGCTGAGATGCGTTAATCTACACCTTTTTAATCTAAACTAAAAAAAACTACTAAGTTTAAAGAATTTTCAACAAAGTACTAGCTTATTATTGAAAACATACTTCCACAAAAAATTCGCCAATTTTTACGTCCAAATAAAAAAATTCCAGTATTTGAAATTATTCATTCACGCGTTCCATCAATTTCCGTTTTGACCATCAGATTACAATTTTTTGATCTGGACATTGGTATATTTTTTGCGGTATTGTTTTATAGACATTTCTCAGAAATATATTATTTTAGTTTAAAAGAGTTATTGTATTATAATTATCTAAAAATTAAAAAAAGAGAACACAATTTACGTATTTCAACTGTTAAATAGCAGGTTACAAATGTTAATTTGGAAAAATCAGATCAAATATATAGGCTTCAAAGATTATGTGACAATGGCTTACACTAAATTAGATTTTACAATATATGTCGAACACAAGAAATTTCTAATGTTGGGAGTTTGTTTTCTGTTTGTTGGATTTATGGTTATACTTTCGGCAAAGCCGAACGCAGTAGAGATACGTCTTTAACCGAACCTGTGTGTTCCAGGATCTTCTATGCTTTTTGAGTGATAACGGAGAAGTAGGTTCAAACATCTTTTTTAAATCCGCCTGTATTTTAGCCGTTGTTTCTTTATGTGCTATACGGGAAACTCTATCAAATTGCCATGAAAATCTATTGAATTATATTTTGGCTTCTATAAACGTTATTAGACTGGCATTGTAAAGCTTCCACTACGAAATACTTTGTTTGCAAATATCACTGTATTAGGATAAGCCGACACTAGGTTGGAAAAACTAAAAGGCGCCGTTTCAGATTTTTTTTTGGTGTAGAAATGTACTTTTTCGTTTTAATTTAATACAAAAAGTATAATTCAAGTAGTACAATACAGTTTATATATGCGTATAATTATTTGGTAATAACTTTTTTCATATCCTGTAAACTGTAATTTATTTAATTTTTTTACGTTTTTAATGTTTTCCTAATTATTATTAGACTTATTACATTTTCTCAGTTTTCTGCTAGGAACTTTTCACGTTCACCCTGGGTTCCTACTTCAGAGAAGCACGATTTTTTGGTCACTTGGAATTGCTTAAAAAGTCCATGGACCTAGAAGTCTCTTAGGGTTCGCTAGAAATGATTGTTCTGAAATTACCTTTCTTATTATATGTGCTTTACCCATAATAGCAATATTTTGTGCCTACTACTCCATTTCTTTTATATAACCGGGGATTTCTTGTAATCGGTTCTGATAATTTTTTCTACCATACCTGTTGCCTGTATTATAACTGGAACTATGTTTGTCTGTAATCCCCACATCCGCTGAATTTCAATCTGAAGATCTATATGTTTTAGGTGCTTTTCGGCTTCTTTTTCTATTACATGCTGATCTTACGGTATCGACACGTCATTACCTCTATTAGGAAAACGTGATTTTTATGCAAAATTTTAAGTCAATTAAATAAGTAGTTTTGTAGTACTGAATTTTAAAACTTTTCATCAGGCCGCCATTTCGTTCCGGATAATAAAGTTCGTTCATGGATAATAAAGAAATAGAGAATCCTGTTCCTTTTTGTCAATTCTGATTTTTTATAATTATCAAATAATAATCGAGTTTGACATGTTGCTTGTTTGGATATTTCTTAACGTTGGAATACAATTTGCATTGTTCATAGGGATAGAGTAGTCGCTATTTCCAATAAAGGGTCTTACATTATTCGTACTGTAGTCCTGAGGACAACAAGGGTTAACAAAGGTGTCACGGTATTCCGGCGAACATAAAGGGTGCACCGGGGTCCCTCCACCATACAGTCGGCCACTACCTGGAAAATGAGTCATGGCGCCTGAGAAAGGTAAAAGTTTACTTGACTCAGAAGTTGGGAAAAAGTTGCTGGGCAGATTGGAATCCATATTTCTTCAATGGAAACAAGTTACAAAGGGCATCTTGCCACAATACGGAATAATAATTTTTTATTTATTTTACAAATCTAACGTAGGTTAGACAACACTTGAAGGTAGCAACGGCTTAAGAGATGATAAAAGTTATTCATGTCAGTATGAACTTAAGCTAGATTAAACGTAGGAGCCGATAGATACCTTACACTTATTATTGTTATTTTACAAGTTTCCTTTTTTGTTAAACACTGACAAAGTCGAGACGTTGCTTTTTCAAGACTTAATAATTCTTTCACCGGGACCACTAGTTTTTTTATGAGTCATTTTACAATGCACAGAATGTCTATTATAAACACTTCAAATGTTTTAATATTAGAAAGTAATTTAAGTTTTTTCCAGTTTTTGCTTATTTCAGCAAAACGGTAATAATTTTTTAACCCAGAAAATAGTGTTAATACCATATTCAAATTTACATAAACAAGTTTTTTTTAACAGTTATCATTTGTTAAATGCGACTATTTTTTCAATACAAGAAAAGCTAATTATTTTATTAAATTTTGGATTTTCTAAAACAAGTATAATCAAAGGAGTGATCGTTATTTATTTTTGTCTATGTTTATATTGAATATTGGGTTTTTAAAATTTTTAAAAAAATTGTATATATACAAAGTTAGAAGATATAAAAATCATTAACGCTAAAATCCATTCGGCTCTCTTACACAGTTTCGCGAACTTTTTATCGGAAAAGATATATGTCTAAAAAATTTTTTTTATGATAATTCATGGCTTTTTAATGCACTTACTAATGACAAATCGTCTTAGGAATTGTTAATTGAGAACGAATCTTCAACGCTTCTTAACACCTAAGATTTATATTATTTTCAAAGTCAAAATCGGTTGTCACAGAATCGGTATTAAAAATAGCTTAAAACTAGTTACTAGTTAGTTGTTTAAAATAGAGTATTTTGGTTCGCCTAATTAAAGGTGGACCAAAATTAATAGTTAATTTATAGGGTTACAATATTTTTTGGAAATTTCTTTATAAGAAGAAAACATGACCAATTTTGTTCCACTTGTTAAGTTCAAATTTCATAGTTGATATACCTTTACTAAAAACTATCAAACATAGATATTATTTGATTTTGCTTTTTATTTCAAGAGAAATACAATAAAATAAAATAATTTAAAAATACACTTTTCAATTTTATAATTCATATTTTAAAACCTTAGAGAGTATACTAACCTCCTCAAACGTAAAAACATTATTAGTATCTATCAGTCTTTAGTCTTTTAGTTATCAGCTTAAGTAGACCGTGCTGCTAGCAGAAAGTCAAAACTAAAGGACGTACTGAAGGACGTACTGTTATTGGCCAAATAAAACACGACTTTTGTTGAAATGTTTATTGGTCATATGTGAATGAAAATGGCGGTCGAATCCGGCGATTGACTTACACAAAATATGATTATACATAATTAATATAAAAATGTATCTCTGTCTGTATTGAAATAATGCTTTTAAAGGAATGGTGTTTTGTTATCGGTGGATTCCTGGAGTTTATTGAAGCTGACTCACGTATGATGAATGACCTTATTAACAAAGTGGGGCTCAGGTCAATTGGATAGGAAAAAGCCAAGGAAACACGGTGAATAATTTTAAGATTCGCGGTCTAAGATTAATAAGAGCAATTAGAGGTTAGTCAAACTTATAATTCACAATTTTTAACAATTACATATGAAGGGTACAGGGCATAAACAGGCTAAGTCATTTTTTTGCCAAAATCGTGATAACGGCGTCATCTGTAAGAACATAACGTGATCTTTCTACTTATGCTTATAGAAAGCGATAAATAAGCTAAGTAAGCAGAAAACACAGTATTTGTATTTGGCATATAGGGAATATACTAGCCAAGTTATCAATACCGGGAATAAACCTAATAACTATTCGTTACTTTTCGAATCCGTATTCGTTACTTCGGATCCGTTACTCGAGTACTCGTTTCAAGATTCGTTGTTTTAGTTACCACGACTTAATAGAGAAAAGAAATTAAACATATATTTTTTATATACATTGAACAATACAATGTACAGAGGTGAGGAGCACTGCCATAGTAATATACTGGGAATAACGGGAACATTATAAATTATACATTTTTTTAAATTAATTTGCAACAAATTAATATAAAATATTATATTGCAACTTTTTCGTTCGAAATTTCCAAACTAAACTTAGATACAAATAGACTTTAAAATCTTAATTTTCTATATATATTGCATGAACATTTAGCAGTATATAATTAATAAAAAAACTTAATAAAAGTAACAAAATAATTATAATACTTAGCAGCATTAGATTGTCTAAGTGCGTTTTATTGACCATCGTCCAATTAAAATACCTTCCCTAAACTACTATTGTGATCACTAAAAATACACCAAAATTGCCTCTAATTTATTAATTTAAGTCAGAGAGTCATAAAATTTTATTGTTTAAAGAAAGAATGAAGAAATATCGAAAATGTATTGTTATGTACTTTCATTTCTGGGAATCGAGGCGGCATGATGACGTCATCATTTTTTAAAGAAAGCATTCAATTGGGAAGTAATAAAAAAATGGTGTTACTGTAAATAAGCCGTCCGGGTCAGGTGACAGGTCTGGAATTTAGCTAGTCATAATAAGAAGAATATAAATAAGGCAGAAGAAAAAGTTATATGTTATATACAATAATGCATTGGTCCTACACTTTTTGTAGATTTTTAACTTTCATGGATACGAAGTTATGATTTTTTTCATTTATCTGTCTAAAACTCCCCCTTATTTAAGACTGGGAGATAAAATTTTACTATTTATTAAGAGCCCACTATTTTCAAAAACCAAGGGCGAAATGTCTAAGGGGCGCAAAATCTTTAAAATAAATAATCCTATACTATTACTATTTAAAAAAATTGCCACCCAGTCCTTATTTTCTTTTCGATATAAACCAGTCTCTTTTAAATCAATTTTCCTTAGCCAACTTTTCTTAATCTAAAGCCAGAACATTTTAAATATTAGTTATCTCAGGTCATAACATCAATACATTGCAGAATTACAGGTCCTAGTAAACCCAAAAAATTTAATTTTTCCTTGCATTACTTATCTTTTCTCTTTCTAATGCACAAAACAAACACAAACAATAAACACACCAAATATCTTGAAAATTTCTAAGCTGAAAATGAAAGAAACCGCGGCAGCCTAAATTACACGAAATTCAGATCTGAGATCAGCTGTTTACAATGCCACGCATCGCCGTTCAGGAACCGAAATATTCGAATCGCCAATACACGTTACATTACACATCGAATTTGAGTACTCGTTTCATTTTCATTCATTACATTTCGTGTTTTGTTATTGCTATTACGAATATATATTTACGGAATACGAATAAATTACGAGTACTCGAGTAACTGTGGCAGGCATATATTAAGTATCCGTTACTTCCGTTCCATGTAAGTAGCGAGTACTCGAATAACGAATAGTTACTTTTTGCACACCTTTATCGGATTGCAATTCAGTAGTGGTTCATAAGTGGATCTGTATCGCTCTATTGACATTCTTGGTAAATGTTGCAAAGTTTTATATACAAATTTGACTCAGATCTAGATAAATAATGCAAGACGAACCCATAGTATCAAATAGTGGAAATTAGTGTTTTGTAAGTGGCTGTTTATCGTGCTATTGTCGTTCTTACTAAATACTGCAAAGTTTTTCTACACAAATTTGACTCAGATTAAGGTAAATAATGGAAGACGAAGCCATAGAATCAAGTAGTGCAAGTGCTTCGAGCAGCAAGAAAGGGAAAAAGTTTGGAAGATTACATGAAGTTCGCAAGAAACTTAGATTACCAGATCACCAGATGGATTTGGATTGTAAATGTTGACAAAATGCTTCCAATTCTTAAACGAAAAGGTACGTCAAGATGTATTTCGCTAATTTAATCTGCTATCAATCGAAGAATAACCGAATTTATATTTGTGTGGCTTGAGTTTGGACAAAAATCAACGATTCGGTTAAAGAAATTCCTGTGTGTAGGAAGGCTTTTATATCAATTCATAGGGTTTTTAAATACAAAAATTGACATCTCGTCTGTAGTTTGCCCAAGACTGAAATAGTTCGGAAAAATAAAAGAGGAAACCATAATTTACTCCCGAGAAAATTAAGTCCTGAAGTGCTGAATGTGATTCACAATCATATAAAGTATCTCACTATTGTTTAAACGAATCTTCAAAAGCTTATCTATCCGAGGACCGGAATAGCAAGAAACTGTACACATTATTTGAGGAAGCGCATTCAGATATAAAAGTTTCCTATGAAAAATACAGGACAATAATAGAAAGAGCGTTCAACGTCTCATTTGGGTATCTAAGGACTGATACCTGCAATACTTGCGATACATTAATGGCAAGAAAAAGTGTGCTTCTCGCTGAAAAACTCGATAAAGAAGACAACGAAAAACAGAAGCTAGAAGGGGAAATCAAAAGGATCGAGATTCCGAAACTAAAAGCCTTAATTGCAGGAATTATTTTTGCATTCAATATCGTTTTATTGATTTGTCTAAAAATATTCAAATTTATTATATTACCTATTTAGAACGTAAAAAACTTCTAATCTCTCGTAAAAGGGAAGTATTTTAATCGTGAAAAAATCACATTCAGAGATTTTTTCAGATCTTTATGTTTCAACTTTTAAAATTTTGGTACGAATCCAAGATGGCGGAACAAAATGGCGGCTTAGTTAATTATTTAAAAATTCAGCCTCAAAAAAATAATTAATAGACTGATTTCAAATTGGATGCAATAACTAACTGTGGTATAGAGATGAACTAGTAAAACTGTTGAACTAATTCAAGATGGCGGAATAAAATGGCGGCTATATTAAACGTTTGTAATCGTGAAAATATTACCCTGTCAGGTTTTACATATCTTCACGTTTTAGCGTTCCTAGTAACATTTGGTATGAATTTAAGGTAGCAAAATAAAATGGCGGCCGCGGCCTAATAAAATATTTAAAAAATCAGCCTGAAAAAACTACTAATTAGAGTAATTTCAAATTTTCTGCAAGTATTAAGTGTAATATATAGACAAAATGGAAAGGTTGTAGTACGAATTTCAGACCGCGGAACAAAATGGCGGCCAAACAATTTTTTTTTAAATCTTATTCAATTTACGGAAGCGTAGAAGGGCCACAATTTTTTTTATTTTTTAATTCTGAGTTTAAAGTCGGAATTTAACAAAATTCTGAGTTTAAAGTCAGAATTTAACAAAATTCTGAGTTTAAAGTCAGAATTTAACAAAATTCTGAGTTTAAAGTCGGAATTTAACTAAATCCTGAGTTTAAAGTCAGAATTTAGCTAAATTCCGAGTTTAAAGTCAGAATTTAACAAAATTCTGAGTTTAAAGTCAGAATCTAACAAAATTCTGAGTTTAAAGTCGGAATTTAACAAAATTCTGAGTTTAAAGTAGGAATTTAACCAAATTCTGACTTCAAAGTCAGAATTTAACAAAATTCTGAGTTTAAAGTAGGAATTTAACTAAATTCTGAGTTTAAAGTCAGAATTTAGTTAAATTCTGAGTTTAAAGTAGGAATTTAACCAAATTCTGACTTCAAAGTCAGAATTTAACAAAATTCTGAGTTTAAAGTCGGAATTTAACTAAATTCTGAGTTTAAAGTCAGAATTTAACAAAATTCTGAGTTTAAAGTCGGAATTTAACTAAATTCTGTGTTTAAAGTCAGAATTTAACAAAATTCTGAGTTTAAAGTCGGAATTTAACAAAATTCTGAGTTTAAAGTCAGAATTTAGTCCGTACGATTGTATAACAGACTGGAACCAAAAAAACAAGTTCAATATTCTTGTTTGAATAATGGCAAATGTGCTATGAATTGTTCCACCAAACTACAGATAGTTAAAAAATGATAAAAGGGGGAGGGTACAAAATAAAAGTTTCCTATTTTGATTTTTGAGTGTTAAATAAGTCCCTGACAAATTAAACATATGTTTAATTAGTTCATTTTATGTATTTTTATTTATTTCTATTGCTTAAAAAAAAAAGCCAAAATGTATACAAGAAAACATATACATTAAAAGGTTCACAAAATAAAAAAGGTAATACCAAACGATAAATAAGTCTTAAGAAATGGTTCATATATGTTTCAACGATTTAAGGGTGTCTCGCGAAACATACTGACAGAGCTCCCCCTCTGTTTAAGGGTGATTCAAGTTGAGTGTCCTATTAAAAATATCTGGAGAAAAAACGAATAGGATGTTTTGAGAATTTCGCTTTGACCATAGATGAACATAATATACTCTCATTATAAAATATTTTAAATTGCGCGGTGTTGCCGCTTCTACCTCAAACCGGAGGCATCATCCGTTTTTTAAATGAAATGCCCTATATTTTATTAAATTTTTATATTTTTCTAAAAAATCCAAGTACTTATTGAGTTACTT
Source organism: Kuschelorhynchus macadamiae (assembly GCA_030620095.1). Taxonomy (NCBI): domain Eukaryota; kingdom Metazoa; phylum Arthropoda; class Insecta; order Coleoptera; family Curculionidae; genus Kuschelorhynchus; species Kuschelorhynchus macadamiae. The sequence goes on from JAUTXW010004815.1 coordinate 48,369, forward strand.
TTCTCATGCCTAAATTTAACTGTTTTCGAGAAAATGGCGCTAGAACAATGACAATTTTGAACCTTTGAAGCTCGAGAAATCTCAAACGAGTTTACTTGCAACGAAATGGATTTCACTTATCTGTCTTAATATTTAATTGTCTATCTCCTGACACCAATTTCAGGTTTGGCAGGAGACGCCAAAAATGCATTTCGTTAATTTCTGACTTTAAACTCGGAATTTAGTTAAATTCCAACTTTAAACTCAGAATTTAGTTAATTTCTGACTTTAAACTAAGAATTTAGTTAAATTTCGACTTTGAACTCAGAATTTTGTTAAATTCTGACTTTAAACTTGGAATTTAGCTAAATTCTGACTTTAAACTCAGAATTTAGTTAAATTCCGACTTTAAACTCAGAATTTTGTTAAATTCCGACTTTGAACTAAGAATTTTGTTAAATTCTGACTTTAAACTCAGAATTTTATTAAATTCTGACTTTAAACTCAGAATTTTGTTAAATTCTGACTTTAAACTCAGAATTTTGTTAAATTCTGACTTTAAACTCAGAATTTTGTTAAATTCTGACTTTAAACTCAGAATTTTGTTAAATTCTGACTTTAAACTCAGAATTTTGTTAAATTCCGACTTTAAACTCAGAATAAAAAAATAAAAAAAATTGTGGCCCTTCTACGCTTCCGTAAATTGGCTTTAAATTTTGGATAAAAATTAAATGTAATATAGGAAAAACTGGTACGAGTTCAAAATGGGGGTGTGTGTCAATAAAAAACTACTTACTGAATTGATTTTCCATTATGCCCAAAAATCAAGTGTGGCATAAGTAGAAACTGATAAAATATTCATTTGAATATGATGGAACAAAATGGCGCCCAAAAAAGTGTTTGAGAAGACAGTATATATGTGTTACTAAATGACGATGCACTGAACTAAATTGAGTCACAATTTACTATTCCTAATAAAATGAAAGATTCATAACGAGGAAAATTCCGCGCAAAGAAAATGTATCAATTTTTTAATTATTATTTGCATGTCATGTAAATACATACTGTAAAATTTTCATTCATCTGTTTAAATTTTGTTTTTAACAAACTTTTATTTGGTTCACTTGTATGTAACTAACTATGTATATAAATAAATATGGGAAGTCGACTTTAACCTACTTCTGATTTTATTGGTGTGTAGTAACGATTTGAAATTTTGTAAGCGTACATAATTCGGATGATAATATATTAATTTGCTACCATTGGGCTGATCTCTGGTTCCAAATGGTACCGATCGATTTTAACCTACTTCTAACTGTATAGATTTGAAATTTTGTAACTATATCTAATAATAATACAATTTTGCGCCTTCGAGCTTATCTGATTGGCTCGATGATACCAATCAATTTTGTAGTAAGTATGGGTTGTTCAAACGGCAATATCAAAATTTAGTAGCAGCTAGCTGATCTGACCAGCTCGATGATTATCAAATTTTACACATGGTCCCAGCTAGTAAACCCCTCTTTTTTGGGCTTATTTGGTTTTTTTCGACGAGTTCAATACATAATTTGGTACCACCGAGTTGATCTGATCAGCTCGATGGTACCGATGGTCATTTGGTTTGTTTTGACGAGTCCAATACATAATGTGTTACCATCGAACCTAAAGTTTGGGCTAATCTGTTTTGTTTTGATGAGTCCAGTAAAGTGTGTAAAAAGAAAAAATAATTTATAGTTTTCAAAAAACTAGAAAACAAGCTTTTGCCAGTCATGCACTAAAAAGTACAAAATAATGTAATGTTGTGGAAGTTAATTAAACGTAGATGCTTCTCAAAGAAACGAAAAAGCGAATCATACTTTTTTAAAGTCTCATTGAACAAAATATATTTTAAGAAAATTACATTATTTAAGAACAGCGTGTTTTTTAGATATTTTAAACTATAATCTTTTATTGAACCGGGGATCACATATGGTTTCATTTATTGACGTTCTGTGTTGCTCGTATTGATAGCATAAGGCATGCTTGATATGTTAGCATTAAAACTATTATTTTTTTATCTAATCTTTGAGCAAGAAACTGGATCATGGTTTGCAATAGAGGAGATCTTTTAGAAAAAATTAACGATCTGCATAAAAGTCAGAGGTTATGTAGCTTATACTTGAATCATCCTCTTTCTTATATATGGATATTACAAAAAATATTAAAATTAAATTTGATGACTTCATGAACAAACTCTGAAAATCAGAAACATAAGATTCTATTTCTGTGATGTGAGACAGTATAATAGTATATAATATTTAATTTTTCGCACCCAGGACAATGGCAGAAGTGAAATGAATAAAACATGCGCTAAAACCCTTTCTACATGATACTAAAACACAATGTTTTAATTTCTTTCATGAATCTATAAAAACTCAAACCACTCTGTATATGCATAACTACTATGTATACATTAATTTTTCAATATAAATATATTAAACTTGGTTAAACATCACTCGCAAAATATTTTAATAAGGTTCTGCTCGGAATAAATAAAAATATTTCGAGTACATCTCTAATTTCTCCGCCCAGCTAATGCGGTTCGAGTAAACACGTTTATGAATGAAAATTCCGGGAGTGCAGTATCTGATTGGTTGTTAATCTGTGCCTGAGTCACTTGGAAAACGACTAAAAACTTATACTAAATCGAAAAGAGATCTTTAAATTAATGCAAGATCTATATTTATTAATGTAGATTTAGATAATTGTTTTCCTTATTATAAATTGTAGCTAAGACGTAGATTATTTGGTACCTACCTATGTTATAACACTTAGATATAAAATATTTTTTTCCGTTTAAACTGCCATCCGAAATGCATTATTATTTGTAATATTTGTTCATTGAATAATAAAAGCCATGCTTATTTATTTATATATAACGACGCACTGTATTGATAAAATGCAGTGAAGTACCGTGTACATATTCTACATCTAAGCTTTAATTTGCGAAAGTAGATTTTTCAATAAATTATTTAAATTGTGCTGCAAGAGTTGTAAATACATGTCAACAATTTTAAACCTTGTTTCAAAACGAAAGGACCATTAGAATAAGTCCCAATAATCTCCGCCCACACATCTATAATAAATAATTGTTGATGCTTGGTTTGTATTATTGCATGAGTGTTTTTTTCATGTGAGATATCTAAATTATTAGAGTCAATAATACTGTCTTTTGAAGCCAGCTTCCTCCGTAAATAAAACAACTAACTAACTTTTGGATTTTGTATAAATTTCCGTAAAAACCAGTTTTGAGTAATTTACTCTCGTAGGATAAAAATCTGGCGACACTGCGTGTACCTTCTGAATATGGAAGGCTGAAGAATATCGTCTTTTAAAGTTTCATTTACAATCCGTTTGTTGTACCTATTTGAGCAGCTAACTTTCTTACATTCTTAGAACTGTTATGAATCCAGTATTCAGAATGTGTTCTTCTAACTATTCTTCTTCTTACTTCTTGGACACTCTTTACCACCACGATGCGGTAAAAAACTACGGCCTTCAGTCGATTTGAAAAATTGGTCAAAGTAGTTTTTTTTATCTCATTTTAGTTATTACCTGTTTCTTTTAAGCTAGGATCAACTTGTAAATGTTTTTCGATTAGTTAAATTTCAATTAAGAAATCTTTTACATGCTTATTTGTCCATAACTTAAATAACTGTTAGCATTATATGCTAAATTGTATAATAGAAACTCAATTTTTTCGAAACAAATTTAAAGTACTTTTTGTAAAGATGAATTGCCAAGGTATTTAAGAAAAATAGTTTTCAGTTCTTTAAAATGACACCTGTCATAATTTAGGGCAACGACTATGGTGGCTAGTCCGTTCCTATTTTCTCTGACGATGTAAAATATTCTGTGTATTATGAGTTCTTAGGGGCTTCATAAAAATATTAAATTTAACTAATTAGAATATATAAGTCGGTTTAAAAGTTAGAGTTGAAAAAGGTACCTCAATAGATACACTTTTGGAGTCCTGTATCCCCATAAAGAGGTACCTTAAGATTTTTTTTATATGAAATACTACGGTTATTTTGACATCATGTATACTTGCCCAAGAGTTGACGATTTATTTATATGACACTCTGAATATAGGGTATAAATAATACTGGTAAGCTGCAAGCAAAGGGAGGTAAACAAGACAGTAATAAATTTTTACAAAATAACCAGAAACAATAATAGCAAAAACCTGAAATTAGTATAATTTAATATTAAATATCTTCTACAAAGAATCAGAAAATTTTTAACAAGCGAGTGCTTAAATTCTAGTTAATCGTTTAGTAACACAAGATAATTTTCAAGTTAGATAATTTTTAAAAATTTATACGAATTCAAGTTATACCTCTATTTTAATTATGACAAATTGTAAAATTCTAGTGGAGACATAACTAGTTTAGAAAAACTCTGCGAATGGAAAGCATCAAACATCTTTTAATAATGAGGTATAATAAATAACCCTACTAGTTTTAATGTTCCTCCAATTAGGGAATCCAAACCACGTGATATGTTCCCACCATAGCTGTTTGACTATATCGCACAATTTCCCGTTTTCGATTATAAATTGCTCGATATCTCTTTTCTTAGTCATACGTGAGAGATACGTTAGTTGATTGGTAGGACAATTTTAACTAAATTTAGAATATAGTGTGAATATTTTTAACTACCATCTCTCTTATGCGTATAATTATTTGGTAAAAACTTTATACATATCTCATAAAATTTAATTCATATTTTTAATTTATACCTATTACTATTAATATTATTATTAATTATTAGTTATTAATTTTTCACAACATTATTTACACAAAAAGCATTGTCCTTTGTTATTTTCCTCCATAAAATATAGGTTTTATTCCAGGAAACCGAATATTTAAACATTTTATTAGGCCGCCATTTTATTTTGTCATATAGGATTGGCCCCATTCAATCGCTGTGTTACAGTTAGATTTAACATATATATATATATATATATATATATATATATATATATATATATATATATATATATATATATATATATATATGGCAATAAAATCCATTTAAAAAATCTTCGCTTAGACATTTTTTGACTTTCAAGTATTATATCCGTTGTGATATCTTAGTCATTTTAATCTAAATTAAGAAGGTTAAGTATGAATAGCTGCTCAAAGCTAGACTAGTTATTAAGAAACACGTCTATACGAACTATGCATTCATTTAATTGTAAATTTGTTACTTAATAAAATTATTACTACTATTATCATTTAAAACACTATATATATATATATATTATAATCTATTCAATCTTACCCTAAACTTAACCATTGATATCTAAATATCTAAACTGTCCTTGCCATTTTCAAAATTCCGTATTCGTCGAAGTGTCAAATTGTAATTTCTGGACATTTTTACCTTTCGGTCGGGAGATCTCGGAAAGATTTCGGATAAACTTTTGAACATTTGAAACATTTTTAAAAGACGGTACCAAATGGATCTTTGTGATCTTTTGATATCCATGTGAAACTTTTAAGAGACCATCCTTTTGATGGTCTCATGAACCCTATTGAAAATGGACAGGATCTAAGTTTAAGAAGTATTTTTTTTTAATTTTTGAACCCAATTTTTTGGGCTAAAACAAGGACCCATTGAACAACCTCTGATGGCCAAACAGTTCAAGTTTTCGACAAAAACAAAAAAGATTCTGAAAGAGCATAGATGACGGAAAAAAATCTTATAGAACGATAGGGTAGACTCGGGCAAAACCGATATACCGGGCGATAACGATCAATAATATATTTCTAACGCGGCTAAAAATGAAATTATACAACATTGCCACTTTAAAAATGGTGCTTATTGTCAATACCTACTAAACAACGAGGCCTACCAGCTGAAATTAAAATAGGAATGACGTCACGACGTCTAGGCCTGCAGTCACCTCCGTAAGAAACGCATTAAAGTATGCAGTTTTGCTTATGTTGTATCGTGATAACTGGCCATTAGACGTACTAGCCGACAACCGGCACTTGCTAACCGAAAATCAAACAATGTGAGACATGATGTCGTTGTTCGTGAATTAGAGTAAATAGAGTAGTCTTGTCTCCATTTTTGGTAAAAATTTATTGCCCCAATTATTTGTCAAAAAACGTTTTTGACCGCAAAAGTAAAGATAAAAAAAATAAGAATCTTGATGAACTACATCTTTTGCAAGCAATAGAGCAAAGTAAAGAAGGGTTTAATTTACATAGAGAGGCTACATGTTTTCAAGAGTTTTTAAACGTATTTCTAAATTTTAATTTAAGGGAAGGGTGGTTTTGACAATGAAAATAAATATATTTTTTTAAATTTGTGACTGATATTCTTTTAGACCTAAAAGGTTCTGACGAACTCACTCAAAACCTAAAATTTCTCTCAGAACAGTTAACTTTGTTAAGTACTTCAAAAGAAAGGTATCGATATTCACCAAGCACCATTGTGTTATGTTCAATTTTGTTTACAATAAGCCCACCTTGCTATAAATATTTGTGAAGTCATGCTCCTATTATCTTATCTCATCCTAACACAGTAAAATCTATTTGTAATAGATTTTTAACAGATCCTCATATCGATGAAACAAATTTTTTTATAACCTATGCTCGTAACATTTTTCAATATTTAACAGATAAAGAAAAATATGTTACATTACTTTTTGATGAAATTCACATCCAACCCTACTTGGATTACGAGGCAGGCAATACCGTAGGAACATCAGCAAATAATAAAGATACCTTAGCATCATCTGCAGTAGCATTTATGATCACTAGTCCTTACTCAAGCCTTACAGAATATATCTCCTGTAGCTAAACTTAGTTCAGAAATATTATATACTTTTATCAAGACCATTATAGAAAATTTAGAAGTATTTTGTACAGTTAGTGACAATAATACAGTAAACAGTAAAGCAATGAGTAATTTTTCACCCTTTAATCGACTCAGTATAGTATTCCCACATCCTATTGACCCAGTAAGACCGTTATTTTACCTTTTTTACACTGTTCATTTACTGAAATGTATCTTTAACAACTGGCTTAATTCAAAACCTGACCAAACATTTTCTTATCCCGATTTTGAGGCAGGTCAAAGGTGCTTCCTTTTTTGTGGTCAAAAACCTATATGAACTAGAACAAGACAAACTATTGAAGCATGGTTATTCACTTAGTTTAAAGGCTCTATTTCCATCATCTTTTGAAAGACAAAATGTAAAATTAGCTCTTAAAATTTTTAATCCCTTTATTATACAGGCTCTAAAAGGTTTTGTTCAAAATTTGTCACATTCACAAGATACCGCAGACTTTATTAGTATTATATTGACATGGTGGAAAATTGTGAACGTAAAAACTCCCCTTAAGGGAAAACATTTGTTAGATAAATATCAGGAATCTTTTACCAAACAAATACTAACAGCCCCCAATGATAATCCGAAATTTTGCTTTTTGCTAAAAATGCAAAATTGGGTATATACTTGGAGTCCAACTAATTTTATAAATACACTGACACGACAAACCCACACTGCATTAAACCATACCATTCATGGGCTTCTTGAAGTAACTGAATACTGTTTAACTGAGCTAAATATGAATTATGTATTACTGGGCAAATTTTAAACAGACCCATTGGAAGGGCGTTTTGGAAAATATAGGCCATTAGCTGGTGGTCATTATCATATCTCAGTTCGACAGCTATAGGAATCAGAAAAAAGGCTTAGAATTCAGCCTATGTTATCTCTAAAATAAACATTATGGGGACATTACTATAAATCAGTTCTTCGAACCTTCTGAATGTGAAACACAGTCATTAGACACCAATTTAAATTCTGAACATGTAATTTATTATCTAAAATCATAGTTACACAGTCTGATACTGAAGCTATACAATCAGTAATAACCTATTTAAGCGGATATTGCTGCCATATTGTTTTTAAAAAAATTAGTTGTACTTTTTGCAAAGAAAACTTAACTCTGAATGAACCTTGTGTTGTAGAGGATTCTTATAATTTAATTAATTCCTTAAGTAGAGGTGCTCTTTTATTTCCTCGAGAACAGGTAGTAGATGTAGTTTCAACCGCATATATTATATTTAAAAAGCTAGTTGATGAATTTGAAGATACATTTTTGGAATTTTTACAACAAAAAATATTTTCTTTGTGAGTTGTTTTTAAGTTATTTTAATGAAAATACATTTTTAACTCCTTTTGAAAGTTGTCAAAGCCACCTAAAATTAATGTTTCAAAAATCTTTTTTAGTAGCATTTCAAATACATTTCTTAATAATTATAGCTCTAAACATAATCATAATTTATTAAATAAAAACAAAAAAGGAAACTACAGACTTTTAATAAATAGGTAGTTATGAAATTAAAACCTGGCACAAGTTTCACATTTTTGTATTGCTAAGAAGTATCATCAATACAATCATTTACAGAATTTAGCAAATAACAACCTATTATATTCTTGATCATATAGACTCACCACAGTACAGGCATATGCCACTTACCCAAGCTTAAAACCATACCCGATTGTGACAAGTTAAAATAATAAGCTATTGTATTTTTGATCATAAGGACTCGCTACAGGCATATATTACTTACCCAAGCTTGAAACCGTACCCGATTTTGACAATATAAAATAATAACTTATTATATTCTTGATCATACGGAGTCACCACAGGCCTATACTACGTACCTGGACTTGAAACTTTACCCGATTTTGACAAATAACTCGGCTTTGACAATTTATTAATTGGCTAAAATAGGACAATTGGTAAGCAAAAAATCATACCGACATTTGTTTGAAATTTTGTGGTAGATCCGGACAAACGTTGTCGGGTAAGAACACGGAGGGGTTTGGTGGGTAGGAGCTTTACCGAGTCCCACACTGTTCTGGAGTGCCTTGTGCATAATAGTTCGTGCGTAAATGCATTCCTCGTCGTGTAACAAAAAAAAACGAGTAACCGCTAAGTAAATTTGACAAATTCAAAAACTCTTAAAATAAACCCTATAAATTGATGTTTATTTGCTGAAATTAAAAAAAAAGCTCATTTAAATATGTCCCTGTAAATAACCCGTACCTTCTAATGAAGGTATTGAAATAACATAGGCCTAAATTTGATGACGTCACGCGTAAGCGTGTAGGCCTCGTTGTTTAGTAGGTATTGTTATAGTCCGTTAAACGCCGGCAGTTTTTTGCCGAATAGCTAAGTAGTATTTGTTTAATTCTTTTAAAATGTAATTGCAGGTTGTAAAATACTCGGTTTGCTTCCACATTAATGATGATTTTTAGCATAAACATCTTATTTTATATAAAATGTTTGGTTTAATCGAAGGAATATTGGTGCCCTATACATATAACCTCAAAAAATTTCTACTTTTAAGTTTTGTCATGTATTTAATAAAATAATTAAATTTAATTAATCCTGGACAAGACTGATCAGGCAAAATGATCATGATTGGTTTTGTCCTACAAAAATGTGGTTTGTGGCTTTTACCTACGTACTTATTTAATAATTGGAAATATTTGGATTCATTATTTATTGGGAAATCGTCCATTCATAATGCCAGTTTTTTTTGCAGCGTCTAACAAGGTTTTCAAGTATCAGCGAAAATCTGCTAGGAAAGAATCATGGAGTGAAGAAACAATGGCTTTAGCGTTAAATAATTTAAATCAAGGAAAAATATCTATTAGAAGGGGCCTAAAAAAATATGGAATTGCTTATTCTACTTTTGCCGATGTTACAAATTGAAACTCTTCAAAGAAAAAGTTAGGAAGATATTCTAAAGTCTTTTAGAAGAAGAAGAAGAAGAAAAAGAGCTGATGGAATATATAAAAGAATTAGACAAACGATTCTACGGACTAACTAAAAGGTATTTTTGTAAACTAAGAACAATAAAGCGGGTCAGCAGTGGTACGCCAATTTTATTCTACGAAACCAAGATCTAAGTTTAAGGACTCCAGAACCTACTAGCGTCGCACGGGCTTGTGGATTCAACAGAGTTCAGGTCGAAATCTTCTTGAAGAATCCCTCTCAGATTCTGGAAAAACATTATATTACTACGGACAATATATATAATTTCGATAAGACGGGGATCCAGACGGCAGCTAAGAAATCACCAAAAGTTGTATCCGTAAGAGGCTAGGAGCAGGTTGGCTCAATTTCCTCACCTGAAGGTGGTTCTTAGATAATATCGTTACTTTGTCGTTCAGCAATCGGAAAATGTATTTCTCCAACCTTAGCTTTTCCCCGAAAGAAGAAAATTTCTGGTCATCTTTAGAGGGCAACTCCAGGAACATTAATGCTGGTCACGGACAATGGCGGATTAATTCTGATGCTTTTTTGGAATTGCTTAAGTTTTTCGTGGCGAGCGTAAGACCAACGGCAGAGTACAAATGTCTTCTTATTCTAGACAATCGCGTGACTTATCGATCTATAAAGTTTTTCGAATATGCATCTAATGTATGGATCATGTGGTCATCCTGTCAGTCCTGTTGAACGTTGTTGTTTACGACCCGTTTGGAAACTATTTTGAGAGAGCACTCGACAAAGGGCAAAAAGTTCATCCAGCCCAAAGAGTAACCTTTTTTGATATAGGTCCAATATTTGCAGAAGCCTATTTAAATAGCGCTACTCCTTGTAATGCCATAATTAGATTTAAAAAACGGGAATCAGAAATTTTGACAATACCGTTTTTACAGACCTCGACTTCGAACCCTCGATTGTAACCGAGACAAACTAAGTGGAATCAACGGGAACATCTAGAAGTGTCGGCTTTACCGAACCAAGTAGAAGCCTCTAGAAGTACAACCTCTGAAACGACTGATGTTGCTGGATCATCCAGAGTGCCCAAAGAAACATTAGTTCAGGTTTCAGATGGCTTAATATTGATTCAAACTGGCACTAAACATAAAGCATGCAAATGGCAGGTAACATAAAACCAAATTATGATGTAGATAAAGATCCTAACACAACAAATATTCCGCCTGAAAAAAGGATCACCGTAGTTTCCAGTATTTTGATTCTTCCAAAAGCTAACTTTAACTTTAAAACAAAACATACGAAAAAGAAAATCACGGAAGTCAGAAATTTTGACTCTACACCTGTTAAAGAAGAAATTTCTCAAAAAGAAAATACAAAAAAGCAGAAGGTTACGAAAAAATTAACATTAGACGATGGGCCAAGAATGAAAAATAAACAAACCATTGAAACTGACGAAAAACTAACAAATATAAAAACGAAAAACGAGGTAAGACCTAAGCAAGAGCTTATTTATCCTAAGCCACTTAAAGAAAAATATCCAGGAGATAACGTTAAATGTTTAGAATGTGACGAACTATTCTCCAACTTGCATCTATGAGAAGTGTAGATTCAATGTAATATTTGCAGCAATTCAGTTGATAAATTAGGCGCTTATTATAAAAGTGGGGAGTATTTTTGCGACCAATGCAAAGACGCTATTGTTTCTAAAAGACATTAGTATTAACCTAACCGAAGTTTTTGCTACATGATTGAAAAGCACATATTTTTTACATTTAATATACCAAAGCTTATGTTCGTTTTGAACGTATTTTGAAAATCCTGATCCAATTTGCCCTAGTGACATGATCGGTTTCACCCTGCGGTATTGGGCAAACCCAACGTTTTTATTTTTAACGTTTTTTAGACTCGTGTGTAAAATGCTAACTTATTCGCATATGAAAACCAAATTAGGTTCAAGTAAGTTTAAGTATTTTATAATAGATTAATGTAAGGTGATCGGCGCTACCCGAGTCTGTCCTATCTTCAAAACAGTGTAAGTAAAATTTTATTGCTTTTTTGAAAAATTCCATTTTCTTAAATATCTTTTCGGATTTTTTTTCTGTAAATTAGTTTTATTGTAAACTACCATAAGACAGAATTAATGGAGGAGTCAAAAGGTACAAAACTGCGTTTTAAGTTGGCAGCTAAATGCTTTAGAAGAAAAGCTATTTGCCTGCACAGAATTACATGTTTGTGCCGTTTCGTACTCTTTTATCTGCACTGACTAAAAACAAAATGTATTATAAATTAGTCCTACCTCTTGAAGTTTTGGGGCTTTTTATAAGAACAGTGATGGTTTGAGATTCTGCCAAAAATCTGACCCTATCAATGAAAACTAAAAAAGATATATAATTTTTTAAAATTGAACTTAATTTTAAAGGGTACCTTTACTTCCAAGCCGAATATAATCAAAGTTATTTAGTTTTTTATAAAATGGCAAAGCAGATTCAAAAGCTTCAATTTATTTGAAACATCTCGGTATAAGATACCGATTTAGGAGATTTGGGTAATAAATCGGAAAAGTTTTGTTTTCGCAGGTGTGAATTTTTCGATTTCTTTTTAGTAGGACTTTTGTTGTAGGATTTTCAGTATACAATTATTATGTTATACCGGGGGAGAAGGTGATATAAAAGTTATTTTTTTCTGCAGAAATGAAGAGACCTAAGTAGTAAAGAAGCGAAATCTTACTTTGGCAGCCGTGATTTTTTTTTGTTTTACTGAAACTTTTGAAGGATATCATATTAGGATATTTCATGTTAATTAAGGCCGTAAGCAGTAGTTTATTAAAAAAAATTGACACCTGCTAAATAAAAAGGTTTTCTCTATAAATTTTAAACTACTTCAAATTTTTAAATACGGTTTTACAGTTCAATGTGATTTTTGAAGCATATTTCGTAAAAAAATATTTTGATATCTGTCAAAAAAGGTCTTCTGTAGCTTCTAGACTGCCCAAAAATTATTAAATACAGTTTTCACAGTTCCATGTCACTTTTATTGGCGCCAAAAAAAATGTTTTTCTCCGTAACATCTAAACTTGTTAAAAGTTTTAAATATGGTTTTTATTTAAAATTATTAAATTTATTGAAACATTATTTAACAGCTGGCAAAAAAACTGTTTTTTTATCATAACTTCTAAACTACCTAAATTTTAAATACGGTTTTTACAGTTCCATTTAGCTTTTAAAGGCCCATTTTATTAAAAAAAATAATTTGACAGCTGTCAAAAAAGTCATTTCCCATAACTATTAAACTACTTAAAAGTTTTCACAATTCTATGTAACTTTTAAGGTAGGTTTATACAGGAAATAAAATAATATAAAATAAAATAACATACAATAAGAAATAAGGATTCGGATGTGGTTTGTACAGAAAATAAAATTAAATAAGAAATAAGAACAATTGGTGTCAAACCCTATAACCCAACAGATTTTTCCAATTTTTTTACACAACTTTAATTTAAAAATACATACAATTCATCCAGATATAAAAATATTCAGTGAAACTGTCACATGTTCGAATACGCAATACGCAAGTGTGTTTTCGAATAAAATAAGAAGATGAAAGTTGGTCATCTCTTATTTTATTTCTGTGTATAAACTCCTTATGGGACTTGCATAACATGATCTTATTTTATTATATTTCCTGTATAAACCCATCTTCAGTCACGTAATTTATTTTAGAACTATATTTCGGCAGCTATCAAAAAAAACGTCTAGTCATCCTAATTTTTGAGCAGCTATTTTTTTTAAATAAGATTTTTACAGTTCGATGTAACTTAATTTATATAGTGGGATAACAGGTCGAGAGTAGTATTTAAATCATAGCTGATACATTATGGTCTTAATGTAGCTTATGTTATATCGGGCTTATTTACTCGTATTTGTCGGCGTGAAAAAACGCACTTGTTTCCTTTTAGTTGCCATATCTAAATGGTTTCAGATACACTTTTGAAATTTGGTATGTTTTTACAGCACACTTCGGCCATCAAAAAAAATTAAAAATGTGTTTGTATAATTTTTTGTTTATCGTGCATTAATAATAAAATAAGAACACATTGAAACACGAAAACGGTCGAAAAAAATTAAATAATTATTTGAGTTTCTCAGAAAACCTATTCTGAATCATGTTAAAAATGGATGGAATCAAACTTTAAAGTATTTTTTCTTTTCTTTCTTAAAAAAAAAGTATGTCAAAAGAAGTTTCTGAAAGGGCATAGTTAGAAGAAAGTAATCTATACAAGCAATATACTTTCGTGTTTAGAAAGTCTAAGCAAATTAAAGTTATCGGGCATTATTAAAAAAAAACAACTTTTTTTTTTTTTTGCTCTCATGCCTAACTTTGGAGCGGAATAAAAGTTACACATACATACATACATAGAATTTTTACAGATATATGTAACTTTTAAATAGTTGATGGAAAAATATATAATACCACTGATTTAAATTAGTATTTACATGTACAAGATGTCTCAAAAATGTGTAGCAAACTCGACCTATATTTATTTGTATTTGTGTCTTTTTTGTGCGGCAGTTGCAGTCAATTAGCATTGAGAAAATATCGCGTAAAATGACCAAAAATAGGTTGTTTTCTGTGATAGTCTGCGAAGTTATAAAAAGGAATTTGAGGATGAGAGTTGAACACATATCTTCTAAAACACTTCTAAATTAAATTGAGTATGTTGAATTTTTCATTTTAGCCTTTAAAAGTAAAAAAAAAATATGTTTATATGTCTAGTAATTTTTCGAAAACAATAGCGGTACTAACCTTGAGCTTTTCTATGCTCAGAAGTAATTTCGTCAAATTCCAAAATACTCAAATTGGAGAGCATACATATAGGTACATTTCTGAAAAAAATTGATCCGAAAAACATAGTAGTTTTTTTCCAAACTATCACCAAAGATAATTACTAAAATCTTGGAATATTTTTGGAGGAATACGTTAGGTTGGCAATTGCATTTGGTAACAGGTAAAGTTTGAACCCCTACCGCAAGAGGTCGGTCCAAATTTTTCAATATTTTCTAATGGAAGGGAGAGCGCAATGACGTCAAAGAAAATGGAATTCCGATCGCGTGTTGTCAATGACGTCAGATAAATAAACATTTATCTCTCGCATGGTCTTTCGTTTATTTTTTATGAGATTCTAGGGTTTTTCTTTTAAATAACGTTTAGAATATTTTATAACATATCATGTTTGAAAAACTAAGTAATCAGTAGATTTGGGCAAATGGAAAAACATAATTTTTTAAACAATATTTGTATTTTAAGGGAGAAAATCGATCTTTCCTTGAACTATGTGGGATATTAAGGAGGAATGTATGTTTAGGTCATATTTTAGTTTGTTACGGTGGGTTCGTGTAACAAATTTTAGTTTTATCTTTTTCTTTAGTTAATAAGAATTCACACCGTTATTGGTTGTTTTTTGTCATGTAACATAAAAAAAATCAAACTATTCTTAGTGACAAAAAATTATGCCAAATAGTAAATTTTGGAAAGGATTTCTTAACTCAAAATTGTTCTATTCTAAAAAATAGAAATATATAGATTTATTTGACCCTACGCAAAGAAAACGAATTGATGTTTCATATAAGTATTTAGTAAGGTATACCTAACTGGACATTTAATTTCAAAATAAACAAGTTTATAAAATTTCCTGCATGGTTTTAAACGTCCTCAAATGTAGTATATCATTTTTATATCGGGTATGCAAAATAGTCCATTGTATAAAAAACAAAATACGCCTTGAGCGGGTGAAAACCTTCTCCCTCAAACTGTTAAGAAAATAGGAACAATTGTATAGAATTTAAAAGTAAAATAAGTGCCTAAATGTACTATAATTCTGCCATAGCACAAGCATGTTGTTTCTACTCTTTTTTGCAAAATTACAAACAGCTTTTTATGAACCATGACAAATTATTTTAGCATAAATTAAGCACTGAAATTTATTAGTCATGAAATGTTTTCAGGAATATCTGGGTAGAAGAGTGTTTTTTTCTTTATTTTGATTCCAACTTCTACAATTTGTTATGAAGGTCAGAAAAAAATAAATTTCAAATACAAAATTTTAAAAAATATCCCCAAGATTCTAAACATATTTAGCCTCGTTTGAAATCTTAGAATTGCAATGTCAGTAAAATGAATTCTGATAGGTCTAAAAGATAGCAAGAGAAAATATAAAAAACTCTGTTTGCGGGTTAGTCATTTATTAGGAAATAATAGCATTTACATAAATGGTATCTATATATTACAATATCATCATATACATTTTTAAGATTAGGAAAATAGTATCTATCTACAGTAATAATGATTTATTGAAGAAACCAATAGATCTTTTATTTTATATAAAATGTAGTTGCTTAGTTGCTAACAGAACGAACTAACTATGTTTTTAGTCTAATTAATATATTTAAACATCGATTAGATTAAAAAAAAAAACAATAATTCAAATTATGTGCTCGAGTTGGTTAAAATATAAAATAATTATGTTTTTATTTTTGAACTACATATATAATCAAAGTAGAAATGAACATATTTTTTATTGGAATCCTAAAATTACTAAAGTAAATATTCCTAACTTACAAACCAGTAATTATGTTTTTTTTGCTTATAGCATTTAAATAAATAATATTTAAGATAACATTTTAGTAGCAATTGAAAGATATTTTTTGTAGTTTGGCTGGGTATTCATGAGTATGCTATCAAACTGTGGAACTTATACACTACGAATGTATAGTAGGTATATTAAATTATAAAATTCTGAGAATAGTTTGACTTTCTTGGGTGTAGTGTAGTGTAGAGGTAACATTCAGCCTATTCTGAATGGATTTAAGTTAAAACCTCCATACTCGAACACAAAAACAGCCAAAGTCTTAGAAAGAGCCAGTTAATACTTAATATTTATATTTATATTTATATTTATATATATATATATATATATATATATATATATATATATTTTTTTTTTATTAATTATTTTCTTGGGCATAGGTTAGCTCATTGAAAAGTAAAACTATAATTCATATCGACGTTTCGCTCATTATAGTGAGCTTTCTCAATTTTTTTCTTGGCACCATGTCAGAATAAATATCTTGAGAAAGCTCAATATAATGAGCGGAACGCCGATATGAATTATAGTTTTACTTTTCAATGAGTTAACCTATGCCCTATGAAAATAATTAACAAAATATTTATATATGGTTAAAGAAAAAAAACAAATATATATATATATATATATATATATATATATATATATATATATATATATCTATTAACTGGCTCTTTCTAAGAGTTTGGGGCTGTTTTTGCATTGGAGTATGGAGGTTTTAACTTAAATCCATTCAGAATAGGCTGAATGTTACCTCTACCTTACATATATATATATATGTATATATATATATATATATATATATATATATATATATATATATATATATATATATATATATATATATATATATATATATATATATATATATACAGTGTCCTTGAAAAAGTTCGCATCATATGGGAATTTTTTTTATTAGGTCACTTTCTCAAAATTTAACATGGGTAATAACTTTTGCTTTACTAAGGATGAAAAATGACTTAGAGGGAATAGTCACCTGACTTGTGTTCCCTGCCAGAATTGATATATTTCTTTAAAGAAGTCGCAGAGAAAGGGTATTTCTTTAAAGAAGTCGCAGTGAAAGGGGTTATTTGCTAAAATAGGAGAAAGTGCTATAAAAAGGTGTTTCTTTTATAGTTTTACGTGTCAAATTTTGGTCAGCAATGCTAATTTTCAATTTTTATAACTTTGTACAAGGCACTTAAATATTAAAAAAATAGTTTTAAATTTCGATTATACTCCTAAATTAGTCAATTACGACTTTTTTGTATTAAGATATCTATTTACTATCGAAAATCTTTAATTAATATAATATAATAAAATAATAAAATCAGGACAACTTTGCATCAAGCTTAACATACTTTTGAGAAGCAATTTTCATTTTTTTCCAAAAAAGACACAGTTTATGTAATATTTAGGTATAAAAAATTAATATTATGTTAAGGTTACTAACAGAAAACTCTTTTTTTTTAAGTTAGACAATTATTATTTTTTTAGAATTTTCAAAAATCAGGAAAAAGTTAAAAAAATATTGGAATTTTTGACCAAAATTTGGTACGCATATGTAAAATCAAACAACTTTTCTTAATACAACTTTTTCATATTTTAGCAAATAAGACCATTTTTCTGTAATTTTTTTAAAGAAATGTCAATTTTGACAGGTAATGCAAGTTTTCTGATGTAAGTCTTTTATAAATGTACTATAATGTAACAAATAAACTTGAAAATCATACCAGTATAGGTGAACAAACAAATTATTAATATAAAGACATGGCTGAGGCAAGCATCGGATAAATGGTCCTTATGAAATGTACACTCCAGAATGCTTCTACACATACCACATGGTATGAATTGGCAAACAACACAAATAAGTAGTAGTGAAACAATGCATTAATACTGAACAACTTACAGTGTATACAAAACAACAAACTCTCAATATAACATGACTATCAGCAACAAAATTGGGATAGCTATGGGGTCACCTTTATCTCCATTTCTAAGTAGAAACTTTTTGTATTAAATATAATTCAAATATATCTACATAAAGAGATCTTATTACTAAATTCTGTACACAACAAACACGCCTACTTATACTCATAAGATGCATTAACTAGTCATGGGGATTTACTACAAAAGTATAAACTGTTCTACTAACGATTACAAACTTAACTAAATCTATAAATTAAAGTATATTTTCCTTTTCTGCTTTCTTCATCGATGGTGAGATTCAAAATTACATGGTCTATTGGCTACAGTTCGTAGCAATAAACAGTTTTCTTGTGATATGGAGTTTTCTTTGTACCTAGAGAAAAAATAACAAGAATTAGTTTTTTCCTTGTTTAGTTCTCTACAATTAATACATACCTAACAAAATAAAAAAATTAAATTCTGTGTCAAAATTAAATATGTTTTATCAGTACTACACAAAAGAGGTCCAAGTAAAATAGGTATAAGTTAATCTTTAATTGTAAAAGCTTTGGAAGTTTTAATTTAATACTAGATAGTAAGCAAATTTTTAAGAAGGGTTTGTTGCATTTTACTTTCCTACATATTAGTAATAGGCAAAATACCTTAAATAGATTTTTTGGCCTATTATTAACAGTAATGATATAGAACAAATTCTCTTTAATGCTAATTGGTACGAAAAAAAGACGCAAAAACTAGCTTCATTAGCGAGATAAACTTGATGTAATAATAAAGCCAGAATAATTAAATATTATTTATATAAACTGAAAAGCATGAAAATAATTTTATTTATAATTTCAACTTAACAGGTGTTTTCCATTAGATTCAGGGAAGGCCCGAGCAAATATAGAAAAGCAAGAGAAAAAAGCATATAAAAAAAACATGTTTATTTTAATTGTCATACATATAAAAGTAAATTTTAAACTATAGCTACTATTAAGACAAGCTACAGAACTCTCAAAATAGAACAGAAAAAATTTAGCAAGTTCTTTGAAAGAAAACATAATTGATGTACCACACCTTAGACCTAAAATTCTTAGTTATTGTTTTTTAATAAAAAAATCGACATTTTGTGTATTTTGAATATGTACAAAGAAAAAAATGGTTGGAAATAAAAATAATATTTTAGTTTGCTTTAATATGATTTAAATGTTATCTTTTGAAAGAATAATTATATTACCTGATAATAATAAATGTGATTTCTTTTTATACTATATTTAATGTTTAGTCAAGTACTTAATATGTAAAAAGTCTAAATAAACAAATAGAATTTTGGGAATTTAATAGTTATAATAAAAAGTGTTTTACCATCAGGTGTAGCAGCTAAGTGGTTAAATTCTTCATGAATAAAATTGGCAGGTTCCTTGATTTTTGCATTTGGTCTTGACTGTGCGAATTTCTGCCCTGCAACACTCTCTTTTTGCTTTCCATAAAGTGTGTAATAGGTTTTAAAATGCCTTAGATTTATAATGGAACTGACCAGGTTATTGCAGGAAGTGTTATGTCGCCTTTTACATACTATGCCAAATACTGAAGCTGTTAATATATATTTTCTAATTTCTCCCTAAAATGGATTATCCTACTGCCCAACTGTATTTCTTGAAGTAACCTAGAAAAATGTTCATATATTTAAAAATATTAGGGAGCATGTAATACACCAGAGTATTATATAGAGGTATAAATGAACAAAGCTTGACAGAAAATGAACACTATGCAAAAACATACTCGCAAAGAGAGATGTGCCAACTCAATACATAAATGCAATTCAGTTGTCTTACTATATTAAGTTGCCCCAGAATCTTAGTACTCTATATAATATATTTCTAAAAATAGTAAAAACTATAGACTTTTGTGTTGTACCTCCCACTACTATTACAACCAGTATAAGTATAAATGAACCAAGCCTACAGAAAATGCAAGCTATACAAAAATATAGTCACACAGCAAGATGTGTCTACATTTTCTCTAAATCAATACATATATTGCTGCCCTTCAGCCTAAAATTAGTGACGGTCAATGTAATTTTTAAGGAGGCAATGTCTAAAGTAAATTCTATATGAAATGCAGTATACTTCAGGCATCGTTGTTTAAAAATCAACTTTTCCTTCTGCAATCAATGTGTTGAATACTATTTCAATTAAAATTTTACTTAATTTTTCTTTTTTTCTTTAATTTCTGCCTTGCGCGAGTCCCTCCAATGCATTCCAAAAACAAGCTTAACATTGGATGGAAGTTACAAAATGAAAAACCTAATATTATTGAGATATAGTAAATATAGAGTAAAGAGAGAGAACAAAAAAGGTGAAACTGTAACTGTAGTAGAGATTAAAACTGTAGTTTTAATCTCTTGATCTAAACAAAAATAAAAACTTTTTATAAACCGTGGTATACTTTACTTTTTCTTTAATATGAATTATGTTGCCCTTCCGCCAGACGCCATGAAATGGATAATTATAATCCTAATACTTTCAGCCCCTTGTCATCCAATCAAACTTGCAATGCTTGACCAAAATCGTCGTGAAATATATTTAAAATATCTATAAAAAATTATTTCTTTTTA
The DNA here is from genome assembly GCA_030620095.1 of Kuschelorhynchus macadamiae. Classification (NCBI taxonomy): domain Eukaryota; kingdom Metazoa; phylum Arthropoda; class Insecta; order Coleoptera; family Curculionidae; genus Kuschelorhynchus; species Kuschelorhynchus macadamiae. Next base: position 69,313 of record JAUTXW010004815.1, read on the forward strand.
TTAAGACAGCCTGTATCTCAAAGACAAAACAAAACATAGACTATAGGAAACATGTTTATATGAATTCTCATAAAATACGCCAAAGAATGACTTACTTAAAAATGAGCATAAAATTAAGGAACAATGTATATTGTTTTATGTTTTCTCAAACAGTCTCATGTATATATATATATATATATATATATATATATATATATATATATATATATATATATATATATATATATATATATATATATATATATATATATATATATATATATATATATATATATATATATATTTATATATATTACTAATAATATTAGTAAATCCAGTAATAATCAAGAACAAATAAAAGTGGTGTTAGAATTATATAAGTGTCAGTCTTCTTATATGCTGCTAGATTTGTTTTCACATCATCAAACTATATTTCTCTTCATGTGAACCACTTCCCTATCCTACATATTTTAACGGCCTATACCAAGACAAATTTTTACTTTTTAAATGTGGTTGTATAACAGTACAACCAAGTGCCCAAAATTATGGAATAACGTTTCTACAGCCAACACCTTACATTTTGCCACCTTGCATTGTTTGCCCTTACAAAACATGTCAGGGCAAACACCACTTGTGCATGCATAATCTTTTTTTTTTATTGTAATTTTGTCATGGTTTTAGAATCTACTTGAATGAAACCTTTAAAAAATTTTTTCGTAATTCATTTTGGCACATTGTATTAGGAATAGTTTTACTAATATGTGATACTTTCAAATATTTTACTGAAAGATTTCTTAATTTATACTCACAAAGATATCCCTGGAGACCTCGCTGGAGACTCATCTTGGAACTTTAAACTCTCAACATCATTACCACGCTTCTTTGCAAAACTGGTTGAATATGTATGGCCTTTGTTAATATCATCCCTACAATAAAAGATGCATACACAGTAGTTGAAACTGTTGTAATATTATCTATTATATCCTAACAACATGGTAAACTGACTAGTATACCTATGGCACTTATATGATAATGCCCAGGGGCATACACTTTTGTTTTTGAGGGAACCAAGTGAGGCTCCAAAAATAGAGAGAGCGGTGAAAGAAAAAAAATGTCAGGTGGATTTTAAGACATACATTTGAAGTGAAAAAAATTAAATAATAAGACTAAGATTCCAAAAAATATATTTTAATATAAAAATATATTTATTTTACTTAGGATAACTTTAAACAAATATATAAGTAATATCTATAAAGTAGTAAAAGTAATCAGATCAATAAGACTTATAAAATTTTTGGAACATTAAATTGATTAGTTGATATTTCGGTAATACAAGTTGTAGGATATTATTTCTTGTTTACAGTTTTAAGCGCATACTTAAATCATGCGTCTTTAAAGCCTTTCACAAATTTGAATAATTCAGGTTATTATGTCTGAAAAAATATTAAAACATGTTAAATTATTTATTACATTGCGCTTTTGACTCTACATATTTAAAAATCCTAAGTTCAATTTTTTTTGAAATATGACATTTGAAAAATGACAATTTGATATTTAGAAAGGCTGTAAAATCAAAATAATTCTACATAGAGCAGAAAATGTATACTCCTACCTCAGTTTTGTATGATCTTTCTTATGGTCCCGTAAAAGGGAAGTATTGTAATCGTGATAAAATCACCCTAAGAGATTTTTACTGATGTTTACATTTTAGGGTTCTGAGATCCCTAAATCCCACAAAAAACATGTGTTCCCATTTCGATTGAGATTTAGAAGAGCAGGAATTATGCACTCCTACCTCAGTTTTATATGGTCGTCCGTGTGGTCTCGTAAAAGAATTCTGTATGAAGAAACTTGTTGGTAAAGGTGAATTTATCGATTTTTTTTTATCAGAAAAACTTTTTCTTCTATTTAGACTAAAAGCGGATGCTATAAGAAAGACCTTCGAAAAGACCTTAAAAAACTAAGCATGTAATAAAAAAAAATGGTATTATATTTAAAGAAAATTACCATCGATGTTAGCATCTGAACCTTGTATAGTGTATATATAATGTTAAGAAAAAGCAATTAACAATATTACATATTTTAATATTTCTGCTCGTATTTCTGTCTAAAATGATTATTCAATTTTCATTGAATTTGTGTAAAACTTAGGCAGTTGTGTTGCAGGCCAGATTTCTTACCATGGATACTTTTTTTTCAAAAAATGGATTTAATAATAAACATGTATTTATTCCTGTGATATTTGTTGACTTGCACACTGCCTTAACAAATAAAAAACCAGTTCTGGATGGCACAATTTCGTTCAAGTTGATAAGAAATATGACAATACAGAGTAATAGCAGTAATACCTGGAATTTTGAACTAGAAACAATTCTGTATTAAAAAAACATGCCAGTTAAAAAAAAGAGGAATACATATTTGGATGCTTATTTACTTTACTTATTTTTGTTACATTTTAGAAATATTTTTAAATATACATATTGGTATAAAACGTAGTGGTGGTATCAACTTTTATTTTCTAAATAAAACATCAATTTCTTCTGGGTTTTGAATTTTGTCCCAGATTGTAGCTATTTGTATATAGTATCTTTACTTGTTTTTGAGATTTTGACTTCTGAAAATTTGTATTTTCATATTTGGAGAGGATGTAACATCACAAAACAGATTTCGCTTATTGCAAGAGATAGAAAAATGGTTAAATATAGAAAGTTTTAGACAATTTCGTTACAAGCCTAATAGCACCTGCAGGCGAATTCTAGCCATTATGTTCTTGAGATATTTAGAAACGAATAAAATATTGCATTTTTAAAATTATGCAGTAATTTTTTTAATCCTAAAATTTTTTTAAAGTTATAAACATATTGCCAAAGCATTTTTTTGTCTAACATTTTATGGTGCTGTCATATTTTGAATCTGATGTTTCGTAAATGAGGGGCCATCATCAACTTTTAAATACACACCTGGATTTTTTAATTTGTTTTGTAACAAACCTTTGCATTCCAAAATCCAACGATGTAATGCACTCATACATTAAAAGTATTTAAAATTTGAGGAAATCAAGGTTATCCCTCTCTCTCTAAAACATTGTCTCTTATGGGAAAATCTTAAATATGTGCTGTCCAAATATTAAGTCTGTTATATTATTAGTGTGGGAGGGTCAAATGCTTGTTAAAAAAAATTACATAAATTACCAAGCTTGTAAAAAACGAAAAAAAAAGACTGTCAATTTTACAAGATATTACTATAAATTATATTTTTCAAATGGGACATCCTGACTATTATATGTCCCTCAAATGGGTCTCTTCTTGCAGATTATAATTATATCTGGTTCGATACCTATTCACTCCACTATGTAATAGTGTTGTCCGTCTCTCTCTAACACACTGCCTCATATGGTTTTTCTTAAATTGATCGGGTGTCTTTGAAGATAAAGTTATCAAACCAGATATTATATTTATAATCTGCAAGAAGAGTTCCATTTGAGGGAAATATAGTATAGAGTGTGTGCCGAGGTGTGTCCGATTTAAACAATACAACTTATGGTGATATCTTGTAAAATTAATAGTCTTCTGTTTTTCTAATAACCAGAAAAAAAGTTTTAAGTAACCCTACAATTGTTTTTTTGTTCACTCCGATAAGTTAAAAAGTAAAAAAGTTATTAATATTTAAAATGCTATCAAGATACACTGATCACACTGTACATACATAAATACAGTAACATACATTAGTACACTAAATTACATTACTTGAGAAATGAAAACTAATATCCCCAATTTTTTCTTACTTTTCCAGCGATTCAGGAATCTGTATGTACATTTTTGGCCAAGATTGAAAATATATAAAAGGTCAATTTTTATTTGTTTGTAGATACAAGACTAAGATATTTAATATGTTACATATGCATAGCCATGCGCAAGAATTATTTTCTCACTAGCAAGCAATGCCTTAGTAAATTAGGTACTGATAAAAAGTTGCTTCCCAATAATTTTCTCTTTGTGATGTGATAACTGTGGGGGTATACGCTGTTAAATCTTGCTACTGTCTGCAAACAGCAAAACTTTCTAAGTGGAAGTCACATAAAAAGGATCAATATAATACTGATAACTAAAAGCTTTATTCTTACACAGATTGTCATGGATCCGGTTAGTTAAATTGCATCAGCCAGCATTATGGGACTACCACTATGAAAGTATTAGTGTTGCATAAAAAGTGTCTAATTTTATGAGCTTTTAATTTCTGCCACAATTATATGACCAACAGGAAATAAGTTTTTATACCTACCGAATTACTATACCCCTGAAGGTTTTAATTTAATTAAATTAATATTACAAAACATATTTAAATTTTACAAATATAAAAACCGTAGGTATTTATGTGAATTTCAGAGAGAATTCACCTCATGTATAAAAATATGAATATGAAATAAAAATGAACCAGAAAATTCTAAAAGAATCGTGTTGCCTAGGTACCTATAAAAACACATTTATTAGTTTTATTTATTTTCATCATTGTTTGAAAACAAAATAGTCTTCCTCCTTCAAAGTTGGGCTATTTTAAGTTTCAAACAAAAGATATGTACTTCAGAAATACATCCACCATGTACCTTCTAAAAAATTACTATAGCATGGACATACAGATAAAAGTTTATATAAGTAGTCCCAAACGTAAAAAATATGTTGATATTTTTAATATTATGTACTGTAATCAGTAATTGTCCATTTCAAATTCTTCAAATTCATGAAGGGTCTCAAAATCGAGCACCTATAGTTATATTATTTGAACTTACCTTATTCTGCATTTTCCCAGGATTCTCACTGCAAAATTTTTTGCAGTTCAGCGCCGAGGTCTTGCTGCTCTCGTATTTTTACGCCCTTTACACTCATTACACATATTCTAATTACACAGGTAACACAGGAATTCATAAACAAATATCTAGAAAGCTTAGACACAGTCACAAGAGTGAGAAGTTCTAAACTAAACGTCGACGTTTTAAAAATACAAGTACTAGTTATTTTAAAACACACCTATAAAAAACAAACAGGAAATTCTCAACCCAAGACTCAAGCTATCATAAAAATATAAGGAAACCAATATTCCGGGTATTTAGATATTAAAAAAACTGGTTTTTATCGGCAAACCCCGAAAGGTGCCGAAAGTCGAAAGGCCTTGCAATTATTACTTCGGCTAGCTGATAAAAAAACAGTCAATAGGGGAGATCATATTTATTATAGCCTGTAAAAGAGGTATTCTTTAACAGCACTCTGTCGTTTTATTTCATTTCGCAACAAAGATAGATATATCAACGAGGCAAGAAATACATGCCATGTGCAATATTTTGAATTTTCTATCAAAGGAATGTAAAACTCCTAAAGTTATTTGCTTGGGATGGAGGGGATACCACAACGTTGCGTCACTGTTAAGCGTTTTCTGAAATATTTGAATTTTTCTGTTAAAAGTGAAACTACTTATTTGCATAGTATTTGATAGATTTTATGTAATGTTTGTACATAAATATCTTATAAAATTAAATATTGAACGTGTTAATTTATTTATATGGCCTATTTTGGAAAAAAATAAAAAATAATCGGATTCCGACATTGATGCGTCATCTACAAAGTGGCGCTTGAGGTTTGAGTTCGAAAAATGAACACGAGAAATTTTATAGCGTGGATTTGCACTCATGGGTACAGTTTATACCGCTAAGCGAATCAGTTAGTTAACTCTCCACGTGTTTTGAAGCCAGAAAATCTAACCAATAGGAACATTTTCCTCATATTCTGGGCCTGCCCACGACTACAAAAACCTGTTTATGTTCGGCGCCACAACATTCAAATGAGGACGATTTCTTTTATTACGGGTTGGGTGTAGATTTGTCTGTTACGACAGTTTGCCATAACAAAGAGAGATAAACATGTGCTGCACCTAATTTAATCGGCAAGTGAACAGATCGCTATTGCTCAGTGTGGGATTACCGATTTTTATTTTTGCAATGTAATATGTAATATTTCGCTTACGTTCTTAAATTGGACTGTTTGGAAGAGTGGTTTTGTTATTTGTGTTGCGTTCGATTTGATTTTTGGGTGATTTATTTGAGTTTGTTGGATTTTTGGACAGTTAATTGGTTAGTTAAATAGTGTTTTAATTGTTAACATGGTTGTTCGTTGTTTCGCCTGCAAAAGTTACAAGAAAGTTTTTCCAACTTTAGGATACTTTAGCTTCCCTAAAGATGAAAGTCTCTAAGTAGATGTTTAGGGTAGCGTCTATAGCTAGAGAGAGCTAGTTATCCGCCTCCCTAGCCCTTGGCTGGACACGCCACTGAATTAGTTTTTATGATGAAAATAAACAAGCAAAACTTGCTTATTAGAACTATTTTAATTCAAACAAAAAACCAGGAGCCGGATCGTGAGTTGTATCTTGCTGTAGACGCCAGTGATGTTTACTATTAGGATTAATGTAAAGTTAATTTATATCATATTGCTTGATAAAATTAATATTCTGCCTCGATAATTGTTTGGCTCCCTTCTACAGGAAGTTTAACTTTTTAAATTTAAAACACATTTATTTTTGGAAAGATTATAGTTTTGTCTAGCCTTCTAGTATCCCAAAGTAAAGGCAAACAATGTATAAAACCGTCATCCTAATATTACAAGTTTGTATGTAAATTATTCAACAATAAGTAACGAACATTGTCACACGTAGCTTTATAATATTACTCGAGTGATAAAATATCAGTTTGTTATAGAAGAATTAGTTCAAAGGATATAAAGCATACTTTAAGACCTACCACTAGGGCCTATTCCATATTTTAGAACTCACTTTATTAGTTTATGTAGGTAATTTCACCTAAATGGAATTTTTTCATAGCGTTTTTTAATATCTTTTTTTAGGTGTGCCTTATGGTTTGAAGTAATTAATCAGCCAAGACTACCCGAGCATACTTCTGAATTTTGCCATAAAAACTTAAAAGTATGTTCAAGACACTTTCGCCCACAAGATATTATGTCAAATAAAATTAGGAAAAGGCTTCACCCCAATGCTGTTCCAATTTTAAGCATTGACAATTCCGGTGGCACCAAGGCCGGTGATAAGTAATAGTACATACAATAGAACATAATTTTAATTAATAGAGTTTTACCACGATACACTTATAACGATATGCCGACGCGCATCTCGCCTGTAAGGTCTGACGTTACATCGAGAATTTTGCCACATTGAAATACAAATCTTATGGCAGATGTGCGATTTACTCAGCTTAAATTACAACTTAATCACGCCATTTATGGGTGCAGATTATCAAATTAACTTTTTAAATGAAATGTACCATTTATTTGATAATCTTAACGTAGTTTTAAGCAGCTTTATTTGGAAAACTATACATTTTAGACGTAAGTTATGTTATACAAAAGTTGTTGTTGTAGAATTGTTAAGAGAGTTGAAAAAACATAAAATAGACAGGGTGTTCTATTTAAAATAACGAAGTCGCGGTCATTTCCGGGGAAACCGGAAACTATATTCAATTGTTTTTATGTTACAAATATTCATAATATTTAACCCTATCAACACACCAAATTCCATATTTTTATCTCTAGCCGTTGTCAAATGGCGCCATTGGTAGTAGTTTCATTGTCACCCGGTATATTTGAGTTTTCCTGTATACACATTTTAAAGACGAATGTAGAAATTAGTATATTTATATTCAGCATGAATAGACCCATGTAATGAATATATATTATACACGGTGTTCAATTAAAAATCATGTTGGGTTTGCTTCATATTTTTAGTCATTCTATGCCCACTATTTTTCTAAAAAGGTACGTAAAAGACACTATATCTTCTATATTTGACATTTTCTATCTCCAAAATTAAATCAGTATTTAGCGTAGCGAAGAGTGAAGAAACGCACTAAACGAAGTGACAGAAAAAGGTTATCTAAGAGTTCAAAAATACAATAATTTTTGAATGATAAACAACTGTGGGCATAAAAGTCTATAATTTAAACCTGCATAAAATTTGAGGGATCATACGTTTTGACTTAACATGGAAGTTAGTTTAAAGTAAATACTTCCCGTTTCCCAGGAAAGTAAAAATAAGCATACGTTTTTTTAAAATATAATGCATAAGATGAAAAAACATGTTAAAGAAATAACAATTTGTTGAAAACACCCTGTATATAAAACAAAAACAAAATTAAAAAATAACTAAAATTGTTTTTTTTTTAATTTAAGAGTACATTATCTTGGATAGAAAAGAACACAAATATATCTCTTATGAACAGTCGTCATTGCCAGGTTACATAATACTCTGTAAAACCGGTTTATTAAAGTCCGCTACAATTGTACTTTTCTGGGCTATAAACACCATATTTAGTGCTCGACAAAGCAGAAAACCGCCATTTAATATCTTAGTTCTTTTTAAAAATATAAAAACTTGAATTTTATCCAAAATTTTGCATGTATATCATAGTTAATCACAGTTAATAAAATATGTAAAAACCATGTAAAGTCGGATAATGACGAGTGTTATTCAAATCATAGTCTGGGTTATGGTCTACAAAGAATATAAAAAAAACATAAAAATAAGCTGGAAGCTAAAAGACAAAATTAGAATCTTATCTGAATTTACGTTATTTTTGATAGAGCACATTTAATATACTTTAAATTATACTGTATTATCTTATGATTACTGTTTTATGTATAAAATGCACTTTAAGATATTCCAGTTGATAGGAATTAACAGTTCTAGTATTTTGAGATTCGAAGACTGGGTCAGTAATAGTATACACAACAGCTTAACAAAAATAAAATCTAAGCCACATATATTTTTAAGATAATTCAATAGACCATTTCAAAATCTACCTGAGTCAATATTCTAAGATTCCATTTGTTTATACCAGTTACTAAAGAGCATATCATTTTGTTTGGCAGTAAATTCAAATACAAATATACTTTTATGTCTTGGTTAACTATTTTGCATTAATTAATAATGTAAATTTATTCATTTTAGGACATATTTTGAAAATTAAAATTATTTACTTTGTTTTTGTATATCATCTGACTGGCTCTTAACCGGTAGAAAAGTGCGGAGAAAATAATTATTGTCTGTCTCTTTTTATTATTATTCTTTGATTTAAAGTATAATCAAGCTAAATACACCTACAATTAGATGGTTGTTAGTTAGAAAATTACATGGTAGCTTGGATTAGTTCAATGTTAATAATATATTTTCATCTCGTTCCAATACTCATGGATAGAATATTGTTTTTGTTAAAACTGATTTGAATTTGACAAGTGAATATTTGCCTAGTTTAAGGAATTTCGGTACCAACATTATTTTGATGGAAAAAAGTGTTTTTTTTATAACTTATGTTAATGTAGAAATGGAGATGTAGATTTACCTTGTTTGGTAATACTCTATGGTGGAAGCCATTATGTGGACTTAAAAAGGGCTAAGGAAAAAGTCTTTCTATTTAGTAGCACGTCTCATCGACGATGGAAGTGTCGGATATCCTGATTTTTTTATATTTGTTGACTATATGCCATCCCAAAGGGGAGATTAGAAGAATTCGATTTGACGAAGTAAACTGTAAAGATTGTGGTTTGGTAAATTTTGGCCTTCAACTTTACGGCCTACATGGTGATTTCTGTCTTAATTACTTCTAGGTGCCACTAATATTGGCCATTGGTGCACATCAAGCATTTTTTACCCCCTAGCTACATTGAGCTAAGAATTTTGTATTACGTTCTTGTAATATTGTATGCAGTTTTTCCTGTTTAGAATAATTATTCCAAACTTTGTGTGGATATTTCCCCATATGGGGCGGAAATTCTTGTTTTAGGGTTTTTTTACAAAGTAGTACCTTTGAAATTCATTTAGGACTGTTTTTTTTAGAACTTCGAGAACTAGCTTCTAGCAGAGTACAACTGCTAGTTGGTTTATGGAGTTTGGAACTTTTCTTTTTGGCGGAATATCTATGTAGCTGAGCTTAGGTCATAGTGACCAGCACTTGGTTGTTCCCTGCCTTACCACCATTTACAGCCTGTATTTGAATATTCAGAAATTTAACATAATTTTAAAAAGTAGATTGCCTAAAGCACATGTATTTGTTTTGGACAGGTCATACCGCACTTAGAGGTTAATATCAACCAAGTTACTTTCTAATGTTTCCACTAGTTTAGTTGACAAAAATCTTATTTTTTTTTTGACTCTGAAGAAACAAGTAGGTATTGTCTTTTATACCCATATAATTCAACATAGAACGGACATTTTCACAGTTGTGGTCAATTAAGAAATCATGGTTCTTGGGATTAGACCGTGTCAAAAACACCAATGTGCATAATAATATTGACAACTCACTTTTAGATCTGATTGAAGCATGTCTCACATCAACATATTTTGTTTTTCAAGGCGCTTTTTATGAGCAAACCTCAGGAACAGCCATGGGATCTCCTCTATCACCAGTGGTAGCCAATATCTTCATGGAAGCTTTTGAGGAGGAAGCCTTAGAGTCGTTTCTATTAAAGCCAAAATCATGGTTCAGATATGTAGACGAAACTTTTGTAATATAACTGCATGGTCCAGAAAACCTCCCTTGGTTTCTTGATCATCTGAATCAATAACATGCTAATATAATATTTGCAATGGAAATTGAATTAGACTGCACGATTCGCTTTCTAGATGTTCTTGTACAAAGAAAGGGGATGGTTCCTTAGGAAACTCTGTATATAGAAAACCAACCCATACGAACAGGTACCTAAATGCAAATTCCCATCATCATCCAGCAAAAAAACAATCAGTTATTAATTCATTGGTTTACAGAGACCTCGCGATTTGTGACCAAAGTTATTTATAATTGGAAACAGAGAAACTGACTCAAACTTCAAGAGGGAATGGATATTGCACTGAGGATATTAGACGGTCAATTAGAAAATATAATAATCCTACTCTACAAAATGATACTAATAAGGAATTACCGATAGGAAGTGTAGTTCTTCCATTTATACACGAAATCACAGACAAGATTGCAAGGTTACTTCGCCGGTCAATTTGGACAATGTTTGCGATCGCCATAGGACATTATTCTATTCCAATCAGAAAGAGTATATGCAATTCCTTGTTAATTTGGTGATGTCTATACTGGAGAATCTGGACGATCCATATCGACTAATCTTAAGGAACATGAACGATGAATCAGAAAGAAATAAATGGACAATCTGCTGTATCTGAACACCAACATTCCACTGGACGGAACATAAATGTAAAAGAAACTAAAGTTCTTGCGTCGGTTTCGGGATTCTATAAACAAAAAATTAGATAATCTATTGAAATTTATAAGCATCCTAACAATTTTAAACGAGATACTGGCTTCAGTCTATATTATACGTGGAAACTGATCGTTACACCGAGTCACGGTTCGGTAGACACAGGTCGACTATAAATAGCCAGCCTGGGTCTCTCCGAGCTCATTCAATGTTACGCTCTCGTGAAGTAAAGAAAAGTTATTGCATCTTAACATGGTCTAATACCAAGAACCATGATTTCTTAATTACTCATAATTTATTACCATATTTTTTAATTAATACTCGCATAACTTTACCATTTATTTTAATTATAATTGAGCTGTCCCATATACCTTTAAATATTGTTGTCTAGTATATAGCATCTTTTGCAGAATTTCTGAAAGGTGATACGCAACCGACTTCGTAGTACTACAAATATACTACTATTCTTTAAATACTTAATATTGCAAACATTTAAATCGGTAATCTAGATTATATATAATTAAACTTAATAATTTTAAGGTAAAGAAACTTATTAGGATTTTAAACTAAATATTCGACTCAATTCTTAGATCTTGTAATCAAATTGTTATTCTTATAGATAAAAAATAAACTTGTGGAGTTTGTACTTACTTATCCGAAGTCAAATATTTAATTTGGTATTTCAATTATTCTAATTATGAAAAAAAACTTAAAATCCGTTAGGGAAAAACTAATTCTCTCACGTCTCATTGGGATGCTCTGATCTTCTAGTGGATGGAATTGAGTTATCATTTTTTTATTCAGATCATTTCCTTTTTTGCTTTTTTTCTTGGGGATAAACTACGAATATTTTAACTGACACTATTTTAAAGATAAATATAATTTGTTTCCCACGTGTTGGTTTCAGTTAGTCAAGTGTAGTATTTACCTACTGATAGGACTTCAACTCTATTTTTATAAATATAATAAGTCTTATTTAGTTTAATCTAAAACTTGGTGGCACTCAACTTAATTATTACATCTAAAGAAGGAGATTTGTGATTTGGAAGTCTAGGCAGAGTAATGAGCAAGAAAATTATTCTACGCTAGCAATTAATAGTCATCATTAGGGAATAATAACTAGTCGCTATTAGGTAAGTTTATTTAGTCTACAAAAATATTATATGCAATAAGCAACCTAGCTTATTTATTTACCACCTTCTATCGTACTGGCACACTATAACGTTTCAATTTGGTATCCTTACGTGATGGAACGTTAGACCTGTTTAACATATGACTGGTGCAAATTTTCAAGTCAGTTGGATAAGTAGCTTTTTGGTACTGAATTTTTTAACATATCGTTAGGCTGCCATTTTGATCTGCCATAAAGAATTTATACACACATTTTACCAATTTTTCCTCACTTTATATTTCCCCAAAGTCCATTCTATAAGTAGTTTCTTAATAATGTTTTTTTTTTAATTTGTGAGGCTGCCACTTTGTTCCTCCATACTGAATTTTTACCAAAATGTAACCATTTCATCCCTATATGACCCCTGATTTTTTACCAAAATTTGAAGTCAGTAGAATACGTAGTTTTTGAGCTTTGTCACTTTCTGGCAGAACGACAGACCGAACGACTGACGGACATGAGAGAATTTCGGGGCCCAGAGACTCTAAAATGCAAACATGTCGGAGTGTGATTTCTTCACGATTACAATACTTCCCTCTTACGAGGGAAGTGATAAACTTTCCTGCCTGTCTCCTTGAAATCGTATTTATATGAGCAAAATACTAATTATTTAGGGCATCTGGAACACACTAGAAGCTCAATTGACTATCAAAAACACAACCAACTCGTCAACATTACAATATCTGGACGGCCGCCAACATGACAAGTTCTATTGTAATGTTCACGCAGTGGCAAAGCTACCTACAGATTTTGCCCCCCCCCCTCCGGTTTTCCGTAAAAGCCCCCTCTCAAAACAGAAAAATAACTGATGATAAAAAGGTTCTTTGCTTGTCAATAAATGTAGCCCCCAAAATATAGCCGAAAAATATATGATGACTAAAAAAAAGGACAGCCATACTCTCATAATCCTCTTGAGCTCATTTGCAATTATCGCCAGGCCACCTGACCTCGTGCCCCCCCCCCGCACGGCGCGGGCTGGCTGGGGTGTAGCTACGCAACTGTAGTTCACGGGACCACTGGTGATTATGTTTTCCTAATATGCAACTTGGTTTTAAACATACTATATAAATATTACAAATAAATACTTTCAGAATGAACTTAAGTTTGGAAGGTGTTTTATAAAAACCTATTTTCAACCATATTCGTAATACAAAAATAGCTTTAAAGAATAAATATTTTCCTACATAACAAAAATGAATATTTAAAAACATTAAAAATAATCAATTACACGCAACGAAAAATGACTGCTATGATATTATATTCGTCTATTTCATACTGACCGGTAAATAACTACTTACATTATTACCGTACCAAATCGTTGCCTAGCAATGCCTCTAATTTTCGTCGAACATCATTTTGACAGATAAAGTGACGTCGAACCAAAACCGCAGAAAAAACTTTTGTTTTCATATTAAAAAAAATCGGTAAATGTCCTTTACGCAGAACTTATCTATCAACTCATTATGAATATTTCCTTTTATTAGAAATAGTGACGTGTGACCTCAGTTAGTTCAGAATATAGTTATTTAGGAACACATATCGCTGTTCCGGTAAAACAATGACCCAACTGCAAAATTTTAATTTATTCAGAAGGGAAAAACGAAATTCGGCTCTTGTAAAGAATTTTACCCAAGGAATTTAACAAATTTAAAATATACATTTGAAAGATTACTTTTTTTTTAATAATTCCTATACACAACAATTTATGGATGAGGCAATTTTTCAAATTATATCCAAAGAAACTAAGGTTTCGGAAGGATGCACTGAACTTATTTTTGGCGTATCGCTAAAAACATATTTTTCACAAACTAAATTTATGAACTACGTAAAAGACTGATTATATTATAATGCTTTATAACACAAAAATGATTATTTCTAACTAAAAGTTAGAAGTAATTATTATATTAGACATTATTAAACGTTTTTAAACATAATTACAACTAGTAAATAAAGAGAGAGCGGGAGTGTCGTCTCACAGAAGGCAAAAATCCAAAATTAGAAAATAAAAAGTCAAATATTGAACATTACGTTTTTTGTCCTTCAAATGCATCATTGAATGCTTAATATGTCCCTACAAACATATTTGTTTGTTTTGAATTTTTCGGGTAACTTATTTTATATTAGGCTCTGGAAAAATAGTAAGTATATTAAACGTCAAATAGTTTCTATTATTTGTTGATAATTAACGTCAAAATCAGGTTCTTGTTTTGTGAGCTTAGAAAGTAATTTAGTTTTTGCAACAATAGTATGGTAAATATGCAAGGTAAGTACATTTTATTATCTAGTATTTTTTATATAACCAAACGTTTGTTATATATTTTACTTCCACATCCCTTCAGGATGGGAAGTATAGTATTTTTGTTATATGTTTAAGTTGGTAAAGCATATTATTGTCAAATTACACTCAATTACAGTTAAATTGTTGGTTCGTTAATCAAATCACACTAAAATCAGCTGCAACAAATTGCAATAAATGCTGTTTTTATAACCTTTTATTTAACTTGACAATGTTGACGTATATGCTTTGGACAAATTTTAATTAACATTTGACCAACTTTTACGTGCTTACCCGATTACCTTTAAATGTGGTATGTGGCATGATACAATAAATACAAGGTATGTCAGCTGCTTACGTCACGCGTGTGACACGGCAGGCAAGGGCATCTTGATTATTTTATTCATAAAGCTTTTAAGGTAATTTTAAATGTTTTAAATATTATTTTAACCATCTGTAGACTTTATAAAGCTTAAAATACAGATATTTATAAAATTACGACAATAAAATAAGTTTAAACTCAATATTCAATCGTGTTTTCCATTTAAATACATAACAAAAGGCAAACGCTTGCAACCTTAGACAAGGAATTCCTTGTCTAAGCTTGCAACACGCGTGACGTCACAAGCGTAATCCAACCTCGGGTTGCGTGGTAGATATAGTTTTGGGACATAACAATATTATGATGTCATGAAGTTGACAACTCCCCCTCTAAGTGGGTGGAGAGGGGTAACATATAAACACGAGTATAGACATGTTCGTTCAAAATTGGTACAAATGCGTATTTAGGAGCGCACATTACGAATTTTAAAAAATGTGGTTTTTGCAAAGTTTTATAAAACTGACCGATAATAAAACTGTCCGCAAATGGTTCGTTTCCAAAATACAGGGTCAATGGTAAAGTTTTGAAAAAAAATATTTTTTTATAATATCTGTGATATCACTTTGAATAACTTTCAAATAGTTGGTACATATTATATTCTATGCATCTGGATGCGTTTTCTGGTGTACAAACACCTTTCCTTGTTTTACCATTGGCGTTCGTATGACATTTGTTCTGAATTTATTGTTATAAAAAAATGGCACGCCACAGTTTTTGCTTAAAACAGTTGTTTTTTTTAGAACCCCTCGAAATCTCCAATCGCGAGCTTTTTGAAGTGTGGCATCAGAATAAGCCAATTCATGAAAAAAATATGAATGTTATTAATTATGTCAGAAATAAAATGGATCACAATGATTGCCAGAATGACCCATGTTCCTGTTATTCCATGCAGGTCAGAAACATTACCAGTTTTTTAAAAAGAAAATGGTCAAAATCACGAAGAGTCCTAAAAGTGTTTGAGAACGAGAACAAAAACTGGCTAAATAGGCGTACTTCTTTTTGTTCTCTTGAGTTACCTTTAAATAGGCAAAATAAAAAAATTGGTCGTCCGACCGAGAATTTTAATCAAGTTTCGGCTCAAAGTAAAAGACAGAAAATAAAACATTTGCTCGAAAATAACACCACAGAGGAATTAACTTTTGCAGCGCAAAGTAGTTTACATCGTTCGGGTGAAAGAAACGTAGCCAAAGTAATAGCAGAAGTTTCTACAGGGTCTTCAGATATGGCTACCAAATTTCTTAATGCCTATAGATCACCAAAATTAGCTATAGTGAAGTATACTGCAGAAGAAGCTTTAGCATTGTTTGTTGATGGGCGTTTCACAAAAGCATCTTATATTTTGATGCAAAGGGGAGCAAAAAGCAGGAACGCGAACATATACCCCTCCTACAATCGAATTCAGTGCGCAAAAAAGGAATGCTATCCAGAAGAAATATCTATTGCTGTTTCAGAAACATCAGCCACTATTAACTTGCAAGCTCTTGCAAATCATACAGCCAGTAGACTTGTTAAACTACAGGAAGAAGTTTTGCAGTATTGCAGTTGTAATGATATTATTGAAGTGAATTTAATTTTTAAGTGGGGCTTGGACGGAAGCTCAGGCCACTCTCGCTACAAGCAAAAATTCATTGGTGAAAATGAAAATGCTACTGATGAATTTTTGTTTTCTGTCTGTTTGGTACCATTACAAATATATGCTGCAAAAAATACAAACACCGTTATTTGGAACAATCCTCGCCCAAGTTCTACGAGGTTTTGTCGACCTATTAAGATAATTTTTGCAAAAGAAACACCCTTACTTTCCAAACAAGAAATAAACAACGTCGAACAACAAATTTTGCAGCTAAAACCGCTGGAAATCATTTTAGCTAATGATTTCAAAGTAACCGTCAACTACATTTTTAAACTTACCATGCTTGATGGTAAAATGTTTGGGGTGATTTGTGCTACTTCAAATCAGGTTTGTGGTATTTGTAAAGCAACCCCCAAACAAATGAATAATTTGGACCTTATCAAAACGTTACATATTAACCCTATTAATTTGCAATATGGCCTCTCTAGTCTTCACGCTTGGATTCGTTGCTTCGAGTGTCTCTTGAACGTGTCATATCGAATACCATTTAAATCTTGGCAGGTTAAAACCCAAGAAAATAAAGATGTGTTTAAAGACAGAAAAAAAGAAATTATAGACCGAATAAGGAGAAAAATGGGTCTTCTAGTGGACATCCCAAAACCGGGCTTTGGGACAACAAATGATGGGAACTCGGCTAGACGCTTTTTCGAAGATCCTTCACTAACATCGCGAATTACAGGGCTTAACGAAGATCTCGTTAAAAACTTCGCTGTTGTTTGAAAACGATATCATGCGGGTACGATGTCGATGCCAATAGATTTCAAGAATATGCGTTAAAAACCGCACAAATGTTCATATCATTATATCCATGGTATTATCTACCAAGCAGCGTCCATCGTTTACTCATTCATGGCGGAGACATAATACGAGCGGCGGTTTTGCCTATAGGCACTTTTTCAGAAGAGGCACTCGAAACAAGGAATAAAGATTTAAAAAGACTTAGAGAATTCAACACAAGAAAATTTTCTAGAGAACAAACAATGACCGATTTGTTGCATTCCTTACTTTTTTCGTCGGATCCTATAATATCTAGCCTCTCAAAAAAAACCACTATCCATGGTTTTAAAAAAAGGTCAATAGATCCTGATGTGCTTGCACTTCTTTCATTTCCCTATCATGGTACTGATTCCAGTTCTTTGTCAGAATCAAATAATGATTCTATTTCTGATGAGGAAAACTTAAGTTCTATCTAAATTTAGCGATACCTTACTTACTATTCCGAAAATAATAGTCAGAATATTATCTTAAAACAGATGCACTAAATAATTTTTTATATTGATAACATAATAACTTTGTCCGGATTTTCCCAAAGCAAACATTTTTCTTTCATGGTTAGATTTTGATATTGTTCTAAATAACGGTGTTGTATATTGTTCGTCTGATTGTCATAAAACATGTTTTATATTTGAATCACCCTGTATCGTATGTCTGCTTAAGTTCGCATTGCATATTCAAACGTAGTTTTTAGTTCCGATCAATTTTTCTGAATAACAATTTTCGATATTGTTACAAATAAAGGAACTTTACTCTTGAGCCACATTCATACTTTTTGCAAAACCTTGTATCTGACTGAAAAATTAATATCTGATGGTTGAACTTTAGCTTTAACTCCATGCAGAACTTTTTATAAAGAATAACTATTTTCCGTAAAATAAATAATAAGAAAGTTTTCCATATGGCGAGAACTTAAGCAGACACACTGTATAAAGAAAAAACACATAATTCTAGTATAATACTAGTATTAATTCGAATTAAAAACAGTTTATTTGAATATATACCTTTTGTTATTAGTAAATGCACAGTTTTACTTGAATTTTCAAAGTGTATACATATTATATAATTAAAAAAAAACCTCAGAATTCTTGATAACTTAGTAGTTTATTTAATAAAATAGTTACCTATTACTGCTTTTTACAAATTAAAGCTTGTTTCAATCACAAAATATAATATTTGTTCTATTTTACAAAAATAGACTTTTTATTTCCTAATGTTGGTATTTTACCCTCTGTGCGTCTGTTGGACGGAAATTCAGTGTGCTGGGGATGCTACGTTGCCAAGTTTATTTTATATATGATCTATATACATTATATAAGAAAAACAAAATGCATTTGTGGGTTGTGGATCGGTACCAGCAGGAGCGCGAAGGCACTAGGTGGATAGGTACCGGGTTAGCACCAGGTTAGGCACCGTAGGCGTCATCGTTAAAGCCCTAAAAGACAAACAACAGCGCAGGGCATCACCGGCGAAAGTCTAATATTCGGCATCGGCCCAGAGGGCCGATGTCGAATGTTAGGCTTCCGCCAGTGATGCAACCGCGTGTTGATTAGTGTTGACCGCACTCAGTAGATTGGTACCGGGTTAGCACCAGGTTAGGCACCGTAGGCAACATCATTAAAGCCCTAATATAAAAAAGTCTAATATTTGGGATCGGCACAGGGATCCAAATGCGTTACTGTCGGGAGACAAACATGAAAAATTTAATGCAATACGATAATGTAAGTTTGGCAACAATGCAAGCTAGCCTTTCTTCAAATTGTCATGTTAAGGAATATGGCGCATTGGAATATAGTGAAAATATCGAATTTCTTTTTGGTTTTTTTTAATCGAAAAAGTGGTTCATCCATTTCTTTTATTTTCTTAAAACAGTTAAATGAAGGTAAAGTTTCTATTTTATATTAAAAAATTATCAAATTCCGTGGGTTTAATTGTTTACAAGACCCCGAAATTCAATTATTTATTATTAAGGTTAAATAAAAGTGAAAAAAATGCAGTGAGATGGTAGTAGTGGAATTATTAGCTTAATTTAGATAGTTTTACCTGGCATAAATCCAAATCAAGTAATGTTAAGGTTTATCCTTGATTTTGATGTTACGTCATTGTTTTCTCAAAAATGCAATATAAAAAAAGCAGGACTTAAGTCAAAACTTTTATTAGGTAAGTATTAAAAGTTTATTCAAATTAACTTTAAATGACCCGTAATTAGAAAAAATAACAAATTATTCATAAATACTAATAATATATTAAACAAAATTAAAAATATCGAACAAGATTTTACTAAAAAATTCAAAAATAATTATAAACGTATACAAAAAGAAGCTAATAAAAACAAAATCTAGACAGAACTAATAAACATAAACGAAAACATTATTTAAATAATCGAATCGAAAAAAGACCTACAAAACTCAGGAATAATTTTAGTGTCCACTAAGTTTTTTAGGTTTATTTTTATATTGTCTGGTATTGGATTTTTTTTTGTGTAAGCGGACTTGATAGTAATTCCTTTAAAAGGTTTCACTTCAAAAAAGCGTTTTTTCTTAGGTCTATTCTCTACACTATTCCAATCCAGTTAGTTAAAACTTAATTTATAACGAAATACTTCACTTCCTTTTTGAAATTGTAACAGTCTTACCTTACTTATTTTAAATTTTTTTTCATCAATACTGTTTAACAAATTAGGAGCTATTTCTCCATAGTCTAAACATAAAAATCACTGAAACTCATTTCCTTAACACTTAGAGGATTTCCTTTTTTTTTCGCATTTCTTATTAATGATACATATTGCGGGTGCACATAAATTGCTCCAGAATTCTTTGCTTCATTCCGTGTGTGACCGCGAACTAGATACATGTGAGTGATGTGAGTGAATTTACAATATATTAAAGACTTCAACTGATGAACTGAATGAACATTTGATCAACAGAAAAAATGATGGTACGAACGAGGGCGGGAAACGAATCTGTACCTCTGGGTATCCATACCTGAGTATTTGATACAGTATCCCCTCTCGTACCATAATCTCGGAGGGTGATTTTTTTACGATTACAATACTGCCCTTTTGGAAGGGGAAAAAACAAAACTTCCTTCGTTATGAATATTTCCTTTTATTAGGAATAGTGAAGTGTAATTAAATTAGGTCGGCTCATAGTCATTTAGTATACTGTCTTTTCAAATATTTTTATTGTACGTATGTCACCCTTAATTTTTGGGCATGATTTAAGGTAAATTGAATAAGTAGTTTTTACGCTGATTTTTTAAGATCGCCATTTTGTACCATCATGTTGAATTCGTACCAGTTAATCCCTGTATCACATGCAATTTCATCAAGTAATTTATTAGTCCGCCATTTTGTTTTGCTGCCTTGGATGCGTACCAAAATACTATAGGTTGATTTTTATACAACTCTTGAATTTTGTATAAAATTTGTGGTAAATTCGATATTTTGTTTTTTAGCAATAATTTTTTAACATTTCACTAAGTCGTCATTTTGTTCCGCCATATTGGATTTTTATTATACCAAAATATTATCAGGTCATTCCCACAAAACATTTGAAGCCAATCGGATCAGTAGTTTTTGTTACGCCGTGAACTGACAGACGGACAGACATAACTGACAGACATTTGTGAATAAAATTAATGAAAATCACCTTTTGAACGATTTTTGGAAAAATAGTCGGTCTGTTCTCTGTTCTCTCTATGTATTGCTAGACTAGGCTTGCGCCTCGACAAGCAATAGTCACGATCGTCCGGGAACGTTTAATTTTTCCCACTAGGTATACAATATATTATTTTGATATCTTTACAAAACATACCTAGTAAGGCTAACTTATACTTGAAAACAAACAAAAATAGATGAATGTCTAAGAGTACGGTATACTTTCGTAGCCATTAGCCACCCACAGTCAAATATAATTTAAATGTATACGTTATTTAAAATATTACTTTATGTACAACTCGTGAGTCGTAAACGTAAATAGCGTATAATATATCTATAGAAGTTTAAAAATAAAATGTTTTAGTTTTAACAAAATTCAGTTTTAATCTCCAATAATGACAAATAAATACACGATGTTTTATAAATATTAATCAGTTAATTAAAAAATATTGTATTGTGATCTTCACAAGATTATAAACCTTAAATTAAAAACAGAGTATAATAAATAACTGTGGTATTGTTTATTGTATACCTCCTTTTGTTTGTATAGATAATCTAAGGGATTTAGAGGCACAAGACATCTATAAAAACGTTTTATCATGTAATGTGTACATAATACGTGCTTTGCCTGCCGTACGAGATTAATGCTCTCTTTTTATGAAACTATTTTTTTTTTCGTTTAATGAATTAGATATTTTAAGATTTGTTTTTATTAAAAACCATATATCCCCTTTATGTTAAATATTTGAAAGAACAGCTCAAAACCACTTAAATATTCACTTATAATCTCTCTAGAGCTTGAATTATTTCCGGAAATTTTTTTAAAAATTATCTTAAAAAATTAGTGGCCAAGAAAGCTTTCTAGATTATTAATTCAACCTCGAAGGAGATTTTATACTAAAGGTGTAAATATTTATCTAAAGGAACTGTTCTACTTCAGAAAAGGATATCTACGTGACACTACTGTAGTAAATTGTGAACGATTTTGATTACAAACTGTAGTAGATAATTAAGAGTAAAAATGAATCGATTTTATACATTTTTCATACTAGGTCTCATGGGAAAAAATCTCAGCATGAAGCGATAAGAGAAGTAATACAAAATTAGAACAAGTATACTTATTTTTCATTTTTCTAAGCTGAAGTTGTATAACAATAATATAACGACTTAGTAACTCTACATTAACTTTCTGAAAGTGCATAAAGAAGGATCAGCTTAGATGCGAGAACTCATTTATAATATTTTAATTAGGTCATGTTCAGCTTGGTAAACGATTTTTCCAGAATCGTTTTGTTGTATTTTTTAAATTGTGCTTTATATAATTAAAATTTCGTCGTTGAAAAATACCTAAAAATGAGAAAAGTTACACTGCCGTAATTCCTTCAAAACGCATTTTTAGACAAAAATAAAACAAGACGATTCCGAGGGAAATTACATAGAAGTGACTCTCTCTGCAGCTGATAGATAATCATATGGTGAAAACGCGGGACATGAAATGTTCACGGACTCAAGAAACCCGGTGAACTCGTCGTCCTCACTTTTACCTATGTTGTAGGTATAGTCTGGGAAGCTTCCATGCCCAGTTAAAATTTGTAAGGTAATAGTTTACGTCACCGTGTTCTCGTTCCAGCCAGACTGCAACATTTGGTATTATCCTTGCTGTCCACCTTCCTTTATCACTGTCTTGCCACCTTTGGATTAGTCGGAGGGTTGCTTCCTTCGTTACTGCTGCCTTGTCTTCTTCCATAGTTTGGAATACTTCGGCTCATTCTTGTATCATTAGGTCAATCGGCTTTAGAGTGGATATAACCAGCAAAGCTTCAGTGGACGTGATACGATAAGCCCTGCAGATTCTGATAGCTATCTAGCGTTATATACTTTCGTAGGTCTTTTTACTGCTCTTGAAACTCATGCCCATTGACCACGCAGGGGCAGCATATAGCAAGATGGAGTTTGCTACCGAGCATTGGATCTTTCTTTTTTGGGTTTGTGGTCCACCTACATTAGGTATCAGCCTTCCTAGTGTCATCAAGGTTCTTCCTGCCTTTTCAGCTGTTTTCTTAATATGTGTGTTTTTGTTTTGTTATCTTTGTCTAAAATTTCGTCGATTCAGGTATCCTTTTCTTTGCAGTAATTATCGCTACTTCTGTCTTCTCCGTGGCTAGACTTAGATGGTTTTCTTCCATCCAGCGTTCCACTTCGAGCATGCATATTTCGCTTTTTGTTTGGAACTCGTTATGATCTCTTCCCAGTATTATTGCAGCCACATCGTCTGCATACCCTATGAGTGTAATACCTTCTAATCGTGGTAGCCTTAGTCCATCATATGGTAGATTCCACAAGGTCGGTTCCAGTATCGATCCCTGTGGGAATCCGTAGGTCAGTTCCGTTTCCTCTATAGTTCCCTTAGCTCCGATAATAATCTTTGTGTCTGTGAGATAACTTTGCACTAGAGTAACCAAATATGGAGTTGCCCCCGTTTTTTTTATTTCAGCTACGATTTTGACCCATGGCGCTGAGTTAAACGCATTTTTGACGTCCAGCGTTATCAATGCGCTTATCTTTCTGTTCATATGACTCCTTTTATAGACCTGTTCTTTCGCTACCTTCACCACCTCCTATAACGTATTTACCGTGGATCTATTGCGCCTAAACCCGAACAGTGGACTCGATAGAGTGTTGACAAGTGCAAGTCGTGTATGAGTCTTTGTAGTATGATGTGCTCCAGAAGTTTACCTGCACACTTGAGTAAGCATATCGGTCTGTACTTAGGTTCGTCTTGAGGGTTCTTTTTTGGTTTTTCCGCCAGCACCAAATATCCTTTCTTCCATATTTTTGGGAACTCCTCAGTTTTCAAAATTTCAATAAGCGGCGTTCCGCGGTTAGGTTTATACCCTCTTTCAGTAATTCCGTCTACGATCTGTTTTGTTCGTGCCATCGTCAACATACTTCTGTCACCCTTCAGTTTTATTCTCCTGGTAACATTATTCCCATCCCCAGCAATTTTCATCTATTTTCACACAAAGTTTTGCTAGCAGTTTCTATTACAGTTGTTTATTGCTTTTCTTAAGTTTTTTTGTCAGTTGCATACTGATATGTATCATCCAGGTTCCTAGTAGGAGATATGTCTCCTATTATTTCTTGTCATTTTTCTCATTGCTCGCGGGCATTTCGCTCTTAGATCGGCTATCTCTTCCGTTCACCATACTGGTGAACCTACCTCCTATCTCTTCTTGATTTACGGGGCATTGAATTATAAAGTTTTGTCAGGGCTATTTTCATATTTTGCCATGCCATGTGCACCAAAAGACGCTAAATCGCATCTGATTTAGCTTTTTCTGGTTCCACCCTGACACTTTTTTGCTGGTTGGTGTACTGTTTTCTCTTTGCTGTTTCTTAAAATAGATATATATCACTCAATGATTCTGAATCTAGTACCTTCCAGTTACTTATCCTCGTCCCATTTTTCCTCTGGTAATAGTTAACTCTAGTATGGATGTCTGATTCCTTCTCTGAAACGTGGCTTCGTGCCCTTTATTGGCTAGGGTGAGATTTCTTAAGGCCATCCATCCCCGAGATATATTACCAATATAAAGAAAGATGCATATAAATATATTTTCATTTTGTAATTAAAATAAAGAACAACACAAAGTTGTGGACGAGGTGGCTTAAAATGAGTAGGTAAGTTTAGTTAAAAATGCTGGGTAAAATAAATATTTTTATTTTTTTATGGGAAAGTAGGGCTATATAAACTTGAGATGACGAAAATATATAGGCAGGTCAGGAGTATTGACGTTTAAAACAACTGCTTTTCTTAAAAACGGGTCGATTGGGTCGAGGGGTTGCAACAGAGTTTTACCGAGAAAAGCGAGCGGCAGAGCTGGGGAGGGGGAGGGTTGAATTGAAAAAATCTTATGTTCTCAATCTGAACATATCTCTATTAATTTTTGAGGAAACAGGTCGGAATTAGATCAGAAGGGTCTGCGGAGGCTTAATTAAAAATAAGGTATATAGTACATAGTGAAATAAAATCGCACCTGCAGCTCGTTGTTGTCTGAGGGTGATGATTCGGAGGTATAACCTATACCACCTTGTAGAGGTCACTCTGGGGAATAGGAATGGGCAACTTTTTTTAATAGGACCGAAGTTTGAAAATGGCCCGTAAAGGTGTCTTAGGTCGAATTAGAAAATCTACGTTTTTCTTAACGTTAATCGTTGTAAAAACTCAAGTATAAAATATAAAATTCTGAATTTTCAAAATGTTTTAAATTTTTTTTGGTAAAGTATCTGAAATTCATATAAAACATGTTGTATAATACGCGTATCAGTCTCATCATGATTGGATTTCAAATCCTTCAATTCGGTTACACCATCCTTGTTAACAGAAAAACATAACTGTGAAATTTCAAAACCACCGGCGATTTTTGGAGTTTCTTCTATTGGTAATTGGTCAGCTGAATGTTCCAGAAGATAATCCTTCTGAACATAGTTTCTGTTCCCTTGCTTTAATGTCCTTATCTTTTTTGTAGAAATCTCGATGAAATTTGAACGACTTTGTTGAATTGTATTCGAAGCATTCCGCCTTGTGCATATATTTATAAGTAAACGAGGACTATCGGACAAACTATATGGATTGAACCGTTCAGTTTCAATATACGTAATAGTTTTGAGAACAGATTCAATCCAGTTCCTTACAGAAACACCTAAATTGCGTGTTCTGCATTGTCAAAAAATACATCTGAAAAATAAGAACAATAAAATTAGTACTTCTTATCGTAAAGGCATGAAGCTCTTACCTTCAAAACATTGCCTATATGATCCTACGATGTGGTTAGTTACCATCCACCTTAAAAGGACAGTAGGTTATTGTGTAAAATAGACTACACCCTAAGAACTTTTGCGATCTCTGTTAATCAACTGTTCCAAAGCAATGTCTGAAGCTACACAATTACATTTTTTTCTGCCGTTTTTTTTAACTACCAAAATTTCGCGTTTCTGATATTCATACATCTGCAGATTCTCCGACTTAAGCTCAGATATATAGGCACCCACTTTGCATACAGATGTCTTCCTCCGGCTACTAAATATGGTAAAAGTTCTTGGGTACATTTCAAAATCAGCGGTCCGTTCAGCTCTTAGGAGATTACATAAGCTAACAACAGCTTTTAAAAAAGAAAGCCAGTAGTCAAATGTGAATGATGACCCTTTCTTAGTACCCTCAAATTGTGTTACTTTTTCCTTCAATGATGCAAGAATTTTTAGCATGTCCTTTAATGAGTCTCCGTTGAATCGTTCGTTCTTTAGTTCTATAAAGTAGTCGGTGGAAAATTGCTTACTCTGATGTTCTTTCATCTACTTCCTGAAGGAGTCATAAAACAATCGAAACTATGCATCGGCGCAAAGAGTTAGCGCACGAATATACCTCTCCCAGACGAGAAATATCAGCGCACTATCTAGCTAAATAAATAAAAGTTTTTTAGGAAATCATGTTTCTTAAGATTCGACCGTGTCAAATTGGAATCCGACGTTTCACCTTCGATTGCAAGAGGCATCTTCAGAAATCTTTATTCCACGAGATCTGAACACCGAATGAGCTCTAAGAGATCCTGGCGCGCTTTTATACCCGACTTGAGCTCGCCGAACCGTGACCCTGTGTTAAAGTCGGTTTTCACGTGTGATGTAGACCGTAACCCGTACCCCTATTAAAATGTTTTGAATGTTTAAATATTTCAAGAGAATCTCTAAT
This sequence comes from Kuschelorhynchus macadamiae, assembly GCA_030620095.1. NCBI lineage: Eukaryota > Metazoa > Arthropoda > Insecta > Coleoptera > Curculionidae > Kuschelorhynchus > Kuschelorhynchus macadamiae. The sequence goes on from JAUTXW010004815.1 coordinate 96,189, forward strand.
TTTTCGTTTATGAAATCCTGGAACAGATGCTAAAACCTTGGTTTCCTTTACATTTATATTATGGACAGTGGTATGCTGGTGTTCAGCTACAACAGATTGAACAATTTGTTTCTTTTTAATACATTGTTCATGTTCCTTAAGTTTAGTTGATATTGAGCGTCCTGTTTCTCCCTCATACACTTCTCCATAGCAGCAAGGAATTTTATATAATCCTTCTGGAAAATTACATATCTTTCGGGGATCGCAAGCATTGTCCAATCTTCTTGTGTGTATTGAAAAACGTACGTACGTTGGACCGCCGAAGTAATCGTCCTATTTTGTCTGTAGTGACATGTATGTAGGGAAGAACAACATTACCTAATGGTGGCTCCTCATCATTCTCCTTTGGCGGAGTCGGATTACTACCTTTTATGAACGCGTAATATCTTCACTGCAATAGCCATTCCCTCTGAGAGCTTCGGTCAATTTCGATGTTTTCGATGTTAGAGAATCAGATCAGAAATCGCAATAGCTCTGAATACAAGTGAGTTAATAACCGATTTATTTCGTGCTGGATGGTTATGAGAATTTGCATTTAAGTATCATTCGTATGCGTCGGCTTTCTATACACAGAATGTCCTAATATACCATTTTCCTTCCTTTGAACACTCACATCTAGAAAGCGAATCGACCCATTAGATTCAATTTCCATGGTGAACTTGATATTATGGTGTTGATTAAGATGGTCCAGAAATATAGGGACATTATTCTGTCCATGTGGCCAAACAACAAAAGTATCATCTACAAATCTGAACCAGTGTTTTGATTTTAGTGGAGCCGATATTAGAGCAATATCCTCAAAGGCTTCCATAAAGATATTCGCTACCACAGGTGATAGAGGAGATCCCATAGCTGCCCCTGAAGTTTGTTCATAAAAAGTTTCTTAAAAAGTAAAATAAGTAGATGTAAGACACGCTTCCTCTAGGTCTATTAAGTTCTTATCAAGATTATTATGATCCAATATGCCTGATAAAATGGAAATTGAGTCTTTGACAGGAACATTTGTGAAGTGATTCTTCATCGAAACTGACCAAAATATTATTTAACATCCGCTCCACTAAAGCCCAAACACTGGTTCAGATATGTAGATGATACTTTTGTTGTTTGGTCTCATGCACTGGATAATCTCCTCATATTTCTGGACCATCTTAATCAACAACATCATAATATCAAGTTCACAATGAAAACTGAATCTAAGGGATCCATGCCCGTATGTGTCCAAAGGAAGGAAAAAGGTACATTAGGACATTCTGTGTATAGAAAACCGACGCATACAACGTAAAAATATCGTTTAAAAAATCACAAAAATACAAACCTTGACTGGTTAAAGGAGCACGTGCTCCGAATGCCCAACTCGTTACGGATACATTTAGCACTTTTTATAAGGCCCTACAAGTAGAATAGAAAGACGCATCACCAATCTGATTAACGCATCCAATCTATCACCAGCAAAGAAAAAGTCATTAAAATTAAGCAGTTCCAAAATTCCCAGGTTCTACGGTCTTCCAAATATATACAAGAAGAATATACCACTTTGACCAATCGTCAGTGCAATAGACTGGCCCACATACCAACTAGGTAAATATCTTTTAAATTTTCTTAATCCATTTACTGGAAAAACAGATTCTTTTGTCAAAAACTCTTCACATTTCGTAGAAAAACTTAAGGCAGTCCAGTTGGATTCCGAAGATATTTTCGAGTCAGTTTCGATGTAGAATCACTATACACACATGTTCCTGTCAACGGCTAAATTTCCATTATATCAGACATATTGGATCATAATAATCTCGATAAGAACTTAATAGACCTAGTAGAAGCTTGTCTTACATCTACTTATTTAATTTTTTAAGAAACTTTTTATAAACAAACCTCAAGGGCAGCTATGGGATCTCCTCTATCACCTGTGTTAGCGAATATCTTTATAGAAGCCTTTGGGATATTGCTCTAACATCCGCTCCACTACAACCAAAAGACTGGTAGTCCAGATATGTTGATTATACTTTTGTTGTTTGGTCTCGTGGACAATCTCCTCATATTTCTGGACCATCTTAATAAACAACGTCATAAAATATAAAGTTCGCAATGGAAATTGAATCTAATGGATCGATTCCATTTCTAGATGCATGTGGTCAAAGGAAGGAAAATGGTGCATTAGGATATTCTGTGTATAAAAAACCGACGCATACAAATAGATGCTTAAATGGAAATTCCCATCACCATCCAGCACAAAAGAAATCGGTTATTAACTCATTACTATTCGGAGCGATTTCGATTTCTGATCAAGATCAAGTCGTGACAGAAAAAAGTAAACTATAATATTAAATCTAGAGTACCATGAACCATTTAAATTCCTTAAATTATCCCTAAAAGTTAGAAAAAAAATATAATTTGACAAATTTATTCATTATTTTAATTTTTATGAAGGTTTCAACATGAAAAAATCAATTTTGCTTAAATAATTCAAATTTTACTTCCCTCGTAATTGGGAAAAAATCGCCCTGCGAGATTTTTTAGATCTTTACGTTTCAGCCAGTGGCGGCTCGCCAGATGACGCGGGTGAAGCGCCGCGTCACCTACATTTTCCAATCAAAACTAGTGCGTTATATACTCAAAAAATAATAATGACTTAAAAAGATAGCGCGCTAAATATCCTTTCATAAGAGCGACCAGTTGAGGAATCACAATCAGCAGTAACAAATTCCGCATCAGACTCCCCTCTCACGCCGGCTTTCGCGCTTAGATCTGTTTACGGCAATTGCTATGGCAACGCAATGGTGAATATCCGTAAACCAAATATATATAAAATCTTATAAACTCATATTATTTCCCCTAAGTACCCCGAGAAACTTTCGCCTGCGGCGCTGTGCACCTAGCTACGCTGCGCTTTACCAGTTCTTAAATCCACGACCCGCCATTGGTTTCAGCGTCCCTAGATGACGAAAATCTATCTATCTGTTCGCGGCATAGCTAAAAAATTACTCGCTCCATTGATTTTAAATTTTTGTCTAAATTAGGGGTCATACCGGGATGGCCCGAGGGGTGCGAAAATGACAAAATGTTGTACATCATAATTAGTTATTTAGGTATTAAAAATACTAAAGTATTACATTTTAGTATTTAAAATAATAAAAAGGTATTGAACATTATTTAAAAGTATTATATTGTACTTTATGGGCATTGAAAATTATGAAAAAATATTAAAAATACAGAAAGATAATATATTTAGATTATTAATAAAAAGTATTAAATTGAAACAAACAAAGTATTCAATATAGAAAACAGCTAGTTTTGTTCTTATAGTGCCAGAAAAACAAAGAAAAAAACAATATAAAATTTTGTTAAAACCTAACATCCCAAAGACAAATGCAAGAAAAATAATAAAGAAGCAAATAATATAAACCTCATAATTATCTTTTTAATTCTTTGACATTCTTCATAACTACATTACGGCTTTTTTATCACTTAACAAATTTCACAGAAAAGCGCAATTTAGAGAAAATGTATAGTTTATTTTATAATTTATTATAATTGATGGCAATTTACATTATTACAGCCAAATTTTAATGACGTTGACGTGTTTTACATTTATTCAAAATAAAATTGACCTCTAGATAAGATTTTAACATACTGTATACAAAATAATAATATCTTATTAAAAATATTAAAAATGCATGTTCATTATCCCTAAATTTTAATCCGCACCCAGAGTCATCAATCTAACGGCTAACCTGTTTATGCTGTAAATTATTGGAAATTTTAGATACATCGGGGCAGGCATTCTCAAATTGTAGTTAATTAAAATATTGCTAACAACATGTATGTTATAGATTTATGAAAATAACTTCCCTCTCCAAAGCAAACAGTGTTTCGGCGAGTTTGGCGGTATTCTTTAATCTCCTGTCAATATCGGCTCGTGGATTTAAAAATGGGTGAAGCAAAGCGTAGCTAGGTGCACAGCGCCACATGCAAAAAATTTGGCTGTCTTTTTTGACCTTTTTATGATGTTAATTAGACATAGCTTTGGAGCGTTTTTTAATACTTAGAGAAAATATGAATTTATAAGATTTTAAATATATTTTTTTGCTCTTAAAAAACGGTTATGTACCTATATCTTAAAGCTAATTTCGATCAATGCAAAACTGCTTCCGACTGCAATGATCCGAACGCACTAATTTACATTCATTCTATGACAAGCGAACAAGTAAAACTTTGGTACGAATTCGAGATGGTGAAACAAAATGGCGACTTAGTGAAATAATTAAAAATTCAGTCTAAAAAACTACTTAACGGATTGATTCAAACACCTACTTTTAATTAATAATTTAGCCACATTCTAAAAATTAAATTAAAAGATTGATTAAATCATTAGAATATCTATGGATGGTTATAGATATATAATAAACATAATTTAAAGGTAGACTCAAACGACTGGTGTATCTGACAAATAATCGTCACTTGTCAACACTTGCCATGCCATGAGCATGGTCTACTTTTCGATATTTATTTATTTGCCATCGGTTGTCGATAAATAAGGCACGCGTGCCCCTATCATTGCCAAGTTCTCACCAAAGGGTGTTGTGTGAATGCATTCAAATATTTGTCGAATTTGATCATTGATCATACTTGCATACTTGTCATAAAAAAACTGATACAATTCTTCTATCAAACAGTCATTTTCGCCGTCAAATTACCATTTTAAAGGTGTTTCGCATGCTAACCTTTATTGTCAAGATGGCGATATGCCAGCCATTTTTTACAAATTAGGATAGATTTTATTTAATACAATTAAATACAAATAAACTATTTTATAGTCATTTTGAAAATATAGGTTAACATGTTACATCTTTATACAATCGGTAAATTTTCTTTACCTGGAACTTCCCTCATTATAAATATTTCCTTTTATAAGAAATTGTTGAGTGTGACCCAATTTAGTTTAGTACATAATCATTCAGTAACTATATATACTGTCTTTTAAAGCATTTTTATTGGACGCCATTTTGTTCCACCATATTCGATTCCTAACAATATTTTACCAATTTCTACCTATGCCACCTTTTGAGCATAATTTAAAATAAATGCAATAAGAAGTATTTTCATTGATACACCGTCACTTTGTTAATTCATGTTGAATTTGTGCCAGTTTATCCCTATACCTATCACAGTTAATTTTTATGCAAAATTTAAAGTCAATTGACTAAGACTAATATATATATATATATATATATATATATATATATATATATATATATATATATATATATACACCGAGTGGTCCTTTTAAAGTGTTATAAAGCGATATTGAGAAAACCGCTGATTGAAAATAAATGAAATTTCTCGGGATGCAATGAGTCGTTAGGGGACATTTTTTGACGGAGTAAGTAATGTTTTAACTCTTTCGACTGTTTAGGGGTGGGGGGTAACTTTTAAACGTTAAATGCAGTTTTTTCCAGATTCGTAATCTCCAGAAAAAACTACGTTATAATCAATGAATAATTTAATATCAATGTCAATGTCACTACGCTAAATTCAACAAAATTAAAAAGAAAATCAACAGAAGAATAGGTACATGATTTTATTTTATCAGATGTTCAAAATGACGGCCATTTTGTTCTAAACATTTATCAACTCTCTTTCGAACCGAATTCCGCACTCAGAATAACATATCTACGGTGATTTCACGAACTGCACGCGTAATCCTTTCTCCCATGTCTTCGGCTGTAGTTGGAGTAGTCACCACTTTTTAGGGGTAGGGGGTAACTTTTAAATGTTAAATGGAAAAGTGCAGTTTTCTTTCCAGATGCGTAATCTCCATAAAAAACTACGTTATAATCAATGAATAATTTAATGTCAAAAATTCAACAGAAGAAAAAACTGATATTAGGTACATGAATAGGTGTTCGAAATGACAATCATTTTGTTCAGAAGCATTGTCGTTGTTTTTTCTACATCCTCCGAGAATTACCATGTCAACTGGGTAAACAAATACGGTATTTTGGTTAGATTATGTAGTTAATTATTTTTTTCCTGATTTTTTTGGGAGCTCTGCGGTACTGCAGTGATGATTCACCAGCCGCCACTATTGCAGTTATCATGACAACGAACGACTTGACATGTTATGATATTGCCAGTAATTTTCTTAAATTATCTACTAATATCTAAAGTCTTTAGTTTAAGCGTCTTGTTAAAATAAGTGTTCATTGTGTTCGTTTATTGTTTTTTTAAGTTCTGTTCGTTTATTATTTAGCTGTGTTCTTTCTGTTCGTATTTAATAATCTTAGTTGAGATTTTAACTACCTATCCTTAAAATGAATGAATTCGACTGCCAAGTTGACATGTTATTAATTCTCGGAGAATGTAGAAAAAACTATCGCAATGCTTCTGAACTTTGGACGGTAAGATTTCCCCACTTACCACCAAAATCTCACATGGCGTTCAAACGATTAGAGACTAGGAGTCGCCAGACCGGCCAACTCTCATCCAGAAAACGCAGCAGGAGGAAAACCAAAACGAATGACGACATGGCGGTAGGAGTTTATTTAAATTAAAAAATAGCAGAAAATTATCTTTCAATTCCTCAAAAAAACGTACTACGATAAGAACACTTTTTGCTTGCCTGGCAAACCACTAACTAGCTACGTATCATTCAAATATAAATAAATAATCAACATGTATTTTTCGAGGTATGTAACCTTATTTTATTAATTTTGTAATAATTATTGTCAATAGTATAACATTTTAAATCAGTTTTAGAAAAATTGTAAAGGTCATTTTATAATTAGACCACTAAATGTTTTTTAAATTAATTGTAGATAGGTAAGGAAAGCCATATATACCAAAAAAAAAAAAATAAAGGAATGAGCAATTTTTGAGAAAGCCTAACATGTTAGGCGAAACGTCAAGTTAATCCCATTGTTTGATTTTGCAAATAAACCTATACCCAAGAACGAAGTCCAATAATATATATATATATATATATATATATATATATATATATATATATATATATATATATATAATTCTACTGATTGCAGAATATAAATCTCAATTTTCGATATTAGCATTACTAGGTACCACACAAGGCCTTTATACATAACCGTATGTAACTCGTTAACATTAATATCTAACCAGGCTTTTAGTCACAGTTAGTGAATATATCGTATGTTTTTACTTTCTTCATAAACAAGAAATAACGTAATCGTCTGTAATTGTCTCTCTGTCTGCTATTTGTCGGTCTGTCTGTTTGCGGCAGAGCTAAAAAACTACTTACCCGATTCACAAAAATGCGGCTTAATAAAATATTTAAAAAATGAGCCTGATAACACTACTTATTTGATTGAGAGATTAGTGGTCATATGGGAATGACCTGGCATGAATCCAAAATGGCGGCAAAATAGTTTAAGATGAACGTAAAAAAACCTCTTCTCAACTGACTTCGATTTTTGCACAAAAATTAGATATGATATAGTACTCAATATGTATTTAATACTTAATATGTTACTAACACCTAAAATGTATTGGGTGGATGCACTGGTAAAATTTTGGTACAAATTTAATATGATGGAAAAAAATGGCGGACTAATGATTCTTTTTAAATCAGTGCAAAAATTACTTATTCAATTTATTTTAAAATATGTTCAAAAATCGAGTGTGGCATAGGTAGAAACCGGTAACATATTGGTGCGAATCCAATATGGTGGAACAATTTAACGCCCAATAAAAATGTTTGAAAATACAGTATATATTTGTTACTAAATATATATGCGCTGAACAAAATTGAGTCACACTTCACTAATCCTAATAAAAGAGAAGACACATAACGAGGGAACTTATAGGTAGAAGATATTTATGGATTTTTGTATTAATATCTGCGTCTATCTCGAATATTTATATTATGTCAAAAATGTATCTAGTCCGCTATAAAATTTAGTTGCTGTCTCCGTGTTGTTAGATACAAGGAGTTGTCTTAACGGGTACAGACGACTTAGACATTGAAAAAAACAATATAACTTATTCAAACAGTACACAGGATCAAAATGGTATCATAGAAACTAATAAAGGCCAACTAGATGGAGACGATTAAGCTTAGAAGAGGTTTAGAATCGAATCTGAAAAAAAATTGATCCTACGTAAAACTAAGTTAATTTGGTACAGAGTGATCTTTTCTGTACCCCTTAACTTCTTTATTTCGCATATCGGAAAAAAAACATTTTATATAAAAGTTTGTCGTGTTGTGTGTCGCAAAACAGTACGAGGGACAAAGTTGTTGCTGTAATCAATAAATAGTTTTTACTTTGCTTTTACTAACTAAAAAGTTTAAAAATACGCAGGGCGTTACAACTAACGACTAATATATATATATATATATATATATATATATATATAAACATGTTTATATATATATATATATATATATATATATATATATATATATATATATATATATGTATATACAGGGTGTCCCGAATTGTAGTGTCCAAACTTTAACAGCGCATTCTGCATTCAAAATAAGCCCTAATTTTCTATATAAACATATATGGGCAAATGCTTCGTTTTCGAAATACAGGGTGTTAAAGTTTTAAGAAAAAAATTGTTATTTAGTCATAACTTTTTTAGTACTTGAGATATTGTTATGAAATTTGGTAAACAGCATTTGAGTAACAAAGGGCATTTTTTGATTTGAAATATTTTTTAATTCTTTATCAGTGGCGTCCGTACAGGATTTTTTATTGAATATTCTTGAAGAAAAAATAGTACGCTACTGCTTTTTCTGAAAACAAAAATCACTCCTAAAATCCCTACTCAGTTTGGAGCAAATTTGATCCCTTGCCTTTTTTTCGTGCGATGCAAGGATTTCGAGTTAAAATCTAAAAACTATTTTTATGTATGGCGTAGTTAAAATTTCCATTATTGTTAATTATTTCAGTGGCAAAACCTTTAACATCTTGGTATGCCATGATTGCATTTTTGTGACAATTGAACAATTGCTAGTTTCATCTTTACAGTGTGACATTTGAGTTTTTAGAGTAAATAAATATCAGGTACATTACAGTTTATACAAAAAGGTAATTATCAGTCTAACTAGTGATTTCAAAATGGTGTTATTCAGTAACTTTGAGTATGCTGATATTCATTTCGTTTATGGTTTCTGTAATGGAAATGGAAATGCAGCAGTACGGGAATACCAACGAAGATTTCCAAATAGAAGATTACCTTGCAAACAAGTTTTCATTAAAACGCATTTAATGTTTAGGAATTTTGGACTCAAAAAGAATCCGAGAAACGAAGGTAGGAGAAATGAACAATATCGAAACGTAATTTTAAATAAGTTTGACAACGATAGGACATTAAGCCTACGAAGAGCAGCTCATAATTTACAAGGCAACGCAGTTTTTGTTTCTAAAAATAAGGTTCATCGCGTTTTGAGGAAAGATCACAGGAAGCCATTTCAGATGCAGCCAGTTCAAAACTTACAACCTGGTGATGCCGAAAAACGTGTCAGTTTTTGCAATTGGTTTTTGCGCCAAATAGAGGAAGACGAGAACTTCTCAAAAAAAAATTTATGGACTGATGAAGCCACATTTACCCGAAGCGGCTCAGTAAATTTCCATAATTTACGAATCTGGAGCCATGACAATCCACGTGTTGTACGAACTAGAGCATTTCAGCAAGAATTTTCTGTTAATGTTTGGTGTGGTGTAATAAATGAAATTTTTTGCGGGCCCCATATTCTACCACCACGCCTAGATGGACAGTTATTTAATGATTTTCTGCAAAATGAGTTATTTCAATATCTAGAAAATATTCCTCTAAATCTTAGAAACGAATTCTGGATTCAAATGGACGGGGCTCCCGCGCATTTTGCACTTGTAAATCACGAGTGGTTAAATAATAATTATCCAGAACGGTGGATTGGACGATTAGGAGCTACAGCCTGGCCACCACGTTCCCCTGACCTCACACCTGTCGACTTTTGTGTGGGGGTTATTTGAAAAATTTTGTTTATTCTAGACCAGTTCATACAAGAGAAGAACTGATTCTAAGGATAGAGCAACTTTGCGAGCCAATACGAATTTTATACGCCATGCCACTGACAGTTAAGAGCAGATGCCGAAAATGTGTCGAAGTTAGAGGAGCTCATTTTGAGCAATTATTGTGAATTTTAAGGACAACATTAATCCTTAATGATATTTAAAATGCTCTATGTATACATTTTTTTCACGATCTAAGTTAATAAAAGTTATGAATTCTAGTTTTTGTAAAATTAATTACGAACTTAGTTAATAAAGAGTAGTTTCTGTAAAATGAAGTATCATCTTTAAAATTGAATTAATTCTAATTACCGTTTTACAAAATGAATCGACGATTTTAGAATTATAAACTCATCTGTCATACTTTAAAGACGAACCTAGCAATGGTTCAATTATCACAAAAATGCAATCATGGCATACCAAGAGTCGACAATGAAGGAATGATGGTAAGTACCAAGGACATTAGATTTTAATAGGTTGCCTGCTAACTTCTGCGATGTCACCTTGATAACCCAAACATAATGCAAATCTCCATTACAACGGGTCGATGACGTCATCTCTCCTTAGTTGTCAGACAAGCTTTTATTTTAGAAACCCTACATACGTTGTTCAGAAATTATGAACTCACCCGGAATGCATGAAATAAATATCGGAAACCAAATAATTTTAAAAACTTGCTGTTACAATCCCACCTTAAAGATTTTGCTACTGAAATTAACAATAATGGAAATTTTAACTATGCCATACATAAAAATGATTTTTAGTTTTTTACTCGAAATCCTTACACCGCACGAAAAAAAGACAAGGGATCAAATTTGCCCCAAACTGAGTGGGGATTTTAGGAATGATTTTTGTTTTCAGAAAAAGCAGTAGAGTACCATTTTTTCTTCAAGAATATTCAATAAAAAATCCCGTACGGACGCCACTGATGAAAAATTAAAAAATATTTCAAATCAAAAAATGCCTTTTGTTACTCCAAGGCTTTTTACCAAATTTAATAACAATATCTCAAGTAATAAAAAAATTATGACTAAAAAACAATTTTTTTCTTAAAACTTTAACACCCTGTATTTCGAAAACGAAGCATTTGCCGATATATGTTTATATAGAAAATTAGAGCTTATTTTGAATGCAGAATGCGCTGTTAAAGTTTGGACACTGCAATTCGGGACACCCTTATATATATATATATATATATATATATATATATATATATATATATATATATATATATATATATATGTACCTATATATTATACAGTATAGAACATTAAAATGGAATAAATTCTATATTAGAAATGCCATTTGTTTTCTAAAGAAATAAAAAAATGCCGTGTAAGGGTTGCAAAAATTTGCCACAGTTCTTTCTTTACTACTTGACTTTTACCCTCTATTTGGGAGGAGTAAAAACAACCCCCAACTTTATTTTCACATGTAAAGGTACGTCTTGTGACAGTTCATTTGAAAGGGCACAAAAAATAATTTGACTGACTTATTTTTGAGATTGTAATGACGTAATGGCCATAAAATAATTTAATAAACGAAATTTACGTATTTTTAGAAAAGGGTAACTTTTGTATGCAGTGGTTTGTACCAGTGTTATAATAAAAACTTGACTGCTATCTGTTTATTGTGTACTAAGGAACACCCCTGTTTAAAAACCGCTTGAAAATATGACACGTACTGATTTGTTTCAAACCGAATATAAAGATATAAAGAGAAGAAGACATGTGCATTCCAATAATGCACAAGCAATTAAAAGTAAACAATATTGCTGATAAACTGAAGTAAATTTATTTAAACTATTTTCTAAAATATATTAAAACCCATAAAATTATCATAATTTTGTAGTCTGTACGTTTGGTGATTTTGTGGACACATAATTTTAGGGGTGGAAGGCAATCATAGATAAGGGCGCCAAAGTAAAACTACCCTAAAATAATTGAAAAGCGAAAATTTAAAAGAATAAGTAGGAAAAATATACGACGACCAAAAAAAAGTCACACGTCATAAAACGAAGAAATAACAAGCAACGACAAAAACAACGTCTTCTCATCTAATCGACGAATTTGTTTAGGTATTTTTGAATTGAGTAAAGTTTCTGTCATAGTGAGCGCCAAAAGGCAGGAGGTGCCGGAAAGCTACGCCATTGATGAATAGAATAGAATTTTATTTTTATTTTATCACAGAAACAGTTGATAACATATTAAATATTTTTAATTTGTTTGATGGCTTAGACATATCTCAGCTATAGCCACAGCAACTGCCACAAAATACTTCTGACAAGTTCTATATTTTCTACACTGCTCAAATCAGCCCAGGTCTGTAATATTGTTCTCATATTTGGGCGTAGCGTCCACTCAGTGGCGCAACTAGACATCGACTTTTGGGGGGGCTCAAGCCCTAACACTTATAAGATAATATTGATTATAGGATAAAACCAATTTTAACTATTTTTTCGTACGGCTATGATTTAATTATAAACTCCCGATATTGTCTAAGTTTTTATGTTTCGCCTATATACGATTTGATTAATATCTATGACAGCTGTCAAAAAATATATATTTTTTTAAATAAATTACGACTTTTAAAGTTACATAGAACGATGAAAATCGTATATAAAAATTTTAAGGAGTTCAAAGTTATCACTTCTCCTGCTTTACTGGACCTGTTAACAGCAAACCTGCCAAGGTGCCTCCTGCTTTTTGGTCTACCCTGTATACCAGCCCAAGTAGCACATATAATCGTATATGGGCTAAAATGCTGTGATATTTGCTAATATCTCTGGCTAATTAGCTAAAATTGCGAGCCAAAATAACAGTTCTATTATAGTATAAAGACGGAAATATGGTTAAAGTGGGGAATAATAATTTGGTCATAATGGGGTAAAAATGGCCAATTGGACGACCCACTCTTTTGATTTTATGGTTGGGCTTATTAGCTACTTTTTGACTTTAAAATCGAGCTTTTTTAGCTAAATTCTGATTTCTTTTTTAGGAGAAATTTGAGTAACATTTTTTCCGAAATTTACCTAAATAATTTCTCATTGCCTTTTCTTCATTTATATGATAAATCATCAATTGTTTCAAATTATGTAGAAATAGTATTAACAGAGCCAATCGGTGTAAGAATTTATGAGCCAAGAGGAAAAGCAAATATAACAAATCATGGTTTCGTAGAAATACGTACACTATGACTTATTGTGTAAAATATTCATTTGACCATTGGTGGGGACAAAAAACACTTGCGTAGGAACTTTTACTGTTAAAATAATCTAAGATAGGCACATAAAACACGCGCCTCCTCTTGAAACTAAAAATTTCGTTTTCCGCAATTTTTTTTTTTGGAGATGTAATTTACTAAGAAAATTCATTAAAGAGTCCCTAACGTGAGAAAACATGCATGAAAATACGTTTTTATAGGTAGAAAGAATATGTTTGTTTAAAGTGGTCAAGTAATGGTTGCTAGGAAATTAGTTTAATTTTAACTTCAATCATGGCGGATCATAAAAAGCTTTGGGCTATTTTTTAAGCAAATATTCCTTGAAATTGGCCACCTTGTAAGCAAATTAGTATCAAATGGCAATAGTTTTCAAATGTAGCAACATTTACTTAAATTTTGCCAATAAAAATGCCTACTTGGTTTGCCTTTAGTCCTCGCTAAAAAATGGTTAATTTAAGACACAGGAGCCAGCGTAACAAAATTAAACGACGATTACCCCAAGTCGGCGTTTTTCTATAATATGTGGTGAAATATTTAATCTTTTTATTAAACATGTTGTATGGTAAATAATTTATATTTCGTTTTTCTAAATAAATCTTCAGTTTGGTTAAGTATAGTTTTATAGGTTATAAACGTAAATTTGAAAATGTGGCATTTTTTGGCAATATTAATGCAAAAATAAGCGAAATAAAACTACCCAATTTTAGTTTAATTTTGAAACAAAAATGTGATAATAAAAGCCATATTTTTTCCTGTCAATTTTTGTTGTCGTAAAATGTCATAATCTGGCAATCTTATATACCAATTATTACTATAATTAAACGTACATACTTGCTAAAATATGTTTGGTTGACATTTGGGAAAAATGCCTACTTATTATATTGTGACCTCGATTTCTATTGACTAAAAATGCCATATTCTGGCATTTTAAACAGTTATGCTTACGATAATTTAACTTCAATACTTACTAGAATATATGTGGTTATATTGTGGCAACAAAATTGACAGATATTTCTACTTTTTGGCCATCCAATATTGCAAAAGAAAGTTGGAAGTTTAATTATCCTATAAAAGGTATTTTTTGGCCAAGTAATTATGCTATAGCCTATCTACATTAAAAACTGCTACTTTTGGAGCCAAAAAAATCTAATTTGAAGCGAGCTTTCATGGCTAGAAAACAAACCAAGAATCATTTGCCACAATTTGACAAATCTCTGGTTTTTATGTGTTTTTTATGGATAACTGTTAGGCAAAAAAGCTCATCAGCTAATTTGTGCTACTTGGAAGGCGAACATGGTTTTGATACAAAAAATTAAATAACAGAAAGTTGGCCGGTTTTTGGAATATCACCTCAATTTTATTTTAAATATGTATAGTCACTTCCATGATTTTTTAATGTTAGAACATTTTCCCCATCCATTTCTGTTTTCAGTTTGACTATTATGGGCTTTGCGTAAACAAAATATGATTATTTTTACTCTTTTAAACCCCTTAAAAAATATCGCTTAGACTTTTCACCATTTCTCAAACTTTTATGATCCATAACTTCAAAATAAGCGCGCCCTTACGTTTTTGTAAGCCCATATAGTCTCCAATTAAATTGGTCAAAAGTATACAAGATGCTAAATTAGAAAAAAACCAATGTTTATTTCTTAACTAAAAAACGGAAGATGCAAGAGAAACATAAACTATGCTACGGAAAAATACCTTCTTACCCATTTTTACAAACAAAATTGAATTTAAGTGTTTTGGTTGGCCCTCTGCAATCGCCTGGCGGGGGGGCTAAGCTTCCCCTAGCCCCCTCTAGTTGCGCCACTGCGTCCACTATGGTAACTCTCAGTCCACTTGACGCAATCTAGAGCAGAACTGGACGTCGGATCAACAACACAAATCTCACAAAGAAGCTTCCTTGGCTCCCCCGTCATACTCTTACATAGATTACTTTTTGTTCTGAGAAGTTTAAGTACAACTTGAAGAGCCAAAAGCGACTCATTCTGTAAGTACTTTTATTCTAAGTACATTTAGGCTATGGAATTAATGCATGTAAATGTGTCCCTAGACCCGAAACCGATATATCTAAAAATCCCGAATTAATACCGTATCGCTATCATCTCTTCACCCACGGTACTTTCGCATTTAGCACTGATGTTTTGTGGGTCGCTATACATTTAAAAAGACCTTTACATTATAATCTCACAATACATTTTTACAAACAAGTGTGACCAAATTTTAAACTTTGAATCACCTTATATAATATAAAACGAATATAAATAATTAAAGAGCTTGAACTACAAAAACCAAAATTGTAAAAACATCCCAATAACTTATGTTTTCCTAGAGAAATAAGTATAGATATTGTACTAAATATTACTTTCGGATCAACAAAAATATTTCACAATTATCATAAATATTAAACTATGGCACAAGTATCCATTTTCTCGAGCTAAGTAAAAAGTATATCAATTGACTGTAAACAAATATGTTACGGTTTTGATTTCGTTATCGTATTATATTTTACATAAATAACCCTACTAATCTGACGGTGACCATAATTCACTATAGGGCTAATAAAAGTGCCAGAAAAACCTACCACTAAACAGTATATTGAAAAAACGCTGCCAGGGGCACGTGTACCCGTGCCCCCCCTCTTTAAATGGTCCAAACCACTCTGAGTGGCGGGTAGGTTTTCAAATTAGTATATATTATTAAAAAACGATAGCTTTACAGAGAAAACGGTAGGGTTTACTAACACTGGGCAGCATCGCAATACGTAGTTACGTGGTTAACGGTGGCACCCTGTAATCTTAGGGTAAATAAGCTTATACGCTGTTATTACGTAAACGATGCATGGAAATAAGTGTTCTTCTCCATTAGCCTGCCCTTTCACATTCCGGCGCCATTGTGACAAAACTTTTTTGAAAAAAATACCAAAGGGATGTAAACAAATTCTCCGTCCATCAAACGTGAAGACTTTTTTTTTGGTGGTCATGTTTTTCTACGTGTTATGAACTGATGATCTTTTTTTTGTCGTCGTTTATTTTTCCTACATATTCTTTCCGCTGTCCAATTATTTTAGTGTGGTCCTTATTTATGATTGCCCCCTCCCCACCCCTAAGAGTTGACTACGCCTATGTTCCTCTCTCATATCTAGATATTATACCCCCGTTTTTGAAAATCCTGTATGCGCGCTTATAGCCCGGCATGTGTTTTTATTCCGGGTGTACATCCGTTTATCTCTGTCGTCCTGAAAAGAACGGTTAAGTGCGGTTTTCGACAAATGAGACTATTTTATGGCTTATAACTACTTTGAATTGAATTTTGAATTATGAATACAGGGTGGTAAACAATACAGGGTGCTAAAAAATATTGTGTTTTTACAATTTTTCCCAATTTCCTGTCTACCCCACTTATGAAAAAAAAACGTTTTTTGTGATTTTTATTTATTGTGGGGGAATTAGTAGGTCAAAAGTAAAAACTAATTTGAAAATTTTTTTGAAAAATTAAAATTTTACTAAAAATCGATTTTTCTGGATGTATCCGATTAACATTTCTTGAAAATCGCTCTCGAAATTGATTATTACAAGAATATAAATGTATTGTTTAACTGCTTTTATGCAAGTTTTGTTTTTTTGATTTTAAAGTGCTATTCAGATACAGATTGCTGATATCCAGAAAATAGATTTCTAGTAAAATTTTAATTTTCCTGATACTACGACAATTAGACAAAAACTCTCCATATCAGATTTTAGTTTGACCTACTTCTTCCCCTACAATCAGTAAAAAGTAAAAATCATAACAAAATCGTTTTTTTTTAAATGGGGTAGACATGAAATTATAAAAAAATAGCACTGCATTGTTTACCTTATAATTCAAAGTACTTATAAACCATAAATTAATGATTGCTCATTTGTCAAAAACCGGTCTAAAATATTTAAATTTTTGGAGTTATTTAAGTTTAAAAATAGCGCAAAAATTTCCATTATGCGTTTCAAAGTTCCAGCACTTCGGTTGATTGTACTGGAAGGGAGTATGTGCTGGTCATGTAGTGGTAGTCTCTGATCCAGTGTCTGCGATTTTTGTTTCTTTGTTCCTTAGCATGTATGTGTATAAGCACTGTACCAAATCTCATATTGGTAGCCGAAGGTGAAACCGTTTGGTGAAACTTCCACTAATATTAGTACCAAAACAATACGCACTTACAGCAACACTTCTATAGTATTTTTTGGGATGTATGTGACTTGAAACGTGCATATAAAAAAAAAGAACTTGTTTAACTTTTTGCTGTTACAGAGTTGTCTGATACCAACCAAAGATCAGCAGGCAATGTTTCTAATGTCTTGTATCCTACAATGATAATGATTGGCAGTTAATAATTACTAAACGATTATATTTGGAAATATGCGGTTAGTTATGATTGGTATTGGAAATTTTAACATTTTTCCTAAATTATGTCCCTCGTCACTATGGCCATTTAATTGACGTCACCACGGGGGTGGTAGTTTCTGATCAAGTATCTGTAATTTTTGTTTTTTTTTTGTTCCTTAGTATGTAATGTATATAAGCACTCTACCAAATCTCATACTGGTAGCCGAAGGTAAAACCGTTTGGTGAAACTTCAGCTAATATTAGTACCAAAACGATACGCATAAAAAAAGATTTTAAACATCTGCGCACACACACATACTATACAGACGAACGAACCCACTTGCAAGCACGACACTTTTTTTGTGCTTTTTGGGATGTATGTGACTTGAAATGTGCATAATAAACAAAAAAGAAAGTGTTTCACTTTTTGCTGTCACGAGAGTTGTCTATTGTTTATAATTAGAGGACAGGAAAATCAAGAAAACCAAAGATCAGCAGGCCATGTTTCTAATGGCTTGTACATTACAATGCAGGGTGTCCCAGTCGAGAATGATTTTGGAAGTTAATAATTACTAAACGATGATATACTTGGAAATGCGCGGTTCGTTTTGATCGACTTCTGTGCCCAATAATTATTTTGGGAATTATTTATTTTTTATGTTTTCTAC
Source organism: Kuschelorhynchus macadamiae (assembly GCA_030620095.1). NCBI lineage: Eukaryota > Metazoa > Arthropoda > Insecta > Coleoptera > Curculionidae > Kuschelorhynchus > Kuschelorhynchus macadamiae. The sequence continues at coordinate 114,514 of JAUTXW010004815.1, forward strand.
ACAGTGGCACAAGAATATGTCTACTTTAAAATTTCAGAAATCTTACCTATTTTAAATGAAATACCCTATCTATTTTAAAGCTAACAAAATACTTTATGTTTAAGGTCTCTACAAATCATCAATAATCATGACTGTGGGTCAAAGTTGTAGAGAGAAAAAATAAATACTTAATATAGTATATACTGGAGAATCTCTTCAATCACAATCCGAATGAAGTTTCCTAAACTGTGACAGCTAGAAACTTGTGGTTTTATTTCGCGAACTTTATTGTTCTTCGGAAGTAGTTCTTGGGACAATTAAAACAATTTTGACATTTCTATAAGGTGGCATAAAAAAACTAATTTTTTAAATCCACAAATTTCTTTTATTTGAAGTGCCCCATATGTCTAATTGCCAAAAAAACGACCCTTGCCTACACTATATGATAGTATCCTATATCAGTTGTTTTAATGCTACAAATTATACTTTCGTAACACAAAGACATAATCAACTTACGTTTTATTTCCACACATTTAAACAAACAATAAATTGAACTTTAAGTAACAGAGAATAGAGATATTCACAAGGTATTCAACGATATATAGGATGATGAGTTGTAGAAACTGTCCCATACCTCTACCTTTTTGCCACCGAAAAGGAACGCCAATTTATGTCAGTAATTCGATTCAAATAAAGTTAATAGTATGGATTGCTGCTTTTATTCGAAAGCCAATTTTACTGTAGTTACTAGAATCAGATTTCAAAAGCACCCACCTACAATAAATTCAATAAGAAAGTGACATCAAAAATTCTCTGAGAAGGATTATTTGGAAAAGAAAAGACGGGAAAGAAACACATATGATCCACAGACTTAGACAGACTGTTGTACGTCCAAGAGATTTTAATAGCTAATAATAATAAAATAACTATCAGAAAGATTTCGTCTACTCTAAAATTATCTAAAAGTGAATGTCATAGAGGCGTAAAAGCATTATAAAACTATAAAAATACAAACGTATCAAAAGTTGCGTCAGGAAGGAGTATCCAAACGTAATGTTAATTATATCCGTTGAAGAAACGTTTCATGCGAATGGACGCTGCAATAAACATAATTGTAGTAGACTTCCGAAACTGTTCCGATTATGAAAAATATTCCCCTAAATCAAATTTGCGGTGTGCAGTCTATGTTCAGAAGATTTATGGACCATTTTTCTTTAACGAAGCGACAATCACTGGAGCTGTCTACACAAACCTGCTAAAACAATTTTTTACCCTCATCTACTACAAGACGGCATGATCAAATTTGTTTTCAACAAAAAGATGCCCCGTCACAATTCTCTCTTATACCAATAGAATTTCTAGACGTAACCTTTGAAAATCGATGTTCAAAACTAACCGAGCATTTTCAACTGTCTTCGTCGGAATTATTAACCTCCAAAGTGGGATACTCTCGGCTAGTACACAATGTGTGACTACTTGTTGAATAGGGAAAACTCATATGAATGGAAACCGAAATAACATTAAATAACACAACATAACTTTCCTTTTGTTCACATACAGATTTAATCTAGACCCATTATACTTTAGAATTATATTGAGGTACATTAATTTCATGCATATTTCTCTGAAAAAAAATAATCCTTAATTAGGTCAATTAACTTGCTCTTGGAAGGCCAGATATTATTTTTATTGCTGACCTACGATCTTAATCGTATTTTTTAATCCAGCGGATGTGCTGATATTAAAATTGAATTTTTTATCACAATACTATTAAGAATAACATCAATAAATCAATATATGTGATCACATATTTTATACCTGTAACCGTTCTTAAACTAAATAATTTGATGCTTGTAAAGTGGGCGCAATGATATTTTTCTTATAAAAATATATCTATAACAATTATATATTCTTATAAAAATATATCTATAACAAGCAACTCTATCTCGACTAATTAATTTGTTATAACTATTCAAAAAGTCGTAAAATTAATATAGAGAATGTAAGGCAAATGTCACAGCTAATATAACATTAGCTGTGCAAATGTTTTCACGTTCTCGTACAAGCAACAAGTGCCCTCTTTTTTCTAGAAAGTTGTTTTACCAGTTCCTTGTCAATAAAATTATCGCTGTCGGCACAGGTCACAAATTGCCATTAAGATACAAATAGGTAACACTTGAAGATGCACATGGTATGGCCTGCAAGCACAGATGAAAAGGTCCTTTGTCCCTCTGACTGGATGATTTTCAGGGCATAATCGGGTATTTGCTTACAAGGACAACCTGACATTTAATTCGCTTTCGAATTAAAACAGATAGCATCAGCGATGGTTACCTGTTACAACAGAAAAGCTCAGCAGACCACAAAATGTTAATGACATTTGCATCTGCAAGCTAACCGATAAGTCGTAAATTAGTATATCCTTGTACAAAATATAGCAGGTTTCAACACAATCATTGGATATTAACCTTAGGTTAACTTTTATGCAAAACATTGCAGCTTTCAACACGATTATTTTATGCAAGCCGATGTCATTTTCATCATAATCGGAGAAAAACGTCTTGTACTAAGCGTAGTAGATAGCAGGCTAACATCATTCACGTGCAAAGCGTAACAGTTTTCAACATATTCGTAGGCTAATATTTTTAAAGCAAAACGAATTCGTTTTCATAATCGGAGGAAAAGATCGTGATGCAAAGCTTAGCAGCTCAACACAATCACAAGCTAATATTTTTAATGCAAAACGAAGATTTTTCGTAATCAGAGAAAAATATCATGTGTAAATGGTAGCAGCTTTCAAGACAACGCAATAAGCTATAATGCAAAGTGTAATAGCTATCAACACAAACAATTGTTTTTTCTCTAAATTCTGCATTTCCCATTTGTGGCATACAAAATTACCTAAAATTGGCCACATACGACGTAATGGTAACGGCCTGAAAAAGTTCTGTTTTTGATCGATTTTAGTTCTCTGTTGGGACATCTAGAAGGTGTTCGCTCACACGACGCACCTGACATGTAATGAAAGAAACGTAAGCTTATTTTATTAAAAAAAAGAGTACCTAGTGAATCAATCGTGACAACATTACATTTTATTTAAAATTTTCTTGATTTTATTATTGCCAGTGCACAAAGCGTAAAACATGTGCCAAGTCTTTGAACACATTACAAAAAAAAAACAAAATACGTACACAAAAGACAAAATATAAATAATTTTTAGCCTCAATAAAAAACCTAAGATTCATTTGATAGTTCTCTGGGTCCTACTGTAATCATATCTTAGCGACATCCCTCTTTCTCTTCCTGGCTATTTTTTTGTTATCATGAAACTTTCATAAGGAAGTTAGGAAGGGTGACTATTACCGACGGATGGTAAACAGTGTTGCCCACCGTGGTATTTAAGGTACATTGTTGTTTGAAATGACCTTTTCGTTGTTCTAGTTAATTTTGTAATGCAGGCGGTATGGTCGGCCATTTCAGGATTACATTTTCGAAGATAAATTTACAAACTTATAAACTGTATAACTGAAATTATATTTAGAGGATCCGATGTTCTTAATAGTGAATAGTGATTCTACTTTTTTTACCAGGCTTTATACTGGTTTCAGATCCTTGTCCCAGATATATTTTTTTTCTCGGAATAAATTACACTCGGTAATGTTTTAAAGAAAACCCTGCCTTTGTAAAAAGGCTTTTTAAAACTCTTATATGGTGAAGGAATTTAACTTATTTTTCTTTTTCCCGTTCAGACAAAGCCATGCGATAAGGTAACTTTAATTCGGTGGAAGTAGTTATTGCAGTTAGTGCATTTCGGGAAGATATATTTTTAATGTATACCTCTAGTAAACTCAATAATTTGTTCCTATCTGGACCTGTAAAAGGCATATTTACCACAGTTAAAAATAAAAGTTATTTATGGCCTGGGTTTAGTTAGAGACAAGTTCCGCTATTGTCGGTATAAATTCAAATCCTATATGCTTAAAGTCAGGCCCTAATATTGTGTTAGGTATAATTGCTGAACAATCCACTACGTAAAAACAAATTTCTATGGCAGCCCCGTCATTTTTAATAATCAACTTGTAAACAGGGAAACCCTCCCTGTTTTAAGTTATAAATAAAAGTGTGGTTTTAGTTATTAAGGTGTCAAGGGTATTATAAGGCATTTGCCCTTATAATACCCTGTAATAAATTTAAAAAAAAATAAATTATTATTTATTGATTGACTGACTTTAGTTTATTAGTTTATTTTAGATGTTAGATTAGAAACTTAATTATTAATTTATTACACTCGTTATACCATGGCTACTCAGTTAAGCTAGTCGGAGGCGATTCATAGGTTCGTAATAATTTTCAAACTTACATGGGCGCCATCAACTCTAATAGTTGGACATAAAGAAGAAAAGAAAAGATAATAGATCAGTATACTGTTCCGTAATCAAGATTTATGAACAAAAGATAATTTAGGCTTTAATTGTAATCCCAATTTAAAATAACCTGAAAATCAAAAGATAAACACAAAAGTAAGAAGTTAATTTTAAAAACACTCAGATTTATTATCTGAAAATATATAGTATGTAATAACATACATACTATATAATAACAATAACAGAATGAATTACAAGACAAAATTTACCCCATAAAATAATGAAAGTATTTATATATATATATATTATATATATATATATATATATATATATATATATATATATATATATATCATAGGTCAAACTTTATAAAAAAAAATATCAAGTTAATTCAAAATATCCAAAATATCAAAATATGTTACATAAGATAGTAAATACTACAATATTTAACCCAAAAGTGAAATAAACCAGTATTTGGTTAATTATTTTCCAATATACATATACATTTTCAACTATAATTTATGCACTTAATCAAATTTTCACCAAAATTTAACATAGATATAAAGGACTTATCTAGCTACTCATTCATAAAACAAAAAGTTAAGCAGAATGATATTAGTGGAATAAACAAATTAAGCTAACAAATATACCCAGCTACATTAAGGTTAATTATGTAACTATTTGAAGCAGAACTGACTATAATATTATTAACATAAAAAGTTGTAAGCTCTCAGCTATATACAAAAATATCCAATTATATATAGGTTAATTATAAAAGTCTCTATTCCAATCTTTCATGGAGGATATGAAAACTAGTCTACTTTATTCATTAGAACCACGGGAACCAAATGTTGACCAAAGCCGAAAAAATGCACTACCTGAAAACCCATACACGTGAAGAAACAAGCAAGTTAATTCAACACCTTCAATCGATCGAAGCCAATTACGATTGAGACTGGGATTTATTGCAAAAGCGGTATGAAAACAAAAGGCTACTGATGTTCAAACTACTAGTAAAAATATTAGATTTACCAACGATGACAAAGGAAGACGCATAGAAGCTAAAACAACTGTACAAAATCACTAGTGAATGCCTACAGACCTTAAAGAATCACGGTGTAGAGACTGACACATGGGGTCCCATGATAATCCAAATAATCATCAGAAGATCCTTAAACCAATCGCCTTTACGTCCAAATGTGTCCATGCCGACACTCCAGACCGAAAAAGCCTCTTAACCACTAAGATTATCACGTCGCCATATTAGAGCAGAAATATCTGGTGTTGGAGGTAGAGAACCGAAAAATTCCAGATTCAAAAGTATATTTCCCGTAAAGGCAAAAAGAGAGTCCTCCCGAGGTTTACACAATCCATGCCAAAGCAATACCTCCGTATACATAACATAGACCGCTGGAAAAATGAAGTTTTAGCAAATACCAACTTCATGACACCTAAACTCATAGATGGAATTTTGTGAGCCAAAGAATATGCCATCATAATCCTAAACGGCAATCAGAAAACTCAAGAGGATCTATTGAAACAAGGCATTGAACTAGGATGGATTGTGTCTGGTCCCATATTTTCTGGATCATTGAAGTCATCTGCATGATTGCTCAAAATGAAGCAGATCGAAAACTGGCAATCGATGAGGCAAATAAATTTTCAGCAGCAAGTCAGGTAACGTTGCAAGATTACTACGTTGATGACATTCTATCGGGAGCACAAAACGTTCAAATAGCCCTAGAACTTCAAAAACAAGTACTACAAATGCTCAGTTCAACCAGATTCAGTTTGAGAAAATGATCAAGCCACCTGCCTACATCACTGAAGTTCATTCCAGAGCAAATTAGAGACGAAATCAGCAATCTAACGAAAAGAAATATTCTATCAGAAATCTCAAAACTTTTCGATCCCTTGGGATGGCTAGCTCCAGTCAATGTTGAAGCAAAACTCATGATCTAAGACATGCGGCTACGAAACCTGGATTGGAATCAGCCCGTTGACCAAGGAATATCCACAAGGTGGTTGCAGTTTCAAAGCAAAATAAAAGAAGTAGAGAAGATTAAAATCCCTATATGGATGCATTATCGAAACTCCAAAATAGAATTACATGGATTCTGCGACGAATTAGAAGAAAGATTTAGAGAGAAAAGACCTATGGTGCAGTAATTTACAAAATAATCATATCGTCACATTTCCACAAGCCAAGTCAAAAGTTGCCCCAGCAAAGAAGATACCCAAACATTCGACTGGACCAGTGCTATGATCACTCTAGGCTGGATAAATAAAGGTGGCCCTACAAAATGCTAGACCATTGCAACAGAGTATGCGAAATACACAGAAATGCATAACAAGCTTTCTGAAATCCCAAGAAAACCCAGGAGATATAATTTATAGAGGATTAAACCCTGGAAGACTAGAAACAACTGATCTTTGGTGGAGAGGCCCTTATTGGCCCAAATCATTAAACAATCTTTTTGTAACTAAGGCGGCCCTTGAAGTACAAGTAAAAATCAAATCAACTTGCCACAAAGCTGAGATTATAATAAGTGAGATATGGGAAAAATTCTCTTAATTTACAAAAATGCTACGAATATTATCCTATTGCTACCGATTTGTTAAAATAAGAGACAGCCCCATTCTTTCCGTTGAAGAAATAGAAGCAACCCTCGAAAGTGTCGTCACACTTATTTAAAAATCAGAATTTCCCGAAGATATTCAAAAATCAGAATTTCCCGAAGAATATAAACCATTGCAGAATATCAAGATTATCGACAAAACAAGCAAGCTTCAGACCTTAAGTCCATTCCTTGACAACAAAGGTCTCATTCGAATTAGAGGAAGACTGGAGAATGTATCGATACCCTACAATAAAAAACACCCAATGATTCTTCCCTACAACAGCCACCTGTCCAAGCTATTTGTAACAGAAAATCACAAGAAAACTCTCCATGGTAGTAACCAAGCAACTCTCTTAAACACTAGAAGCAAATTCTGGATTATCAACGGAAAACGCCTAGTCAAAACCCAATTTAAAAAACTGCATCACTGATATCCGATACAAAGCCATAGAGCAAATAATGGACAATTTACAAAACCAAAAGTGACTCCAACACCATCATTTACAAACTCGGGATTAGATTATGCCGAGTCTATTCAAGTAAGAACAAAGGAAGAGGATATAAGTCCCATAAGGGATACATATTAGTTTTTGTCTGCTTAGTTACCAAAGCAATTTACTTAGAAGTCGTCAGTAATATGTCGAGTCGGAACTACCTTCCGAAGATGCACTGCTAGAAGAGAACACTGTGAACAGGACCACATATATTGGAGCAACGAAGCCATTTGAAGATGAAGTTAAAAAAAAATGCCAAGAGCCAACACTACAAAATGCAATGGCCAACTCAGAAACCCAGTGGCACTTCATCCCACCAGCAGCTCTACATTTTGGAGGAATATGGGAGGCAGGAGTTAAATCTATAAACCATCATCTTAAGGGCGTCATTGGAGAATACACCTGAATCTATGAAGAACTGACAAGCATACCAAACCGAAGCGAGTTTAAACTCAGGACAGCTCTGTTCTCTAACAGAAGATATAGATAACATCAGCGTACTAACTTCTGGACTTTTCCTCATAGGCAGAGTATCATTAGCCCCCCACGGAATTCAGCTCTACCGAAAATTACAAGTTGCCACAAAGATGGAGACTTATTAGAATAGAAATGCGTCTGAGATGTCTGGTGCACAGAATATCTCACTAGAGTTCAGCAAATCTACAAATGGAATGTCGAAAATGGATCACATTAGACCCTTAATGTCATCGATGACTACATCGTCGTTGATTAAAAAACACAACTGTATTTCCAGCTCCATGAAAGTGACCTACAACAATGTATCAAGCCATATTCACAGAACCAACATCACTTCATCTGCTCACCAAGTTTAGTCAGAAATATAGAAACCAATCCTTCATGCATCATAGACAAATTATATGAACGACCCCTTCCTAAACATTGCAACATTGAAAAACGCAGTTTCAAAGGCCTATTATGGAAGCAGTTTTATGCAGACCATACTTGAATGTTTATTACAGGCTCTCCAGCCGTCCTAGCAGTAATCTGCAACGGTGTGCCAGAAAATGTTGCAATAAACGTTACTGGAATAATTCAAAGATCTCAAGAATGCATCATTTAAAGCCCGACGCAATTAACAGGAAAGTAACGGAAATTATACCCACAGAACCAGTGTTGGAACTAAGAGCTTCCATGAACTAGTGAACGACCAAGAAAACTTAAGAGAACAAGTTCAGAATACTATTTGGCAAAGCATTCACTATCATTCCATGACCTTCAGTACTAGTGCAACAATCAGTATCATCAGCAGTGCCATATCAAGATAATAATAATAATAATAATAATAATAATAAGACGTTTATTAGTTACCAATAAATACAGTTAACGAATTAACTTAAAATAACAATTATTATAATAATAATCATGGTAACTAACGGGCCTTGTTTTCAGATTTAAGGGGATGTTCATTCCCCCGATTCTGTTGAGGCCAAAAATATAAGAAATGAAAAAAAAAATTTATAAGCAGCTAGCAGTCAATTTTTTTTTTAAATTTGAAAAAAAAACATAGAAGCAAAAAAAAAGCACACACTAAAAGGAAAATGGAAGACGGATAAGGATAGGGAAAAAGGAAAGTATTAAGTTTCAAATTTCTAGAGTCACCATTGTGCAGTGGCGGCTCGTCAGGGTAGGCCTCTGTGGCCGCGCCTCACCCCCAAAATAAAGGAAAAGAGAATTTTTTTATATAACTTTTTATCTATTACCAATTAGAAATATACTTTTTAACAGTTTTACAACATAATAATATTAAAAAAAAACAAAATATAATCCCATAATAAATATTTTAGAAAATAAATTCTGACCACATCAAAAAACCGACCGTGCAATCCGTGCAAACCCATTCCTAAAGAAAATGCTCTCGAATGAGGCGAAATAATTTTAGCTTGGAAAGTTTCGACTTCTGACCTATTTATCAACGGCCGGTGCCGATGCCGGCGAGTCACCTGATTACGACAGAGCGGGATGGCGATTGCCGATGCACGCGTTTTCTATTGCATTCTTGAGGCGATAAATCTGTAGCTTGGATATGCTTTTATTGGTTATTTAAATCGCATGACTAGCGAAATATTCCAACGGCTTCTTTTTACGTGGTGCGTGCGGCTGAGAAAGAAATAGGAAATAGATTGCGATAATCGCTGATTGAGGGCGTTCTGTCTTTTAAGGTGAATAAATACGCGTGAGTAAGTTTTTGTTTTGTTTTGATTTGGTAAGTTGGACCGTTCCATTTTTTGTATTTGCTTTTGAAATGAATCCTATTCACGACATTATTGCTTCATTAATTGAAACGCCTTTTTTAAGAAGAAGTGAAACTGAAAAGAAACAGATATTAGGTAGCCGTCCGACGCCCAAAAATTTTAGCAATATTTAACGATAAGAGGCAAGGTAAAAAATATTCAAGAACTTTTCAAATATCTTGGTACGAAACTTATAGGTGGCTATGCGGAAGTATTTATAAAGAAAGCTTATATTGTCGGCCTTGTATTTTATTAGGTTGCGTCAAAAATAATTGGAGTTCAGGGGGCGGATATTCGGATTTAAAAAATTTTTCACGAGCAGTAAAATCGCATGAAAGTTCAAGAGAGCATATTAAAAATTCGGTAGCTGGAGCAAAATAGGGCGACTATTGCGGATGCACTACAAGAAAATGCAAGTCTTAATAAAATTGTTTATAATGAAAATGTTCGAAAAAACCGTTTATTATTAAATTATTTAATTGATGTTACTATTACTTTGGGTAAACAGGACTTGGCATTTCGAGGTCATAATGAAACAACAGATTCTTTTAACCGTGGCAATTTTAAGGAAATGTTTGCATGCTTAATAAAAAGAAATGCCGAACTTACTGAACATTGTGCTAAATTTAGTAATATTTTTACGGGACAATCTAAGACTATACAAAATGAACTAATTGGTTGCATACATGACTATATTCAAGTAAGTAATTGCGGATGATAGTACTGATATAACAGAAAAATCATAGTGTTCGATAACAGTTAGGTATGTGACCAACGGATCTTTAAAAGAAAGATTTTTAGGATTTTTTGACGTTAGCGATAATAGAACAGCAGAGAGCCTTTTTCATTTAATACAAAACAGCTTAGAGCCTTATGACTTTAAAAATAAATTGGTCGCGCAGTGTTACGATGGGGCTAGTGTTATGGCAGGTGAAATAAATGGGCTTCAAACAAAAGTTAGATCTATTGCTCCTTTAGCTATGTTTACTCATTGTTGCGCCCACAGATTAAATCTAGTTTTACAACAGGGAACAAAACTGATTATCCAAAGTCGTATATTTTTTGCCACTTTATTAGGAATACCAAATTATTTCCACCAATCACCAAAACGGTCTTTTGTGCTTAATCAGATAGTAGGTAAAAGAATTCCGCGAGCTGTAGAAACGCGATGGTATACACGGTCTAAAATTTTAAACTTAGTGGCTAATGAATGGGACAATTTAATTATAATATTTGAAACTATTATTAATGACTTAAGTTCTGGAACAGAATCTATTAATGGTGGAAAAGGATTGTTGAAATAAATAATATTCAAAATGCTATTTCAATAGCAGGTATTATTATATTGCTGCGTCTCTATAAACAAATGCCGCCTAGTAAGTATTGATAACTTTTGTTTTGAAAGCAGCGAGCGATATTCCGAGAACACATAATGTAAAGCTAATCAGCTTAAGTTTCATAAGTTTGTTTTTGTAAGTTAGTCGCCTTCTTGCTTTTAAAGATCTCGGGTCGCCGCGTGCATTTTGTATTTTCACATTTACTTTTTGTCTAATTACATTTTTATTTACTTTTCGAGAGTGTTTTATTGAAATCCAACAGGTTATGGGCCCAGGCACCCATACAGTGAAGAACAATAATTAAAAATCGTTAAGTAGTTCGCGTAATTGACAGTATAGTAGTGAAGTGTTAAAGAAATTAGTGTGTTTAAAGACAAAGTGTACCGACAGAAAAATGGCAACCGGATATACAAGCGCCGACATTGTAAAATTTGATGGGTCAAATTTTCAGTTATGGAAATTTAGTGTATCCATTATTTTGAAGTCGAAGAAACTCCTTGATATTGTGGATGGAAGTGTTTCCCAACCACAAGACACCTCATCAGCAGAATGGAAATCTTGGGACGACAAGAATTCCAGGGCGGAAGTGATACTCCTCACCTCCATAGCGCAGCACCAATTAGAATGTTTGGTGAATTGCAAAAATGCTGCAGAAATGTGGGTTAAACTTATGTCAATTCATGAGCAAAGAACCGAAGTATCCAAGGAGCTTTTATGGCAAAAATTCTATGAATATAGAATGAAGGAGGGTGACTCAATTGCAGGTCATATTGTAAAAATGGAAAGTATGATCAGGAATCTTCACGACGTTAAGGAAGTTATTAGTGAAAGTGCAGTTTGTTCAAAAATGCTAAGCAGTTTACCGCAAAAATACAGCAACTTTAAAACAGCATGGGATTCTGTGACACCACAAGAACAGACATTCACCAATTAATTATGAAAGAAGAATTGAGAATGTCGAGCTCGGAAAATGAAACAAATCAATTAGCATTGCAAGTGAAAGTTTTACAAGAAAAATTAGACAAACAAGTTAAGTTCGACGGTCAAGAAAGCGGATCCAAAACAAGACATATAGCTGAACTAAAGAAAAAGACTTTATGCAACTATTGTAAAAGAAAAGGACATTGGGCCAGAGAGTGCAGAAAGCAAATATCTGATGCGCAGAAGAAAAACAATCACCAAGGTAACTCTAGTTCAGCTTATATTTGTGATTTATCGTCGTTATATTCAGCTAGTTCAGATAATGATCAACAAAAATGGATATGTGATTCAGGTGCGAGTATGCACCTGACCAGCCAATTAAAGTGGTTTTCAAAATTAGAGCATCTAGAAAATCCTTTATCAGTAAAAATTGCAAATAATAAAATAATATTCGCTACAGGAAAAGGCACAATAAATTTACAAGCTAAAGTAAATAATCAATGGCATAACAGAACAATGGACAACGTTCTTTATGTCCCTGATTTAAAAAGAAATTTATTTTCCGTCGGTGTTATGACTGATAAAAATTTTTCACATCATGCCAATCAGCATAAATGCGAGTTTCGAGATTCAGATGGCAATTTATCGTGTGTCGGTATTAGAAATAACAACCTGTGGTATATGCTACTACGAATAAAACCTGATATGCAGTGTAATGTGACAGAGGCCGATTCATTAAAACTATGGCACGAAAGATTAGGTCATATACATTTCAAGGAACTGATGAAAATAAAAGGTCTCAATTTCGATACTAAGGAAGAATATTTTTGTGAGGCATGTCAGCTGGGTAAGCAGTCTCGAAAACCTCATAAACAAAATGTTTTTAAAATAAAAACCGATAAGCCTGGAGAAAAGATACACAGTGATCTTTGTGGACCTATGAATGTTTCGTCACCCAGCGGATCACGTTACTTCGTAATATTTAAAGATAATTGTACTGACTATAGAAGTGTTTATTTTTTAAAACATAAGTCGGAAGTTTTTGCACGATTTAAAGAATATAAGGCTTTTATAGAGAAACAAACAGGCAACAAATTAAAAGTGTTTAAAACTGATAATGGAACTGAATATGTAAATAAAAGTTTTCAACAATATTTTAAAGCAGAGGGAATTTTGCACGAAAAATCAGCACCGTATACTCCTCAGCAAAATGGCACAGCAGAGAGGGAAATACGAACTATAGTCGAATCTGCACGTTCGATGTTGTGTAATAAACAGATTGCAACTGAATTGTGGTCTGAAGCAGTGAACACTGCTGTATACATATTAAATAGAGCCACAATAAATCGTACAACAAACATGGCGCCTATTGAAGCCTTTTTAGGCATTAAATCTGATATAAAGCATACAAAAATATTTGGAAGTGTTGCATACATGATGGTACTAGCGCAGCTCCGTACAAAATGGGATAACAAGAGTAGAAAACTGTTATTCGTAGGATATGATGGAATTTGAAATAATTTTAGATTATGGGATCCAAATAAAAGGAGGATTTACATCAGTTGTGATGTAAATTTTGATGAAACCAACGAAAATGATACTTCAGAAATAAAACAAAATTACATTCCATTGACATGTGAATTTGAAGATGATATCACAGAAGAAATCGAACAAGAAGTAGTGCAAGAACATCAGCAGGCTGCTGAAGAAGCCACCGAAGGGAATGCAAACGAAAATAACAGAATTCTTCGAGACAGAAATAATCTAAAACGTCCTGATTATTATGGCCCTTCTGTATATTGTTCAACTTTGAATCCACAAACCTACCAAGAAGCCATTCGATGTGAAGAGAATATGGAATGGAAAGCAGCAATGGAAAAGGAATTTGAAGCTTTAAATAAAAATAATACTTGGATTTTAGTGCCAAAACCAATTGACTCCTCAGTTATTGATAATAAATGGGTATATACTGTAAAAACTAACCCTGAAGGTATTCGTTTTAAAGCGCGTTTAGTAGCAAAAGGGTATACTCAACAAAAGGGTATAGACTATGAGGAGACTTTTTCGCCGGTAGTGCGCTACGATTCAATTCGCGTTTTACTCGCGTTAGCAGCTGAAAAAGACTTGAAATTGGTACATTTTGACGTTCAAACAGCATTTTTGAATGGTGATTTAAAGGAGACGATTTATATGAAGCAACCGTGTGGTTTTGAAGATAAAAATAAACCGGACTATGTATGTGAGTTAAAGAAAAGTCTATATGGACTCAAACAAGCGTCTCGTTGTTGGAACAATAAGTTTCTGAACTTTTTGCAATTGTATAATTTTAAACAATTAGAGAGTGATCAGTGCGTGTTTACTGGACAGTTTGGAGAACATTTGATCTATTTAGCTCTGTATGTTGATGATGGACTTGTGTTGTCAAATTCTCAAGATGCGATTGACGATTTGATAACAAACTTAAAAAAGGACTTTAGTATTACGGTGGAGGATGCAAGACAATTTGTTGGACTAGAAATAGTACGCGATTACGAAAACAAGACAATTTCCATTAGTCAAAAGTACATCAAGAGTATTTTGACTAAATTTAATATGGAAGATGCGAAATCGTCGAGTATTCCAGCTGAACCTGGTGTTAGTCTTCAGTCTCCATCAGACAATTCTGACATAAGAAGTGAACCATATCGTGAAGCAGTTGGTTCTCTTATATTTTTAGCAACCGTAAGTAGACCAGATATTGCTTACAGCGTTAGCCAAGTTAGTCGTTTTGTGAACAATTGGAATCAGCAACATTGGTTAGCAGTTAAGAAAATTATGCGCTATCTTAAGTATACGATTGATTATAGAATTGTATATAAAAAGACAGACAATGTTGACGTAATTGGTTACACAGATGCTGATTACGCTGGTTGTCAGCAGACACGAAAATCTATAAGTGGATATATATTTATATTGGCAGATGGTCCAATCACTTGGACAAGTCAAAGACAGAGCATTGTTGCTCAATCAACGACCGAAGCAGAGTATGTTTCTCTAGCTCTAGGAGGAAAAGAAGCAGTATGGTTAAAATCATTCCTCAATGAATTGGGAATCCACCAAGAAACAATTACTATGCGAGTGGACAACCAATCCGCAATCAAGTTGGCAAGAAATCCTGAATTTCACAAAAGAACGAAGCATATTGATGTGCGATTTCATTTTATTCGGGACTTAGTGAATCGTGGTGAAATCGATATAGTGTTTGTGGAAGGTAAAAATCAGGTAGCTGATATTCTTACCAAACCTTTACAGAAAAGTGTATTTTACAATATTGTTAAAATGATGAATATTGAATAGCATTTGGAATAAGAGGGAATGTTGAAATAAATAATATTCAAAATGCTATTTCAATAGCAGGTATTACTATATTGCTGCGTCTCTATAAACAAATGCCGCCTAGTAAGTATTGATAACTTTTGTTTTGAAAGCAGCGAGCGTTATTCCGAGAACACATAATGTAAAGCTAATCAGCTTAAGTTTCATAAGTTTGTTTTTGTAAGTTAGTCGCCTTCTTGCTTTTAAAGATCTCGGGTCGCGGCGTGCATTTTGTATTTTCACATTTACTTTTTGTCTAATTACATTTTTATTTACTTTTCGAGAGTGTTTTATTGAAATCCAACAAGGATTTCTAAAGCATTTTAATGATTTCGAATTTTGCCTTTTAACGCATATTTATAAACAAATTTTTAGTTGCACTGATGTACTGTTTCAAATATTACAGTTAAAGCATTTAGATATAAATTACTGCATTTCGCAAATAAACCTTGCCAAGCAACGAATTATTGAATTTAGAAACGAGGACCATTTCAAAGAACTTTTCAATATTGCTAAAAAAGCCACTATTCTGCCAACTAACACACGTCGAGGGCAATGTTCTAGCGACTTTGATATTTTTACTAAATATAAAATATTATATTTCGAAATAATAGATTGTATAATTCTTCAATTAGGGACGCGGTTTGAAAATTTAAATAATTTAAATTTCTTTGCTTTAGTCGATTGCACAAAATATTCGGAATATGTTAAATGCTTTCCAGACGACTTATTAAATAATTTATTAAAAAATTATCCAAACATTTTTGACAGAGATAGATTAAAGAATGAGCTTTCTGTATTGTATAGGGATGAACAATTTTCAAATTTAGATGTCGAAAAAAGTCTAGCTTTGTTATTTAAAGATTTTAAAGCAATTTTTGCGGAAGCATATAAGCTTTTTAATTTAGTTTTAACTATTCCCGCAACAAGTGTATCGGCCGAACGAAATTTTTCATGTCTTAAACGGATCAAAACCTACCTAAGAAACACAAGACACAAGAACGGCTTTCGGGTTTAGCAATGATGTCAATAGAGCAGGAATTACTGTCAGAACTTAGTGAAGACCAAAACTTTTACGACCAAATTATAGACAAATTTGTAACCTTAAAGACAGACGTATAGATTTAATGTACAAAAAGTAGTTTTTTTATCTTATTTCATACAACTATTTATTTTAAGATTTAATAAACTAAATTATGTTTTTATTATCGCAATCACCGCTATATTTTAGTGATAGGTGTACATATTTTACTTGTTTTGTTTACTTTTTATTTACTTTTTTTAGAGTTTATTTTTTTAGTTTTTAATGGTTTAGTAAGGCTATTGGCGATGAACTCCATTAAAAAAAAAGGTCAACACGTCGCAGAATAATACCTCATGGGTGACGTGGAAATTTATTCACATTTAACCAAAATTAACCTCATGTAGCCTCACCCTTCAATATACTCACGAGCCGCCACTGCCATTGTGTCAAGAAAAAGTACTGTTGTATACGCTTATACTGTTATACAAACAGGTGATTTAGATAGATAGAGAGTATGGAGGGGTGACTTGCGCCAACCTATTACTTAGGCCTCTCAGGTGGGCCCATTTTAAGCTCCTTCGGAGTTTTACTCGTCAAGCCAGCCAACAGCATTGATGTAGTTCAGCACCGTAGCGGCCAAGCTTCCTCCGATTGTGGCCATTTCTGCCCCTCTTTCCCCAATAATGGATTCTCTAGTATTTACAAGAGCTGGGCAGTAACAAAGAACAGTTTCGTCGTTCTCGTTGCACCCCCTACAACTTGGATCGGGAGGACGACCAAGGTGTGAAGGTGTCTGTTTAGCTTACAGTGTCCCGTTATCATTCGCATCAGTTTTCTAAGATTTCCTCGAGAAACCCCGAAGAGGTGATTTAGATTGTAGGTATTTGATTTACGATTTATACTTAAAAACATATAAACTTTAATGCTTAAATACATAGTTAGATAATAAAATCCTTAATATTGAAAAAAGAAAGAAACATATTTACTTTCTACTCTGCGAATGGCAGCGTAACTCAAAGATGAATTACTTCATAGTCAGTGGCGTAGCCAGTTGTTAGTCATCACGCCATATTTACTGGAAACAAAGCATTGCTTACCGAAAAGAGGGCGGCACTTACCGAAAAAAGGCGCCACCAAAAAAAGGACCGGTGGGGGACAGAGTACCTCGTAGCCCCCCGTACCTACGCCACTGTTCATGGCTTATTTAAATATAAGTCACCAATTATTTTAACATTATTAACAGACAATATATTGCTAGTATCTTGGTGTCCAATACTAATAACTTATAAGTGGACTAAATTCATATATAATATCTCACCGTATATACTTCTAAAGTGTACTTTTAATTTTCGTTTGAAACATAAAATAGGCACATTTTTACACATGTATGAATTTCGCTGTTGAATGGTTGTCGCTTCAACCTAAGTAAATTATTGTGTCGATTATCTAAAATAATCGATTAATAGAAAATAATCGACTTATCGGAAATAATCGATTAATCGAAATATATTGGTTATTCATTGTTCTAAACGAAATTATCACATATTCGATTAAACGTTTAATAAAGCCTCATTTTTGTACTTTTATGCTCCCTTAATTTAAGATTTTTATGCGAAAATTTAAATCAAGAACATTTTTTTATGAAAAATTAATAAAATAATAAATAAAAGTATTATTGATTCATTTAATTTACAACTTTAAAAACTAAGCGAAGATATTTATATTAAAACTGTATCAGATACCCACTTACAAATATTTTACTACGTGACTGCTAACGTAAGCATTGATCCCATTGAAAAGCATATTCGGCTTTATGTTATAGATAAACACATCATGGACGTTGATATTCATATAGGGCAAAATTTCACCGAATAAATGATGTCGCCTTGTTTAAAATAGGGCCAACATTACAATTTAATTTTCGACCTAGTTTAGTTTTGTATGAAACTAATGTTAAAATAGGTTTAGGTAATCCAGTAGCTGTGCGTACTCTTTTACAACTTTTAAATCGACTTTCAAAATCCTTTTCGGTAAATTTGTTTGAAGTAGGTACTTGCACGGAAGAAATGCAAATAGATTTAATTAATAATACACCAATTACCCACAGACCCCGAAGGTTTCCCGAAAAAGAAAGAAATATAATTCGAAATATTATTTACGAGCTGTTAAAATATAGTATAATTAGGTAGTAGGATTCTCCTTATGCTAGCCAAGGTTTGCTGGTTTCAAAAAAAAAAAATGGCGAGCCAAGGATATGCGTAGATTTTAGATCCTTAAATAAAATAATATCCCCTAATAGCAACCCCCTGAATTTAATCGAAGGTCAAATTGATCGATTGTTAGGTTATAAATATTTTTGTGGCCTTGATATAGCGTCCGGTTATTATCAGATAAAAATAGCGAAAGATGAGTTTTTAAAAGTACCATTAGGCCTATCTAATGCGCTTTCAGTATTTCAAAAAATTATTAATAAAATTTTAGGGAATTTAAGATTTAATAAAGTGCTCGTTTATCTGGTTGGCATATTGATCTCTGGATAATCTATTGAAGAAGTGTTAGGTACATTACGAGAAGTTTTGGAACTTAAAAAAAATGGAATAACTTTTAATTTAAAAATATGTTATTTTTTATACACAAAAATAGAGTTTTTAGGCTATGAGGTATCAGATTCAACTATAAGCCGCACTAATAATACAATTTCTGCAGTGCACAATTTTCCGATTCAATGGAATATCCATAATGTATGACAATATTTAGGTCTAACTGGATATTTTCAGAAATTCATTCCTAAATACGCTGAAAAGTCCAAACCTTTAAGCCAGTTATTGCATAAAGATATGCCTTGGATGTGAGGACAGACACAATAAGAAGTTTTCGATAGGTTAAAATTTGCTTTAATTGAAAAACCAATTTTACCGATTTTTGATAATGGTTTAGAATGTCAACTTTATATATGCTATATAAAAGAATATATATATGCTATATAAAAGAACACCCTGTCGCGTATTTTAGTAAACAAACTAGAGTAGATCAACAAAAATATCACTCTTTTTAATTCGAATCCCTGGCAGTCATGATATCGGTACAGATATTTCGCCATTATTTCTTTGGAAGAAAATTCATTATTATTACCAGCAGCACTTTTAAAAAGGCAGAATTAAATCCAACAGTAGATCGTTGGGTTATGGAATTAAATGAATACTACTATGCAATAAAACATCGTTCGAATCAAAACCTGCCGCACGTAAAATAGATGCTTTGAGTCGAAACCCAATATCCGAGAGTAAGAATAACAACGCTTTGGGAATTAATATAAACATAAATGCTATTAACATAACCGAAAGCGATTTTCTTTTGGCGGCTCAAGAGGTTGATAAAAATATTAAGGCGATTATAGAAATGTTGGCTTCTGGCGATGTCTATAACAAGGAGGTTTTTAAGGAGTATGAACGTAAAGGAGGAAAAGTGTACAAAATAACTGCGTATGGTCCACGTTGGGTGTTCCCTAATAATGCAAGGTTTCAGACTTTGCGTCTAAATCATTACGGTCCCTTTGCGTTTGATAAAACTTTTGAGTCAATAGCACATCTCTATTAGTTTCTCAAAATGCGCAGATTTGTAAAAAAGTATATCATAAATTGTCTTAATTGCTTATATCAAAAAAACAACTGAAAATATGAAACCTGGTTATTTAAATCCTATACCCAAAATTGCACGATCGTATCACACTATTCATATAGACCATTTGGGCCCTTTTGTCAAAAAAGAAAAAGGCAATACTCAACTTTTTGTTATAACTGACGCTTACATGAAATTTGTTTTGATTTATCCTGTTAAAAATACAAAAACATGTTATGCAATAGAAGCTTTAACAGAGATGAATAAAAATTTTGGGTACTAAACAGATAATTAGTGAAAGGGGAACATCCTTTACTTCTAACAAGTTAAGTAAAAAGTTTTGTATTTCTCGCGGAATAACTCACTACCTAAATGCAGTTGAGCTTCCACGGGGAAATGGACCAAGTTGAGGGGCATAATCGTGCTATCTTAGATTCCTTGTCCACCATGGAAGCCGATTTAGAAGACAACTGTTGGGATGAAAATGTTTTGAATATTCAGCTCGAGTTAAATGGGACATTTAATAGGGCACTAGGAGCCACTCCAAGTGAAGTGTTAATGGGATACCGCGTAGCTGGAAAAGTTGCATTCTGTCCTTCGGACATTAACGAAGAATGTATTGACCAACTACCCGGATTATTAGGCACGACAAAATGAACCATTTCATGCGAAACGATGTTCTTCAAGAATATTTCAAGTTGGATAGTTGGTTTTACTAAAGATCACTTCAACACCGGCTACAGAATTCAGCCAAACGCTACTGCCGAGGTGGCGTATCCAGGCTTTTGGGGAATGACCAATACAAAGTAATGGACATTCCTTGAATGTCAAGATCACAGACTCTATATTTGGGAGTAGCTGGAGTTGACAATATCAAGCCTTGGATTTAGTTTTAGCTGTTGGCTAATAGTTAGATAAGCTAAGTAACTGGAAAGGGGCCTTGATGTTCATATCTTGGTAAAGTATGACTCGGTGGGCGGATGAACTAGGAATAGTAGTATTGTGAGTCCCGGTATTCCAGATTAGTTCTGTTGCTCGGTATTCTCTGTACATTTTCAGGAGCTAGAGGTTTGTCTAGCGCGGGCCCGTAAAGTTTAGTCATGCGCAAACTGCAGTTAAGTGTGACAACATTTAGTTTTAGAATATTTTATTTATGGTTTTAATAATTTATTTTAATTATTTTGATAAATATGGCCATATTTTAGTTATTTATTCTTGATCCCCAATATAGTTAACGTTTTCTTTTATTTTATTTGCACAATTGATGATCTCTGTTTTTATTAGTCATGTCTTAGACGCTCATTTCTATTCTCAGATCTCGACCTAGAAGTGAGGACACTCCAGGTCAGGATTGGCCGAATATTATCGTTATTGATATCCTTCAAATTCGCGGTCCAATGTGTTTGTGTAATGGGTTTCAGAGAATGCTGACTAGACGGTCGAGAGAGGAAAGAAATCGAATGGGGGAGTAAGCACGGACACTCGGCGTTTAGACGTATTGAAGAACATTTGTTTTCTTTGGTTTATAAATTATTAATTTTCCTAATTGTTTAATCTCATTTTTTGTAATGTTATATTTCAAATATTTCGAATGTCGCGTTTTGATTTAAGTTGACAAAATACATAACTTGTTTTAGCGTTGTTTACACTTTGGGTATAGGAGTTAAATAACCTGGTATTTTGTTGTTGGGAGATTTTTGATATAAACAATTAAGGCAATTTTTTATATCTTTCTTTATAAAAGGTTTCATATGCAGAAACCAGTACAAGCGAGCTATCACATTGTATGTTACCGTGGTCCAATATCGGTTTCCGTATGAACTATTCTACCATTTAGTTCGTATTGATTAAAAGTATCTCTGTTGTTCTGAACATCACTTGTTAATAACATTTTCCTAATGTCCTTAATTTTCTTACTAGATTCTTGGGCTGCCAATAACCACTCGCTTTCTGTTATGTTGATGAAATTTACGCTTAATTTACGATTAAGTTCTATAAACCCATCGGGTATTGATCATGGATTGCTCATATTGGTAGTCAAAATCAGGTATTGGATTATTGGCAGTCAAAATCAGGTATTGGATTTCGGCTTTAGGCATCGGCGTGATGTAGTTGAGAGTTTGGCCGGTGTTTTATTTCATAGGCGTATTGATTTAGATCCATAACCCAACGCCCAACTCTAGGATCAATTTCCGCCTTTTTAAAGTGCTTACAACCGTAGAACAGTTTATAAAAAACTGTAAATTTTTTACCAAATAAATAGTCACATTTCTGTATAGACATTACCACTGTAAGAGTTACAAGTTCGAAAGAATGATATTTTCGTCGCTCCCTCGTTGTTTGTTTATTATAATAAGCGACTGGATTTTCTTTTCCATTTTTAACTTGAACTAATACACTTCCTATACATAGTCGACTAGCGTCAGTATATAGACGAGTACGAGTTTCTAAATCATTTCCAGCTTTTATCTTTATGCAAAAGCTCGCTCAATGGCTTCGACTTGTCTGCATATTTATGGATACATTTCCCAAAGTAACTAGTTAGACCTAAGAATTGGCGAACATTGTCTACATCTTGAGGTTTAGGGAATCGTTTAACGGCATTTATTTTAGTATCTGTAGTATTCAATTTTTTGTTTTAAAAAGTATCTTTAATATAAAAATCAGCCTATAATTTTGAAAAAGCCGTAAAACCTCTCCCAAAATGCTCAATACTTCTTCGATAGTTCTTTAGGGAATTAAAATATCATCTAAATAAACTGAAACTTTCTAAAATCTCAGCTTTCCTATTATTTTATTTATAATTTTCTAAAAGATCGATGGCGCATTCGTTAAGCCAAAAGGTATTTTGAGAAATTAATTCTGTGTAATAAATGCCGTTTTATGTATATAGACTCTTCCGCTATTTTTATTTGGTAATATCTCCATGCAAGGTCTAGGCTTGAAAAATATTTGTAACCTGTCACCGAGTTGTAAAGAACAGATAAAACTGCAAAAGTCTGAACAGTTGGATTCTTAGGCCCTAAAAATTCCTCATATGGTCTACGTGACTAAAACTTTGTTTTTCTGTCTTTCTTAAATAAGATATTGCTTAATTTCTTAACCTAATTCGAAACTGAAACATAACTTTTTAATTGCTGTAAACAATTTAGGGAATACACTTAATATTCTTTATCTACGGTTGAACGCCGATTTGCTTAATTATTTTATTAACAAATATCCTTATCAAAGTAGTCCAATTCTTGTTTGCGTCAGCCGATGACCGAATATAAATATATTTTAGAAGCATCTTCGCCACAACTTTATATTTTACATCACAGTCAACACTAGCTACGCGTTAAGCCTAGTTAAGCCTAACAACTCTCTCTGATTCTGCTCTCTTGTTTAGAACCTGCTCTCAAGCAAAAGTTATTGTAATATTTAATCTTTAAATAAAAGCAATTTTTGAAGTAACTTCGAAATTCGTCTTTTACTCAAATAACCAACCGCTTGGGTTCACGACATAAAATTGGCGCAATCGACGAGGATTTGGCCCTTCTTTCCCTTCCACTGGGGAAGATTACCTTTTTCGAAGGCAATCGACAAGCCAGTTCCCGAAGTTAGTGTTTAACAAAGAAGAGTTTCACCTTACAGGCCAAAGACCAAGAAGATACCAGGAGAATAAGAATCCTTTTTTTCCTTTCTTTTCCTTTCTCTAAGTGCTTTGTATTTTTCCTGTATCAACACATTTCCGCAACATCTTATATTTTTGCAACAACCTATATTTTTTCTGCAACATTTTATATATTTTTTATTTATTATTAAAATACCAAACTTCCACAAAAAAATATAATTTTCTATTGTTTTTTCTTATAAATTTGGAAGTTAGGTATTTTAAATAGAATCTTTTTATTTTTCGAAAAGTAAACAATAACTATGTCAACTGAAAATCTTAATAATTTTTTTAACAATGGCGATGGAAACGCTGATACTACTAACGACGAAACGTTACCTTTTTATGTTCTTTAATTACAAAATCTTTCGTCAGTAATCGCAATGATTTACCTGAATTTCTTTCCAATTGCGATAACGCTTTTCATTTCGTAAAAACAATTCAAAAAGATGCTTTACTGGTCTTTGTTTTTTCAAAAATAACAGGCAGTGCAAAAGCACATATGCGCGACAAAGATATCAGCTAATAGCAAAATCTTAAAGACAATTTATTGCAACTCTATTCAGATCGTAAACACAATGGAAATATTTTAAGCTTCTGCAATCGTATAGACAAAATACGCACTAGGCTCTTAAATTCTGTAAGCTTTCATCAACCTACCGAGGTCGAAGGTAGATCGCATGTTATAAAAGATTTAGCTTTACAAAGATTTATTTTGCGTTCTAATCATGAAATATCCCGGTTTTTGCACAGCAAAGAACCGGGGTCTTTTTCTCAAGCTTTAAATGCTGCCCTCGAAAAGGATCGAGCATTACTAGTACAAAAATCAAGTAAACATCATAACACCTCTGCGAAATTTTGCAACTTTTTTAAAACTAAGGAACATTTATTGATAAGGTTGTATCAAACGAAACGCTAGTCAAGATATTCATTTTAAAAAACCTATTAATAATAGGAAAGAAAATGTGCAAATTTCAAAAACTAACTCTAATCAGTATCAAGCTACTACAAGTAATTATAATAAACGATTATAATAATTGCTATCAATCTAACTCGAGTTATAATACTCATTCTAAAATATGCAACTAAGGCAAAGAGACAGGGCACGTCATTTCGTAATGCAATAAAAGAAAAAGAAATAACGAAAATCGTAATAAAAGTACTGTTAATGTTTCAAATATCATGACTTCTGAAAATATTACTTCTTAAAATTTAAACTCAAGCGACTTCCAGAATAACGCTGTTTCTTGGGATTGGAATTAACTTCTTAAACCGATGTTAAAACTCTGATAATTATTTATGTGTCTCTCATAATATCGACGCCTCTGGTGAACACTATACGCTAGATAAAAAATCTCTTTCTAGTCGAAATATTTTTACAAAAAAATCTAAAATGGATTCACGCCATAATGGTCAAATAAATAAAAACCCTAAAAATCATTGACGTGCTTTAAATAATAGCGAAGCCTCCGGTAACAGCTATACACTAAACAGAAATTCCGGTGTTTTTCTCTCGAATTGTAAAATATTTTTTAGTTGATTAAAATCTTTATATGGATTCGTACCACAATGGTCAATTATTTAGATTTCTCATAGAGACAGGTGCATCCGTGTCTCTATTAAAATGTAATAAAATATATGATTACTCTTATAAAATAAATCAAAAAGACAAAATTCTTTTAAAAGGTGTAAGTTCTAACGCACATGTAGAAACTATCGGTAGCTGCATAATAAATGCAAAAATCGAAAAGCAATCTCTTCCTATAAAATTTTGTCATTTCAGAAAATAATATTCCGTTTGACGGTATTATCGGAAACGACTTCTTATCGGAGCAAGGCGCGATAATTAATTTAAATCATCTCGAACTGAAATTCAATGCATTGCCAAAACCGATAACAATATGTAAGGTAAAAGAGTTCGATAACGCTAGCAGTTCCTTTCTTATTAGTCCGAGATCAGAGACCATCATTTCAATTGATGTATTAAATAAAAATATTAGTGGCGGAATAATTCATGAAATAAAAATAACAGATGGTGTCTATTTAGCTAGGGCATTAGTAAAAGTAAATAATGGCAAGGCCATTACTACAATTTTAAATACCCAAAATAAGACATTAAAAATTAATAAAATTCAATTATATTTAGAGCCCTTTGAAAAATCAAATTCGCACATATTTAATGTCTCTTCGCAAAACAATGAAGAAATAAAATATACATGACAGATTAAAAGCTTTTAAACAAAATTTGTGAATATACCATCTAAATGCAAAAGAGCAATATTCTATTATAAATATATATATATATATATATATATATATATATATATATATATATAACGACATGGTTTACCTACCTAATAAAGACCTAACATGTACCAATCTTACCAAACACGGTATTGAAGACACAGATCCAACTCCCATAACGTCAAAAATTTATAGATTTCCAGAAATTTATAAAAAAGAGCTGGATAAGTAAATCGGTAAAATATCAAAACAGGGGATAATCCGCGAGTCTGTTTCTCCATACAATAGCCCTCTTTGGATCGTTCCTAAAAAGATGGACGCCTCAGGCGAGCTTAAGTTAAAAATCGAAGTCGACTATACAAAGCTTAATGATGTCACTATATCTAAACTCTTTCCTTTACCTAATATTGAGCACATATTAGACTAACTTGGCCTCTCCAAATACTTTCCAAACCTTGATTTAGCTTCCGGATTCTATCAAATAAATATGAAAGAGGAAGACATTCCTAAAACAGCCTTCTCTACACCCTCAGGTCATTCCGAAATTCTTCGAATGCCTTTTGGTTTAAAAAACGCCCTTAGTACATTCCAAAGTATAATGAATGCTGCTATTAAAAGTTACCCCGAACCAAAAACGTGTAAACAAATCAAACGATTCCTTGGACTAATAGGTTATTATCGTAGGTTCATCAAAGACTTTCCCAAAATCGCAGAGTCCGTAACAAGTTTGTGAAGAAAATGCGTTCTTTTCTTATGGTCTTCAGAACAACAAAAATCTTTCGATGAATTTAAAGAAATTTTAACCATGAATCGTATTCTGCAATACACCGACTTCTCTAAAAATTTTATCCTAACTATAGATGCATCCAGTTATGCAATCGGTGTAGTTTTATCCCAAGGAGAAATTGGCAAAGATCTTCCAATCTCTTATACCTCACGAACTCTAAACAAAGCCGAATGCAACTATTCAGTAATCGAAAAAGAACTTCTTGCTATTATTTGGCCAGTAAAACACTTTCGCCCTTATCTCTATGGCAGAAAATTCTTAATTTTATCTGATCATAGGCCTCTAATCTGGCTTTTTAACTGTAAAGATCCCAGTAGTCGTCTTATAGGCTTGCGATTAAAATTAGAAGAATACACTTACGAAATCAGATACAAACCTGGTCGAATCAATTCCAACGTAGACGCTTTACCTAAAAACCCTGTACCCCTGTAATTAAAACTTGTTTTCCAACCGACGACTTTATAAAATTTCACTATGTAAATCAAAGCATACCTGATATACAAACCTTGAAGGAAAATATATTGCAAACATTTCCAAATGCATTAATGTTCTCTAAGGATTATGACGAGAATAATTCATGTTTTGAAAATCTTAACGCTCTTTTCGATCTTAATAAAATAAATCAAGATTCACTTAATTTGTATGACGTTGTACCTTTAGACAATGATAACAAAAAATAATTTTTGCTTTTGTTCAAATTAAATCACTTCGATAAGATTACGTAGAATGACTTATTTTATTCCATTCAAAACCTAACATCTGTCTTTAAAAAAATAAAATAACAACAATTTTTCTAAAAAATCCTTTTGAACGTAATATGCACCTTAAGCAACAAATGTTTAACGAAATTCTCGACTTTTTACTTCTTAAAAACGATATAAAAGTAAATCTAGTAAACCTAAAATAAAACCGAAAAATCGTGGTGACATTAAAAACATCTTTCAAGTAAATCATAATTCTGCAATATCAAGTCATTCCCGTTTTCTTCGCACGTATAAAAGACTAAAAGAAAATTATAAATGAACAAACATGAAATGTGATATAAGAAGATTAATTAAATCGTGTGAATCGTGTCAAATAAACAAACTTTATACCCGTAACTCCAAAGCTCCTATGGAAATAACTACCACTAGCAAGCGACGCTTTCAGCGTCTAGCCCTTGACATTGTAGGTCCCTCACCTATCATGGAAAATATTAATCGATTTATTATTACTATGAAGGATGATTTAACTAAATTTTCTTAACAATTTTAGAATAATTACTGCAATTTATCTTTTTTGGCATTCCTGAAACCATCTTATCAAGGATTAGACTTTACCTCAAGCATAATAAAAGATTTAAATAAAGTTTTCAAGATAAAACACATATTTTCGAACCCTTATCAACCTTAAACAAATAGGATCCTTGAAAGGTCTGACTTAACCCTTAAGGAATATCTTAAACATTACATTAATTCCCAACTAAATAATTGGGACGAATTCGTTTCTTTTGCTATGTTCACTTATAATACACACTTCCACAAAGCAACTAATTTCACTCCTTTCGAGTTAATTTTTGGACATAAAGCTTTCACACCCGATACCCCTAACCCTAAACTGGAATTTAAGTATACCTATGATGACTTCTATTCACACCTTAAACTTAAATTAAATAAAAGTTTCCAAATTGCTCGAGAAAAATAATAAAATCTAAGGAAATTTCTAAAACTCATTACGATAAAAAAATAAATCATTACATATTCAAGAAAAGAGATTTAGTTTATTTACAAAACAAAATAATTAAACAACGTCTCACTAAAAAATTCTCTCCTCTCTACAAAGGTCCTTTTAAAGTAATTAAAGTTTTTGCTAACCAATCTGTAAAATTATTTTTAAATAATAATAAGATTGCAGTCTATCACCAAAACTTATTGAAACTATTCTTTACAGACCAAAATGCTTGGGACTGAAATAATCTCAATCCAACATTTAACCCCGTACTAATGATCGACTTTAAACCTTATCTAATTTCGCCCATAATGGATAGGTCAGGCATCTTTTTTCATAAACTCGGCCAAACCCGAATAGCACATGATAAATTTACTGTCTTATCTTTTACGAATATACGTGTATACGAGGAAAAATTAAAATTAGCTACTAAGATGTATCAGATATCATTACCTTTATGCAAAGGTTTTCGTAAATTTTCGAATAAAACTAATAAGCAATTTGAATTTACATGTAATGAAACCTTAGAACTTGTGTCTCATAATTTTAAAATTTTAGATGATAAATTCGATTCAATTTTTCACTTATCTCGATCTAAACTAGGTTTATTTAATGGAGTTCCTTTGCAATAAAATGGCTTTTTGGCACTCCAAATGTCACCGACGCGACGCATAATATTCACTGATGCAATCAGTGCTATGGCTCAACAAACTGACGACAATAATAAATTAATGAAACAACAGGTACATATTATTTCAGAAGTTCTTAATGACTATAATAAAATTTCAAGTTCCATAATAACTAATCAAGCTATTTTAAATAATAATATTAAGAAGTTTAATAAATTTGCAAACATAACGGCTAAGAAAACGTTCGCACAAACTGACCACCTTAATTTATTGCAGCAACTTATTAATGAATTAAATGAAGAATTTGACATAATAATATCGTCTATTTTGTTTTAAAAGCGAAATGTTTTGCATCCAAGCGTTATCACACCACGTCATATCAGAAAAGAACTTTTATAAATTAAACTACATTCTAATTTAGAATTTCCTTTTCATCTTGAAAATTTTGAATATGCCTTTAAATTCTTTGACTTTTGCAAACTTTCAATAATGAATTCAAATATAATATTAATATTCGCTATAAATTTACCTTTAGTGACTAAAGATCTATTTCAATTATTTATTTTAATTCGTCATCTTGTCCCTCTTCCCAACTCTACTGTCTACTCATATATAAAACTTTCTTTTCCTTACCTTCTATCGAGTACCACCAGGACGTTCTACGCCGAGCTAAGAGATCTAAGCAACTGCATCTCTAGTCCTTTAGATGATTTTATCTGTCACCATGCTACCACCTATCTTGTGAAGGAAAGGACCCCTTACGAATTGGACTTTAAAACGATACCGCTTACGTTCCTACCTAGAAGCTGTTCTACTCAAGTTGTGAAGACAGAGATGGAAATATGGCACCCCTTTAACAAAAATCAATGGTTATTCATTGTTACGAATCCCACATTAGGCACAATCTACTGTGAAGACAGAAACGATGTTATTGACGTATCTGTAAAAGACATTGGAATTTTTACCTTGTAACTAAAATGCAAAACCTTATCTACAATGTTAGTGACTACTTCAAATAAAACTTCAAACTACACAAATTTCATTCCCTCTATTGACATTAATCGTGACGATTGTTGTCTAGTACAACAGGATTATCTTCTAAGTGAGGACAGGGAGTCCATTCAATTTTCCAATCTTAACCTCAATGACTTTATCATGCCCAAAACAAACTTCTTCAATTTGACGAAGAATTACAAAAACGAATAGATCAGCCATTCCTTTGTTATACATCTAAATTGTATAACCTTACACTTGGCGTAATAGCCATGACAATTCTAGTTTTTTCTACTTGGTTCTGGTTGGTGCTGCTATCGAAAATGTCGATGGCCTATGTTCAGATGGCTCAAGAATCTCTTCACCCGAGGAGCCTGCAGACATTTAGTGCGTATAAACAGCCACAATTCTATAAACCAGGGAAACTTGAACTCCGTAACCTACGACGAAACTTCTGGAATTCCACGATCAGGCATCGAGTACGTTACAAGACAAGAGGGATAACCAATCCTACTTATGCCCGCCTCCAGCCAAGATACCGACCGAAGACGAAGCCTATGACGAGCCGCCCATAAAACACGAGACTCACGTCTACGAAGAGATTGATTTTGAGGAAACTCCATCCAAGCGCATGACCAGATCTCACTCAAAATTTTTTTTCAAAATGTAACTAATTTTTTTCGTTTACTCTTCATATATCTTAATAATATTTTTAATTCTGTTACATTTTTAATTCTAACAAACTCACTATTAAGCACCTATTTCTCTAAATATGTTATTTGCATTTTTTGTCATACAAATGATATTTACAAAAAAAAACATTTTATTTATGAGCTCTATTACTTACTCATAATATTATGCATTCTCCAAATACATTAATTTTAATATTTCTGGGTTACTTGCAACTTATGCACTATGCAAATGATACTTTTATATTCTTTATAGTTTTATTCACTATACAAAGTGGGTATTTATTTGTTATATTACAAAAAATACAATATTTTGACATATTGATAATTATTGCGTATTATGCACAACTTTCCTATTCTATAAAAAAATCAAACGACATTCTTTACCTTTATTTTATATATTTCATATACTTTACACTATTTTGTATAATTAACATATTTTACACCTTCTACATTTATATTCTACATGGCATAGTTTTCTTATTTACATTTAAATTTTAGACGTTTTATAAATTTATTGTTTAGTTTCTACATTTTTATATTTTACTATTTTATTTTGTAACATCATATTTGATTTTGATCGTTTTAATTATTATTAAAACTCTTAACGGGGAAGAATTGTTAGGCCCTAAAAATTGCTCATATGGTTTACGTAACAAAAACTTAGTTTTTCGGTCTTTCTTACATAAGATATTGCCTAATTTCTTATCCTAATTCGAAACTGAAAAGTAACTTTTTAATTGCTCTAATCAATTTAGGAAATACACTTAATATTCTTTCTCCACGGTTGAACGCCGATTTGCTTAATTATTTTGTTAACAAATATCCTAGTTGTGGTTGGTGTAGTGGTGTAAGTAAATACTGTAAGGCTAATGACGCTAGAGTTGTTTTTTCTTCTATTTGAAAATTATATTGTCTGCATTGAATTAATCAAGTTTAGCTGCGATTCCTTATTTATATATTCCTGTTTTTGACTGGAATCTGAGAGTATTGCAACGAGTTAAATCCACCATATCCGGTTTTTCATCAAAATTCATTAATTCATTAATTTAGCAGGGTTAGTAATTTCGGGGGTTTCTACTGAAAATTTAATTTTCTGATATTTAATTCTCCCCATTATTAAATTGACTTTATCTTCATCAGTTATAAGCAATTATTCGTACAGGCTTTGATTAAGTTGTGGAAAACACATTTTAGTCATATCGGCATGTAAATTTTTTTTTCATATAAACTGAACGCGCAATAAATCTTTCTATTCGGTCTAGGTAAATATGCGTGTCGGCAAACTGCTATACTAAGTCTCAGGTGAACCACGCAATATGCTGAGGGCCAGAGGGCAAGCGATTCGGTCATTCGAATAATTAATCACAGCATATTCGTCTACATGATTTAACCATTCCACAATGACATCGCTAAGAGGATTAAATTCATTTATGTTACTATTGACTAATGCAGAATTATTTGACCTATTGGCGAGTCCCTCAATACCTTTAAGTAAAGCCTGACTTGAAAAAATAGGGTCACTACCATCCTACTGTGAATACTGCTTACTAACAGACACAGTTGCTAAGGGGGGGTGGTATTCCTGTCTTGGTCAATCGACCTATATCTTCGGCCTACATGCACATACTATAACCAGTACTTGGCGAACGGCTGCCAGCACTAGGGGTTGCCGCCCGATCACTTCACCGGGACCGCCACGCAAGTCACTCATTGCCCGATAACTGAAGAAATAGTTATTTATACTATAAGGGATGTAAGCAACGTTTAGGGCTGGCAAAAAAGTTCGAGACTGGTTAATGTACTTACATGCCATATAGTATATAACATTTTTCCTCCTCCCTGTATTGTATGTTTACAAGAAAATGCTGGATATATTTTTGGATTTTCATTATCATTACATTCGATAGCATTCTCATTAAATTATGAAGGTAGCCGTGATCCGATGCCAAAGGAACATAAGCAGTTTTTATTTTATCAAGAACGTCAAGTTGACAATTCATAGCGAAAAGTTTGGAGAAGTCGAAATGTTTGATTCTGTGTGGACAAAATGGATGTTTCAGACATAGAAGAATTAGCGAATATTGTTTGTTTATCTCTACTACCGGAAAAGTCGAAAAAAAGGTATGAAGCATCATATAAATCCTTTAAGAATTGGTACCAAAGCAAGACGGCTACTGCAGTCTCAGAAACCTTTGGCGTATTTCCACGAAAAAAGTGCTATATTGAAGTCCCCATCAAGCTTATGGTGTAAGTATTCGATAGAGGAAAATATAGATATTTCTAAGCATCCAAAACTTCGAGCATTTTTGAAAAGAAAAAATGATTGTTATAAACCCAAAAAATCGAATGTGTTTAACAGAGAAGATGTGAATAAGTTCATGCTTGAAGCCCCCGATGATATATACTTATTGATGAAGGTCATAATGGTAATGGAAGTTGCTGGAGCGTGCTGTTCTAATGCAATCTGTGAAATGAAAATGGACAATGTTAAAATAAGTCAGAAGTCGCGACCATTCCTGACTCCAAAAATGGAATGTCACGTACATTTACAGTGACAAAAAGTGACGACACTCAGGTTTGTCATTTCAAAATAATTCAAAAGTACATTTATACAAGGTCCCACATGACGACTATTAATCCACGATTCTTTATGCGATATCAAAATGGAAAGTGCTTAAACCAGCCTGTCGGGAAAAATAGGTTTTCATCAATTCCAAGTAAAATTGCGAAATTTCTAAAGTTTGAGAACTTCAAAATGTATACTGGACACTCTTTTAGAAGAACGTCGGCAACTTTATTAGCAAATACTGGAGTTGGGGTCCGGTAAACTATCCTGACAGACGATTTTTGCATATTTTATTTTTTTTCCAGAAAGTACCCATTTGTAATATTACATTTCAAAAATAAAAATTGCGGGATATGCAAGAGTTTTCTTAAAAAAAATTAATTAAAAGTCACACTCGGTCACAATTTGACAGCCTTAAAACGAAAAATTTAGCAATGTTGCTAGATTTTAGATTTACCAATTCATTAGAGGAAACGAAATGACCAATTGAAAATTATTTGGACAACAGAATTGTAATTATTTGTTGTTATTATTATAGTTTTAACAAAGGTTTTATTGACGAACCTGGGCTAACCTAACGCTAGCGGGACAGATCCACCTAACAATATAGTTTTTGTTACAGAAACATCCCGCTTTTAATATAGACTGGGAATTCGATTGGCGCGCTACCGCGCACTTTCTTTGCAAAAATCCTAACCTAACCTAATCCGCATTTTTATTAATTATAATTTTTGTTATAAAAAAAATTAGTTTTACGTGTATCATAACTTATAGGTATTTCTTTAATTATGAATATGGCAACGTCGCACATCAAATTAAAAACAAGCATGGCGATGGGAACAGTCGGAAAGATGTTTGAAATCAAAATTACTTTTGATTTGTATAATAATTACATCTTAAAGTAAATTTTGAGTGCTGATGAGAGTTTTCCACACATTTTCTCAATTTGGACTGCTAGAATGGTAGATAAAAACAAAAAGAAACAAAAATAAACGAGATTTAAGAGTGTCAATATAGTTTACCGAAACCCTGGAGTTGATGTATTAGCTATCAAGCGACATGGCGGATGGAAATTCGCTACTATTGCGGAAAGTTACGTAGCTGAGAGCCTCAATAAAAAAAAGGAAGAAGCGAATAAAATTTTATACAATAAGACCCAGCCAGAAGCCTCTTGCAGTGCTTCAACAGGGACAGAAACATTGGTTAGAAATGAAGGATCTATGGAGTCAGAAAAAGTAATGCACATCGAGAAGAAACGAGAAAACGTGTTTCCAAATTTTGTTAATAATGTGAATAATTGTACCATTAATATTAATTTCAGTTAATATTACCGGATTTTTGACCGGATTTTTATAATATATTGATGAAATCAAAAATTAAAGCTACTTATAATAATTTTAGATTATTATTTCCCTAGGGATGTAACTTGACTTACATCCTGTCGTTAAGGGCAACCAATACCTTGTTAAGTAACTTTCACTTACATCTGTCAAAGCAGTGTCAAAATAGGTTGCTTACAATACAGGGAAAGGGAAAAATATTTAACTTTAAATTGATTGAAGCAAATATTTAATAAAATTACATATTTCACCATGTAGACACATGGAATGGTTAAATGATGTGTCTATAAAAACTTAAGGTAAATGTCATAATTTCTTATGCTTGCTTAAATAATATTATTTATATTATGTATCGAAACATTCCGTAGACAGACTAGTCTACATGTTGAGATATGTAATTTTATTAAATATTTGTTTCAATCAATTTAAAGTTAAATATTTTTATTCATGCGAAAAAGCCAAAAAAGATTTTTGTTTGTCAAGGAAAACCCTACTAATTTTAAGGCTATATGTATGTTTAAGAGTCTACTGACGAACTACCGAACCGCCTTTTCTCACGTCTCGGTTCTCATTCCACCTGCTGGAATTTGAAACCCACTTGATAAAACCTTATTTATGGGTTTCCATGCCAAGTGGAGTTCTCTATGATATCAACAGCACACCAAAAAAAATATTGGTATAATGTTAAGTAAAAGTATTTTAATTTTTTGTATTAGAGCTGATTACAGTGCCTGGTTATGAAGAAAAGTGCAAGTTATTTGCTAAAAGTATGCAGGATAGAAGCTTTTTTAAATTGACAACAAAAAAACTCCTTTTTAAATATCAAAAAATATAACCCCCTCTGTAACTAAGTATTAATATTTATGCTAAAATAATATACTGATTTTTATAAGCGTTAAAAAAACGTTTTTTTTTACATGGCCCTGTAAAAAAACAATTAAATTTCTTTTGCTTTCAATATGATTTTCTATAATCCTAAAATATGTACCCCAAATTTGATTAAACATAATTAATTATTAAAAAAGTTATTCAAACATTAAAAATTATTTTTTGCCGATGATGGTGTGCATCTGTTCTTAAAGAGAATTTCTAATTGCGAAAATTGACCTTTGTATAGGGTCATCTAACGAGGACTCAACAGAATTTTTTTCAGCTATATTCCTAACTATTAAATAACGGAAATAGCCCTGAGAGTAACTTTCTCTGAAGAATTGGAAAATGCCAATAAAAACAATTGAACTGTGACATAAACATAATACTTTTTTTAAATGGAAGGTCCTATTTTTTTATTTAAACATCACCGTATTTACTTTACCAGGTAGTACGAAAAATCTAAGTACCTAAGATAATAAGATTAATGCTTTCAAAATCAAATATGTCTAACCAATATTTCAAATTTTAATAGATCTTTTGCTTAAGACAAACGAGTGAGTGAGAGTTTTGTATATTGAATGATTAATGACATTTTTAAGTATCTACCCTGTATTCTTTAATAAATAATACATTTAACAATTCGAAGAAAACCTTGACGACTGTCTACAAATGATTTCTAGTAAATAGTTCAAGTAACAAATGTGTAATATCTGCTTTAATTTGGTATTATCTATTTCACGCACGTGAAAATGAAGTAATCGTTTAAAAAATATCTGTGTTTCAAACTGAGACATTTAAAAGTTTCATGTCGCCGCAGTCGTAAAAAATGCTAGGTTTTTAATTATTTTTTAATTAGCATGTTCCAGTACTTTTTGAGAAGAATACATACAATGGATATTTCAGTTTTATTAATAGGAAATATTATAGCTAAAAAAGGGCCCCGTTAAGTCCTCGTTGAATGACCCTATAAAACTTTACTAGCTTAAAAAATAATATATCTCAAGCTGGTATCAAATATAATTCGTTATATTCTCTTACGGACGGGATATGAACACCTGCGATCGAAAGGTGCAAGTGCTGACTGCCCTCTCTCGATCTGGACCAAAAAAACGTAACTGCTGATTTTTCCTGAATTATTTTAAATCCCTTATCATTTGAGTACTGTGTATTGATATAGTGATTTTAAGCAAATCTTTATAATAGCCTCAAATGCTTTAATTTTGCAAAAAAATAATGCTTAAGTTGCATAATCAAAATTCATCTTTGCATATCAAAATTCGTGACATACCAACACATATTTATTGCAATGTGGCGTTTTATATTTTGTGCCACAAAATACTAATGGTAACCTGCGGTAAGAATACTAAGGCCTGAGTTTCCAGAAACTAATGTTTTACCTACTAATAGATGAACTGCTAATTTAATGGGCGCCCGCTTTTTGAATTTTCGGAAAATAATTTTAATTCCAAAACTCGTAAATGTCACACAGCCAGCTAAGTAACCGGATAAAAAATTTAACATAACAATTTTTTTGAAGCATCAACAGTTTAATTATAATAAAGTATTATTATAAATAATATAACATATGTATATAAATAAATCTAAAAATAATCTAACATACGTCTAACGTGTAAAAGGATTTGATATAAGTAGATATGAAAATTAAGTTTACAATTACAACAAATTATTGAGGGATTACAGAGAAGTTACACGGAAACTTGGATTTTAACAAATGAGTGTGCCTTCTCCAAATAATTAAAACTGAATTATAATATATATGTAAACCAATCTAAGACAAATAGTCGTAAATCCAGTAATACAAAAAAGAGTCATGTAAATCGGAGTTTAGGAAAATATGAATTCAAAAAGGTACCGTCATGTTCCGGTGACCTAAGGTTTGAAAAACAGAAAAAATGAGTCTAAAGTTTTGGCTAAGGTTTCATGAATACAATAAATGTTTCTACAACATAAGACATTAAATAACACTGATACGCCTTTTTCTGATTTCTCGTTCACTCCTCACACTTCAAGGGGACGATGCCGCGATGTACAAAGACGGGACTTGGTACTCTCAGGTAGGCAAGGTCCCTCTTAGGCCCAAGTCCCAAGGTATGCCCTCGAGTACAAAAGAAAGGGCATGGAACCAGGATTCTTCTACAATTAAAGAGGACTGTGGCGAAGTAATCTGCAGCTCGCTAATTCATCTCCAATTACAATAACACACACATAATGTTTTTTTTTATTTTATTATAGTTTTTAATTCTAATATTCCTGTAAGGGTCACATAACATATATTTATGTTTAAAATTCACAAATAGGTAAACCGGAAAAACATACCATACTATACATTTAAAACGTTACTGCCTATTAATTAATTATTAATACATTAATAGATAGTACCCGTTTTAAATGTATAGTAATTTATTTGTGGGCTGGCTTTCCTGTTTGTGAATATGTGTTATGTTTGTGATTACTTTTTCAAACGCTTACAATTTGTATGTTATGTTTTCCGTACAGGAATAAAACTCACTTTATTTTGTTTTAGACAACTGATGAAGCTCATATCGAAACTTGTTGACATGAAACCAAAATATTAAGATTAAAATCATTCAATATCAATGATTTGTTATTTTGTGAACATTATTCCCAAGAAAGATTTTTATATATATTCGATAGGTTTTTCAGTTACCTTCAAAGAGAAAATTTATGTAAAGTTCCATTCCTGTAAAAATATGGTTTTACTAACAGGTATATTCAACTACCTAATTTAGGCTTAAATATATTGACGTTAGTCAACAATCAACGTGGCCTATTTATTTATTTTTTTAATAAAAAAGAATCAGCTAATCTTTTTAGACATGTATTTTATTATTTTCTGTAGATTAAACAGTTCCTGAAATTAGATAAGATTATGAACCATATATTCTCTGGATTTAAGAACGACAAATTAAAAAATGTTAACAAACCAATATTGATATAAATAAAAATTTTATTTGATAAATCAAATCAGAATAATTTTTAAAATAATAAAAAATATTCTAGGATGTCTAGGTACAAATATTATGCATTTGTGGATTTATATTATAGAGTGTTGATTATCTGCGAGATTATTTTTATGACACAAATTAATTGGATGTATTGTTTTTTACGTCCCTCGTAAAACGGCAGCATTGTATTAGTGAAAAAGCACCCTCAGAGATTTTTACTTCTTCACGTTTCAGGGTCTCTACATGCAGAAAAACATGTTCTCTCAATCCTGTCAATCTGTCTGTTGGTCTGTTTTTTTCGCAGCATAACTAAAAAACTACTAACCATAGCACCTAAACTAAAATAATCCAAATTTTTATTAATTATAAATTTTGTTAAAAAAAACTGAAAAAAAATATTTTTCTTTGTCGGAGTTCGAATTCACGAGTTATACGACGCGGCTGAGAACCCCTACCACTGCTCCACCAAATTTCTCGACGGAAAACATATAAGTGGCTTATATTAGTTAGCGTGAACATTAATGACGTCAAATCTGGTTTCGCGTGAACCAAAATTTAGAAAGTTCGTTCACGTTAGCGTGGAACGAGACATAGCGTAGATATAAACTGGTAAGAATTCAAAATGACGGACCAAAATAACAGTCTTTAAAAAAATCAGTGTAAAACTACTTATTCAATTTAGTTTAAATTATTCCAAAAAATTAAGTGTGGCATAGGTAGAAACTGTTTAGTACGAATTCAATACGGTGGAACAAAATGGCGCCCAATAAAAATGTTTAAAAAGACAGTATGTAAGTGTTAATAAATTACTATCTGGGAAACAAAACTGAGTTGCACTTCACTATTTCGAATAAATAAAGCAGGTAAAGCGTATTTACCGATTTTTTTTTATCTCAATTTATTATCGTATTGTACCAAATAAATGCGCGAAAATATCAGCCAAATGTTATAAGATAAGAACATGGTAATATCATCACTAATTTGTAAAAAGTATTTTATATTTGATGGAATTCAAAATAAACGTAGTTCGCGAAATTTAAAATAGCATTTAATATTTGGTTTTTATTAATTCATGTGATGCACTACATGTGAGTAGCCTCATAAGAATAACAAAGGGATGTTTTTACCGTTTTCCAAATTCATAATATTCCAAATATTTTTCGTACGTCTACTTTTAAAACTAACACTAGTGTCGAAATGTAAGTAAAAATTAAAGTTCTACCGAATATTCTTTGTGACAGATCGTTACAGTTTTTACACAAAAGTCATAGAGTTTTCTTTCTATTATCTTTTACGAATATCGAACATTTCCAAAAAATTATCGAACAATAGAAAAAATTACATAACCCAATGGAACACATTGTATATGATTATTTAATTAAATAGTTTTTTTTTTCATGCTGATTTTAAATATATCAGGTTTGATCTTTAAAGACAGCCGACGAATTGACAAAACCCTGCCATAAGACGCAGTATGTTGGAGAGAAGGGCAATATTCTCTTTAAATGTGGAATTAATAGGAATACATTACCTCTTATGGCATGCTAATTTTCGCAGTTGTCTTTAAAAATAAAGATATCAAAGCTATTATATTTATAATCGGTAAAAAGTGACCTATTTAATGAAATAACAATATACTTGGTACCCGTTAAAACAATAAAGAATATGTCATTTTTTCCTACTTTTAAACAATTTTTGTCATTCTAAGAAGATAACAAAAGAGAAATCCTACAACTTATGTATTTAAATTTTTTTCGTATCTCTTATAATTAAAGCTGTAATTAGGTATCAAAATATATATGAAAGCCCTATACATTACTGTGTGAAAGTGATCGTTTACTAATTCCAAGGATTTCTGTACTCTTTTGAAAATTCTCGTTTTCAAGTCTTGTTACATAATATACTATTTTCAGATATATGAGACTCTTTTTTAATCTGTGGTCATCCTTAGAATATTCAATTAATTTATAACTAAAACAGTTATTTGTATTTTTTTGTAACTATTTAGCGTTTTGAAAATATTAGTAATTTAAAATTTGAGGGTAGAAAAAGATAATTTTTATATAACTCCACTACTGCTTAAATATACAAAAATATGATTTGAGAAAGAAACTTTCCTCGCTATGTTTAATTATCACCTACAAAATATTGTTTATTTATGATTTGAACCCTATTAATATATTATAAACTCTGTTCTTATTGCGGCTAATTAACTACAAACATTTTAAATTCAGTTTAGTGACTCCTAAATACAACACTCTATAAAATTAGTATATTACTGTGAATTTAACATATTACATCTTGTATACATTTATGGTCAATATTTTGATTTAGTAATTAAATGGGATAAGAGAATATTGTGAGTATTCCGAGATGTGATAAAATACTAAATTTGATCAAGAAACTCAAATCTGAATACAATGAACTTACCGGGTATTCAAAAAGTTTTATTCAATAACTTCGTATAAAAAAATCAATTAAGAATGAACAATGAACAAATTATGCTTCTGCGTGAGCGCCATCCTGTCCCATACAAATTATGGTTCTTCTACTGAACTCTGCTATTGACGCTCTTATCATAGCTGGTGTAATTTCTTGGACACACTGCCTGATGACTGTTTCCAGGTGATCGACGTTTTGGAATGGCCTGTGAAGATAAACTTTTTCTTTTAACAGTCCCCAAAGGAAAAAGTCCAATGGGGTTGGGTCTGCAGACCTGGCTGGCTACGGGATTGCAGAATACCTTCCTATCCAGCGATTTGAAAAAGTCCTTTCTAAAAAATTGGAAACTATGTGTGTACTATATAATGGTGCTTCCTCTGTCTTGTTGGTACCAGACAACGCCTGATATCTAGTGGCAATTCTTCAACAAGTTCAAAGAATTGAGTATTTAAAAAATTCAAGTAAGTTTGGCTTGTTAAATTTTCACCAAAGAGAACGGCTCTACTATTTGGTTATCCAAAATACGGCACCAAATATTTGTTTAAAATGAGTATTGATTGCGATACTCCATGAGAAAATTAGGATTTTTGTCACACCACCAGCGGCAGTTCTATGAGCATACGACTCCCTTTGATGTCAATGCCGCCTCATCGGTAAATAATATTTTTCTGGTGAAAAAAGAATCATCCTACAGCTTCTCCTTGGGACTCCTAACTCCACTGAACAGGAAATAAACTTCAAAAATCTCTAGGTAAAAGTGTATGGATATATCTAGGTTTGTAAGGATAGAATTTATTTGCTCCTAAAATCGTACTGACTGTTGACTTTGTTACGTTACCCGGAAGTGATTTTGATATTTTCCTCACCGAGACTTTAGGATTTGCAACGACCGCTTGCAAAACTTACATTTGATTTTCTACGATAGTAGACCAGGCTTGGTGTTTTCTTTTAAACGTATTATCAACATACCCAGTGGATTTAAACTTGGCCATGACATTTGCAACAGTAACATAGCTTATTTATTTATATGGATATCTATTATTAAAAATTTCAGCCGGTTCACCACATGTTTTGTAACGATCTCCAACAATTAACACAATTTCAATTCTTTCCTGTTTTGTTAATTTAACTACCATGATGAAAATAACAGAAAAAAATTCAACGTAATAAAATAACCAAACATTTCAATTATCTACTGTCAGTACAATGCAAGATTATGTTTCCGTAACAACAGCATGTTCCATTTTTTTTCAGCCTACTCAGTTTTTTTTAATAATTAGCAGAGCAAAACATTACATTTTCTGCTACTAGAAAAGTACTTCCGAATTTCTATATGAAATTTAGTATTTTATCATACCTCGGAATACTCAGAATAATTCTTTTATGGCATTTTGCTCTAAAACTAACTTTCTAATGATTTTGAAAAATTTAGGATACTCTTAAAACATAATAAAAAAAATTCTACAAACATTGTATTTAAAGTTTTTGTATCGCCGACAGATTACAGCTCCAACTAGGTGTCAAAATATAGATGTGTGCCCTGTACATATACTAAATTTAATCTTTATCAGAAATTATATTCACGAATTGGTTTATTTTCCTAAATATGTTGGTACTTGAAATACTTTTAGTACTTTAATTGCAATATTCACTTCAAATTACTGTAAAAGTATTTGAAATACAAAGTACTTGAATTACTTTCCACGGCAAAAATCAAGTAAAGTTACTCGATATTTCAAATATTTTTAAAATTCGAAAGAACTCGTTACTTGGTTTTTGTTGATGATTTCGTAAGTATCTGGTACTTGTACTTCAATTAATATTTTTTTATTTTTACACAGCAAAATTATTTCGATTGAATCCAACAATCATATTCCAGTTCCAGCATAACTTGAACTTCGTTTTGGAAGGGTGTTCTTTTTTCAGTAGAAACATCTATTTACATGGGTGCCGGTTGGTCACAAATTGGGACCCAAAGCTCTTGAAAGATTACTTTTATTTATAGTTATTTTAAATGACGAGTAGTATTTTGGATATCGAGATTCCATTTTCTCACACTCAACTTTTGGAAAGAGTGGTTGTAATTACTGTATAATTACAGGAACTGTCGCATCTGGATGCAGGTTATAGACGTGCAAAAAAGAAATTTTTTGTGGTGATTCAAATGTCGGGTTCTGTGATGAACCGATAATGGGGCTTTTCCTTTGCTCTCTTCTTTTACTTTTTGCAGGCAAAAAATATAAATTCATCAAATTGCTTTCCAAAAATAATAGTTGTAATCCCACATTATGTAACCTTTGGGTAGAAAACTTAACAAACACCGGTATTTTGAACTTCGTATACGAGCGACGTACTAAATTTGGGTCCGAATTTTGCTGCGTCAATACAAAAGCCAAACGAAATTTCACTATCCGAAATAATTTGCAACAGATAGACCTCCATTTCGTGTTTAAATACATCAACTAAGGATGAAATAAGAACTAAATGTTGCAACGTCCTTAGCAATTTTAAAAATAAAAATAAATGTTGAAGACAAAACTTCAAACAAAAAAAATATAGACAAACAATACCCTATTTAAACTGCACCCAAAAATTCTCGAACCAGGCAAAACAAACAAGACAGTTATTATAAAGGCCAAAGAATTCGATATTAAAATAAAAGATCTTTTAAACGACACATCGACATATGAAGAAACGGAAAAAGATCCCCTCTGACCAACATCAATAGAAACAAAAAGTTAATTGATAAATGGGACACAAAAGGTTATATTCCACGAAATAGTAAAAAAATTAAAAATATACATTACCTACCGCCAAAAATGTATTTTACCGTCGTATTAAATGGTATATAAATGGTATACCTGTACGCCCCATTGCTTCTTGCATACAATCCCCCTTTTAGGTACGTGGCCAGCGAGAAGTCAAGGGTGTCTGGACTCGCCCCCAAAACTTTAAAAATATTCTGGTATTCCTAATTTTCCAGAGGTTTGGACCCCTCTCCTTGGAACTGAATTTCTGGCTACGCAACTGCCCCCTTTAATAAATTATCAAAACTTCTCAAGGATATATTTTTAAATGTTGCCAGTGAATATTACATAAAGGA
Source organism: Kuschelorhynchus macadamiae (assembly GCA_030620095.1). Taxonomy (NCBI): domain Eukaryota; kingdom Metazoa; phylum Arthropoda; class Insecta; order Coleoptera; family Curculionidae; genus Kuschelorhynchus; species Kuschelorhynchus macadamiae. Next base: position 158,493 of record JAUTXW010004815.1, read on the forward strand.
TTTATTTCATTTCAAGGAAAAAATTAAACAAATTCAGTTACCTCAAAACCATAAATTGATATCTTTAGAGATCATCTCATTCTATTCGAATTTCTAGGTGTACTAATTACCTTTCACAATAGGGCTGGCAGATTGGGCGATTCAACTATCAGATGTAGAATATAGGCAACGGTCAACTAACAAAGCTAAAGAGGCTCTTATAAAAAATATCAAGCCAAAACATCTGGTAATCTTTAAACATCGAATACACCAATTCTGCTACAAAATTGATACTCGATCACTAAAACAAAATTACATAACACTCCCTATATAAAAGGAGTATCAGAAAAGATCAAACATGTACTGGCCAAACGCAACATATAAATTGCTCACAAAGAATTTAATTTATAAAACCGTCATTTTACCAAAATAAAAGCAAAAACAGACAAATTTAAAAAACACACATATGTGAAATATTTTGCAATGATTGCGGTGGCGTTATATTGGTCAAACTAGCCAGCATCTACAATCTAGAATAAAAAACAGGTAAATTTCCTTTACCCGGAACTCTTCTCGTTATTAATCTTTCTTTTTATTAGGAATAGTGAAGTATGATCCTATTTAGTTAAGTACATAGTTATTTAATAAATCATATATACTATCTTTTTAAACATTTTTTTTGGAGACATTTTATCCATCATATTGGATTCTTACCAATATTTTATTTATCTCTATCTATGCCCCACTTGGTTTTTGAGCATAATTAAAAATAAATTAAATACGTAGCACACATTACGTCATGCTGAATTCGTAGCAGTTTATTCCTATATCACATTTAATTTTTCTGCAAAATTTAAAGTCATTTTAGTAAGATTTTTGTTCGTTGATTTAAAAAAAATATTGGCCGCCATCTTGAATTCGTACTACAACTTTACTAGTTTATTTCTATATCACACTTAATGCTTACACAAAATTTGAAATTAATCTGCTCATAAATTTTTTTCAGGGCGATTTTTTAAAAATTTTATTATTTCTACGTAACTTGATCAACTTGAAGAAATTGGATAATTAGTTTTTTAGTAATATTTTTTTAACATTTCACAAGGCCGCCATTTTGTTTTGCCATATTGGATTTTTACCAAAATTTTACCAGATCATTCCTATGAAGTCAATCTGATGAGTAGTTTTTAAGTTATGCCGCGAACTGACAGACATACCAACCGGCAGAGGGTCCTACGAAATTGATAAAACATATTTTTTGACATCTAGGCGCGCTAAAACCTAAAAATATGTAAAACCTAAGGATGAGATTAAATATTTTATTTATCCGCCATTTTGTTCTGCAATCTTGAATTATTATACCACAGTTTCACTATTTCATCTCTATGCCACAATGAGTTATGGCACACAATTTGAAATTAGTCCATTAAGTAGTTTTTCCAAGCTGATCTTTTAAATGTAAATTGGATAAGTAATTTTTTAGTAATAATGTTTTTAACATTTCGCTATGGTCGATATTTTGTTTTGCCATATTGGATTTTTACCAAAATGTTAGCAAGTCATCACCATATGACCCTTAATTTTTGACCAAAATTTGAAATCAATCAGGTGAGTAGCTTTTTAGGTACGCTGGAAACTGGCAGACCGAGAGACAGACAGACGGAATTGAGAAATTTTCTAGACACTCTAAAACACAAAAATCTCGGCCGGTCATTTTTTCACGATTACAATACTTCCCTTTTACGTGGGAGGTAAAAAGGTCGTACATCGGACGTTTATAGTTATATAATAACTCCAGTAAAAAGGTCCTTTAAAATTCTCTGAAAAACTGCAGAAAAGTACGTATGAAATTTCATACTTTTACTTAAACAAGAAAAATAACAACCTATATTTTTTAAAAATGAAGGTATAACTGTTGCTTTTAGGACTAACAACAGCCTTGGTAGATATATCAAAAACAATAAGACGCAAACCAAAAAACAGAAAAAATTCAGTGTTGGACAAACAGGCAGAACGTTTAAAAAAAGAATTAATGAGCATACATTTAGTTACAGAAAGCATAAAGATAAGTCCAATTACACTAAACATTTAATTCAGGAAAACCATATTTTCGACGAGAACTTTGAAATTTTACATGTAGAGGGAAAAAGTAGAAAACTTAATTTATTAGAAAGTATGGAAATAAATAAACATAAAAACAACAACACATTATTAATTGGACTCGAATAGTTCCCCATTGTTAAATCTTTATTAGGTTGTAAAAGTAAATACAAAATATTTTATCAGTATAATATTCGCAAAACGGGTTCAGGTATTTAATACCTACAGCTAGTGTTCAACTTTTATTTAAAGATACAACATCTGATGAAGACTCAGTGTTAACGAAACAATTGTCATGCAATGTTTTCTTTGAAAATATTTATATTAAGTGGAAATTTTAAACAAGTGCTTCTGTTTATTTATTGTATATTTTTTATCTTTATTGACTTATTATAATTATAAGCAAACTCTTTATTGTTCTTAAGCAGTAATTTAATATTCTTATAGTATTAATCTCTTCGTAATATTTTCCGGTAATGGATGCATTATGGCCATAAACCAGAAAAGATGGTGTCAATCGAGTGACTTCGTGACAAGCAGAGTATATGGCATATTGAGCTTCGGATAAACATTTATTTCAACCTTTTGTAATCTTTTTGGATATAACTTCAAAATAACGTACTTACTTATACCTTTATTAGTACCTTCAACAAAATTTGCTAGCATTGACTCAAATCTTTAGGACATATATTTGTGCGCCATTTTCTTCTTCCAATAAACTGTGTGTCATTATTATAGATAATTATTTGAGGAAAAACTTCATTCTCTATGTAGACCGGTACATCGCTGATCTTAAAGTAACTAACGACTCAATCTCGGGCGCCATTATTTGGAGGTATGTGGTAAAACCCCCATAAACGCACACAGGTAGCTTTCATACAACGGAGACGGTTAACCAGAGGTGAACGCACAAGACAGAGACAGTATAACTCAAGGTAGACGAGAAAGAAAACAAAATAAAATACCAATGTAGAAAACAAAGAATTTATCTTGTGTATTACAAACTCGTATACTGTAGCATATTTAAACATTGCTTTCATTTTTACGCCACTATTTTTGATGGGGAAAAATTTTAAATTATACGTGCTGAGCAGTTCTGATAGAATTGACAACTAGTTCGATGATAAGGCAGCATTCACTCGGCCGAAATTAAATTATTTTTAGCGCTCCGCTCCTTTCATTTAATTTGCAAAAAGTTAGATTTATTGATTTGCATTAAGAAAAGACTGAAAGATTACATTTTTTTTATGCTTCTGTAATATTTTTGCAAATTTCTCTATCCAATAAAGTAAATGTTCCCAAAAATTAAAGAAGCTTACCAACTATTTTCTCCGAAACAGCACAGTCATACTCTGTTGCTTTATCTTTCAAACGTTATAAACTTTTTATAGGTTTAATGCAAACTAGAAAAATTTCACGGAAATATTAAAAGGCACAATAACATGCGTTTTTAATATTTCGAACATCGAGGGAGGCGCTAACTGGGACGGGATAGGAATCTGCAATCTAAACCTAGTTAAGTATGACTTCCGTTTATAGAAAAAGATTTATTTAAAAATCGGTTTTGTAAGGGAAGTGACAACGGAATCTAATTTACTAATGAAAATTCAGGTGTACGCATTTGCGCGGTGCGTAAAAAGTTTCCGCACGCCGTACGTAAAAAACAATTGCCGAAAGTTATACTTTTCCACACACCGAGGATGGAAAGGGCACTTTCGCACATGTTGGGTACAACATGGTTCCTACTTGCGTAAGAATAGGCTTAGATTTTTGTATTTTTTGGGTAAAAAGGTTAGAACATTTTGGCATAAATATCTTTGGGAAAATACCTAGTAATACTTATAACTTTTTTTGCGTACACTAAAACTGTTCCAATTATTACTTTCACTTTTAAAATATATTAGTAATAGTATGAATTGTATTCAAACCTATTGGTTTCTAAGACTACTTTCATTATTTTATTGTTGTCGCTATGTGACTAAACAATATATGTCAAATAAAGCATAATTCTTTCAGTCTGTCTTGTTGGTGTCCCGTTTGTTGTCGAAATTTTCTCTGGGAGTGATGATTTAGAACCTTTCCGATTACATTGTCGACGACGCAGCATCCGCCAAAGAGCAACTTATTCCAGAGAAGTCACGCGCAAAATATGAAAAGGAGTACGACGCCTTTGAAGAATAGTGCAAAACGAAGAAAACTTTGTCACTAAAAAAATATGTTTTCCTCGCTTATTTTCTTCATCTTTCAAAAAGTTTTGTACCGTCCACGATATGGTCAAGGTTTTCAATGTTGAAGGTATCTTTAAAACTTCGTAAAAACGTAGATTTAAGCCCATTTTACCAATTAATCTCATTTATTAAAAGAAAAAATGTCGAATTTACTCCAAATTTTTAGAAAAGAGTGATATCGAGAATTTTTGACAGATGCTCCAGATAATATTTAGTTGATTAGTAAGGTAGCAATAATTCTCGGAATTGTTGGAGCTTGCAGAAGAGCAGAACTGGCAAATTTGCGTGTGAGCGACATAAAAAAAAGGAAGATATACTGCTGGTAAAAATTCAAGACTTAAAAAATCATGCGTTAAGAAGTTTCGTAGTGTCTGATCCCAACGAAGACGGAGTAAGTTATATTATTCTCTACAGAAAATATAAGTCATTGCGATCAGTAAATACATCACACCAGCGATTATTTCTTTCCTACTACAAAGGAAAGTGCTCGAGACAAGTTGTTGGCATAAATATGTTCGGGAAAATACCTAGTAGTATTGCTTTCTAACCAAACCCAAAAAACTATATTGAGCACTATTTCAAAAAATCTTCGGCCACTATGCTGGCCAATACTGGAGCAAATATAAGTACTCAGAAGAGATATGTTCGCTGGAAGAGCTTAACGGTCGTTGAATCATATGTTGAAGAATAGGTTGAGAATAAAAAAAATCGCAAACCAAATTCTGCAGGCAGATTCTGTCGCTACTCATGTCAATCGGCCAAATCAAGAATTGGAAGGATCTTCTTGGTTCAGTGCATTAGTGGTAAGTTAAGAATGCACATCAATAGCAGGTTTTCAAGCAGTAATAACTGGTAAGACATTTTCTAAAACCAAACATCTCGAAAAAATGGCTATGTCAGTGTTGCAACCGATTGCGAATTAATTTTCATGTAATAGTAAATATAGGTTGTTTTTTTGTATTATTGTTAACTCGAAATAAAAAAAATTAAAGTATGAAAATACACAAATTTAGTTTTCTTTAGAGCGTGCTGAAAAGACGTTTTTTTCCGCACGAAAGTAACAAAAAATGTTTAATGTGTTTTGTATATTTGCCTAGTCCAAATCTAAAATATTTTTCACCCAGTTTGACTTTACCAATCCACTCCAAATCTGACATTCGTATACAATTCGCGTAAAAATATAATTTGACACTTTCGAATATTAACATTTAAAATGCAGACAAGTATTGCTATTTCAGGTTTTATTCAACTAAAAACATTACCGTCGCGACTGGAATGCTAAACTGGATTGATAAATTATGAGGGTATTTTAAATTACAAATTATGATTTTTTTAGCCATCGTATAGACGTTTAAAATTGCGTCGCTCAAATTTCTAATTTGTAATAATTAGAGTGGAGGTATTTAAAGTTCAAATTAAGATTTTTTAGTTAATATTTCCAAATTAACAAACATAGAAAAAGACTCCAAGTCTCGGTCTCATTAAATTTTAATGAGACCGAGACTTGGAGTCTTTTTCTATGTTTGTTATTGTCTCTTTGAGCAATATGGACAATTTCTTCGATTTCCAAATTAATTTTGTTATTTGTATAGATATTCAATCAATTCAATTTTTGGTCAACATTTTAAAACTTGAAATGACGTCAACCAATAGCAGAAGAATTTTATTTGTGCTGATTTGACTAAAAATCGGTATCTAGCCGTACTGAAAAGTGCCAATCATTAATTTTCACGTCAACATTCAAAATTTTAAAATAACAACGCCAACATGGTTGACGAATTTTGTAAGTGTATAGACTTGCCCTAACATCGGTATCTGGGGGATATTTAAGAGTATAAATTAAACAGTTTTAGTTTTTATTTCAAAATCCAAAATAGCGACACCCACATGGCGAGCGAATTTTGTCATCTGTACAGATTCAATCAAAAATCGGTATCTGATTTTAAGAGTACAAGTACTAATTTTAAAAACTGCTGTTTTTAGCAAATCGCGTAGACCGATTGATTAAAATTGTACGTATATAGATATATAAGTATATAAATTAAAGAGAAACTGTATTGTAGAGGTACAGCGAAATTGTAAAAATTAAAGCGATTGGTAAACATTGTGCTTAGAAAAATGCTTAGCATAACAAAATTCAATACAATACATAAAAACTTTTTTGAGATGTTAAATAACAGTTATTTTAAAAAATGTTACTAAAATTAGATAAAAAAATTATTTTAATGGTTTGTTGTCAAAAATAATTGATTCAAGACATACTTGGGGAACGGCAATAAGAGATCTTTTCTATATTACTGATTTTCAGTAAAAAAATAAAGAGAAAACAATATAATTAAAAAAAATTCTTTTGTGATCAATTACTAGTACATTGGCAAGAATAAATAATATGTCTCTCCTATTTTAACGACGGAATATCTCTGGTCAGATAAATGCGAACTATGCCTTTGTCGATTTTGAGCCTAAAGCGGTATACTTTTTTATTAAGCACTGTATTTATTGCCGACAATAAAAATATTTTTTATTATTATTGTCAAGTATTAAAAACAAAATGACTGCGGTTTTTACGTTGAATAGATTATTTTATTACTTAAGCCTGACTAAGTAATTGAATTTGTAATAAATCTATCAAAACATGCTATTCAGGGTGTTGTATCATATGTGCAGAAATTATGAAACTTTAACTAGCCTTAAATTTTGAAACTCCTTTCTCTCAATTGATTTCGATTATAATATAGGTCTATCTCATTAATTTTTTCCCTGGCCCGGCTAAAAAAAACATGATTTTTTAATAAATAAATTAAAGCTAATGTCTAACTATTATTTTTTAATAGGAATTTGTGATTTTTTCACGTCGGCAAATCTTTCTATTGTTTATCTTATTAAAGTGAAATATTATTGTAATCGTGAAAAAATCAACTTCCGAGATGTTTGCAGATCTTTTCCGTTTTAGAGTCCCTAGATCCCGAAAGACATATTCTCTTATTTCCGTTAGTTTGGGGGGGAGGGACATAACTTAAAAACTACTTGTCCGATTGGCCCAAATTTTACTCAAAATTAAGGGTCATAAGGTCATAAAAATCCAATATGGCGGAACAAAATGGCGACCTCATAAAATGTTTAAAAAAACCATAATTAATTAAGAAACTGCTTACCAATTAGTCCTCAAATTTAGCACACAAATGAAGAGAAATAGATATGGTAAACTGTATATGGCCAAAAAATTATTACGCCTTTGGCCTAATATAATGTTAAACCCCCGAATTCACTATAAAGGTTTAAGAGTTAGACAAGGTCTAGTTATCATGGTACTTAAAACTCTTAGTTCGCCAGTTATGTTACTGTGATTTTGTAATTGTGACATTCAGAAAAACAATTGCTAAAAATGTCATATTAAACCTACAACAGTCAAATTAAACCTGGTATAAAGTTACACCTCTTTATTGAATACCGGTGTAAATGTTCAGTAAAGTTATATTTCCTTAAAGTGTTGTTGCTTTTTGATTGTCTGTATTTTATTATTATAATTTTGCAAAACTATTTATTCGGCATTTGAAACAAATTAAAATTGAAAAATTAACTCGTGTTCGCTAGGCCTCGATTCCAAGACATCTCGCATTCTAAGAAAACGCTCTGAGCACCGAGCGACGAACACCAACTACAATATTATTTTAATTTTATGGTAGTGGAATTTACGGTATTGCAGCATTCTGCGTCTATAAACCGAAGAGTTCCTTAAAGGGGACAGGAACTCATTTATTATTATTAGACTATAAGACCTATGTGTATATCATCCGAATACAACGTCGACGTATAGCAATTCCAGCAAGGAGTCCGAGACAGATCTCTGAATAATAATATCAAGCCAGATTAGTTTTCTAAAATTGTTGCTTTTTGATTGTCTGTAGTTTATTATTATATTTTCCAAAATTATCTAATCGACATTTCAGATATTTTCAAACAGTAAAAGCTAACTTGTCTTCGCGGGGAATCGATTTCAGGGCCTGGGTTTGTAGCCGTCGAGGCTGCAATACCGTAAATTCCGTTTAAAACTTAAATTACCCCTGTTGTTGAGCTCATGGTCTTCGTGGTTCAGTGGTCAGGGCGTTTTCCTAGAATGTGAAAGGTTCTGGGTTCTATTCCCGAAGACGAGTTAACTTCTACAATTTTAATTTGTCTGAAATGACGATTAAATAATTTTGAGAAACTCCTATATTTCCTGCAATACAGCGTTTTTGTGGTCAACAATAATAGTGGTCAACAATAATATATGAAATAATTTATTTTTATAGACTATCTAAGTAAACTTTTGAAAAATAAATAATAATACCAATACCTAATAATATTAATTTAAAAATAAATTACAGTTTATAGGATTTGTATACATTTATTACCAAATAATTATAAATTTGTACTAGAAAAGTTCTAGATAAATGCGAATTTACCAGTTTTGTTTTGGATATATTGTTCTACAGGTCAAGATAAATATAGTTATTCACGGTTTTTCAAAAAGCAAATAGTAAATTAAAATTTTTAAATTAGACTTCACATAGAATTCTGGCGCAAATCCAGTCACCTAACCCGTGAAATTATCGATTTTAAACATTTTAATTCTAATTTTTTACCAACTCTGTATAGTAAAAAAATGTTATGTAAATTGATCATTTATTTTCGACTAGAGTAATATCTCTAGTCGTTATCAAGCGTTTGTTTGTTTAAAAAAACTGGCGAAAAATAATATATATATTAATTAGAACTAAACTATTTGATTTCCGTTTGAACATGTGCTCTAATAACTTTGATGTTTTGTTGATAACGGTATCCTGGTTAAACAGCTCTGTTCTTCTAATTTAAACCCTTATAATATTTTTTGTCGAGACCGCGAAACTTCTGGATCACAAAAAACGGATGATGGTGGTGTCTTCATAGCCACACGCAATATTTTTCGTGCTTCCTTGGTACGTGAGTTTCATATTGAGGCTGAAGATATTTGGGTGAAATTAAAAGTGAGTGATAATGAAAGTGTTTATTTGTGCTGCATCCTACCTACGTGATGATATCGCTAGGGTAACTTTTATGTCAAAATTGGGCTGGATCACTGAAAGGGTGAGTGATAGTAAAATTATAATATGCGGAGATTTTAACTGCCTTGGCATAAACTAGGCCTTTACTGATGATAGCTATTTAGTACCCTCGAATGCGGATGTAAAATCTGTAGATCTTGTTGATATGCTTTCCTTTTTCGGGGTGGTCCACTTCAACTATTTAAGAAATAGGCTAGGAAAAATATTAGATTTAATACTGTCAAACGACTATAACACAATTACATCTATTTCTCAATGTACATGTCCGATGGTGCTGGAGGATCCTTATCATCCAAGTTTGGAGTTTTTCCTAGATATAGGGTTTGCCAGATCACTGCACATACCAAATTATAAGTTTTTAAATTTTCATAAAGCTAATTATAATATTATAAATGACGCAATACTCAGTACCCCATGGAATAATTTACTTAGTAGTAATAACTTGGAAACTAACATTCTAAAATTTTATCACAGAATAAATAATATAATATCGGAATTTGTTCCAACTGGTAACAGTAAATATCCAGCATTCTTTTCTAGTTCCACCATTAAGGTGTTAAATTCCATAATAAATGGAAAGTTTATGGAAGTTTGAGTAATTTAAATACTATTAGAACTCTAATTAGAGAAGACTACCAAAATTATATCAATCTTATTGAGGCGGGAATTCCCACAAATTGCAAAAAATTTTCACATTTTTTATTTGTTAAACGCGGAAAAACAGATATTGTATTGATATATTGATTTGGAAGTGTATTTTGAAAATTGTACAGCTAGTAATAATAATTATTTTGGTAACCCTTTTATAATATGTAGCTGTATAGTTTTAGGTGTATTTTAACGATTAAATTAACATATAGATAGTGGAAACAATTTTGTGGGCTAGACCTGTATGTGTATCAAAAGAAAGAAATAAATAAATATATATATATATATATATATATATATATATATATATATATATATATATATATATATATATATATATATATATATATATATATATATATATATATATATATATATATATATATATATATATATATATATATATATATATATATATAGTCAATAATTTTACCTCTTTAGTATCGCACTTTATAGCGAAAATAATGTCAGGTGGATCATCCCCCTTGGATTACCCTGTAATAGTTGAAACAAAGTATTTCTACATACAAAAAAAATAAAATAAATTAGATGTGTTTCACAGTAATTTAAATATTTTTTTTATATTCAGGGTCTGTCTCATCCCTTTAAGGCTACCCTGCACAGTGAAAACAAATTATGTACATAAAAATAATTAATCGGTAAAATGGTTTTTACTCGGAACTTTTCTCGTAACGAATTCCACCACACATATATATCACAGTTTATTTGGTAATAATTTTATACACATCATATAAATATTAATATTTGTCACTTTTGTAGATAGGACTTTACCTATTTTTGGACCCAAGTACTAAGAACTTACCCCATCATAAAACTCGTATTATTATAATTTATACAGTATCTATAAAGTTATTTCCAAATAATTATATTCATATAAAAAGTGTGTTATATATTATATGTGTAGTGGAATTTGTTTCGAGGGATGTTCCGGATAAAGGCCAATTTACCGATTTGTTTTAATTTTTTTCTTTAAAATCATTTTGTATACATTTTCTACCGTTTTTGCTATATTTTATATTGTTGTTGTCAAACCGAAAGTCCCGTTCCTCTTGAATAGAAATATTGCGCATGTGCATTGATTGATTGATCCCCACAACTTTTTCGTCCAGATCTAACATACGTACATACCAACATTATTTCACTTATCATGCCTACTTAAATAAGACTAATGCTTCGATACTCCAGTATACCATTTTTAAAATTTTGTTTAATCAATTTTGACATTTATTATTTTTCTCCGTAAAAAAAAGGACTTTATTCTAGGAAATGCAAATTTACTGACTTTTTAAACCTTTAATTAGGCCGCCATTTTGTTTTGGCATATAGGATTAACAGAATTTTATTAGTTCATCTTGGTTTTACACTTTATTTGAATTAAACATGTAGTAGATCCATTTTTGAGTAGCATTTCTTGATGTAATTCAGGTGTATATAATAGAGATGCCCCTGACCATCCCAAAGAGGGGATGCGACTTGACTGATTTGAAAGGGAAAATTAACAGATTTTTCTGAACGCACAAGTATTTCCAAATAAATATTAGAATATACTCAAATAAAACTTTTCTCATGCAACGCGACTAAAAAGATTCACGAATTCTAGCTATAGCCTTAAAGAATCGCAGTACTTGGGTCATGACTTATGACATAACCTTATGATTTTTAGTTCCTGAGCTTCTGCTACTGGCAATTTCCATATATCCTGATTGGACTTTAATTAGTGTTTAACCGGAACATGCTTATCTGGGCATTCCTTGATGTCCTGCTGCATCTCCTCATAAAAATAGTCGTGTAGCTCTATGTCCATTGCTTTCTTTGTCATCTGAAGCTATTGCACTGTCTATTCAGTAAATCTGGTACAATACTCATAGCACCTTTACGATGAACCAAAGTGTAATTAAATTGTTAGAATTCGACACTACAGCGGGTCAATCTTACTGAAGGGTCTTTCATATTATTTATTCAAAGCAATAAGTAGTAGTCTGTGACGACTGTACAGTGTGGTCGAAACTTTTCAGTATTAAAAATAACATCTAGACGTTCTTTTTCTGTCGCAGAGTAATTTCGTTTTGCGCTAGTCAAGGATCTACTGGTAAAAGCTATCATAACTTCTCCTGGATTATCTTTTTTTTATAAGAACTTCTTACAACTCAACTGCCCATGCATCACGTTCGACTATGAACAGTTTACTGAAATCTGCACTGCGCAGAAATGGAGCTGACTCAAGACTGGTTAAGTTTTAGAAATGCATTTTCAGCACTAGAGTACGATTTAACATTCTGTTCTTTCGTTCTAGCTTTCAGCAAATCGTTTAGAGGTGAGACTAATGATAAAGCTATTGTACCAAGAAGTTGTACCTACAAATCGTTTGACTTCTGACATAGTCGTTGGTTGTCGAAAATTAAACATAGCTGCTTCTTTTTCTGAAACGGTTCCCAATTCTTGTGACCACGAAGCTAATATAATTTAAAGAGCGTCTAAAAAAATTACCTTTTTCTAGGTTTATTGTTAGCTTCAAAGATTCTCGAAAATTCAAAACAAATCCTGCAATGAAGAACAATGTATTTCCATTGATTCCATTATGTAGCAGAAATTTCTTCATCTCTCTTTTAAACATTGCTTCTTATGGCGGAATGTTTACAAATTTTTTGAGAGTATATTTATAATGAGCAAGTAGAAACCCATTTAATGCACGGAAAGATATAAATGCAAATAAATATGATTTAAGTTTACAACATAATTGCTGTATACAAAAATATTAATTATATATTTTTCCATTCGCTATTTAAAAGTTACATATATTTGTAAAAATCCTATTTAAAATTTTTATGTCGTTTCAAAGTTAAAGGCCACAGCAAAAAAAAATAAAAAGTTGAATTTTTTACAATAATTCGCCATAATTGTAATTTGTTTAGATTTTTAAACACGAAAATATATTGCTTATATAGATCGCTTTCTTTTAATTATGCCCTTTCGGGAACTTCTTCGCATTTGTAAAAAGCTTAAATTGTTTAGGCACCAGATGTCGTTAAAATACTATTTGCTTCTGACCTAAATTTTTGTATGAATGGAGAAAAAATTTGAACCCATCATTTTTAACATACTTCAGAATAGCGTAAAAATAAACGTTTTCTGAGAATTTCAAAAAATTATTTGAATTAAAAGTGTTTCGACAGTTACCGTGTTTCAAATGACTCTGTGGAAAATACAAAAAAAAATAAGTTTTAATATTAATAGAGGATAAACTAAAAATAACACAAACTTCTTTTTTATATAAAACGGAAGCTTTCACGGCATCGGTCAATTAAGAAATCATGGTTCTTGGGAGTAGACCGTGTCAAATTGGAATTAATATCCGACGTTCCGCCTTCGACTGCTCAAGGCATTTTGAGGGATCTTTACTCCACGAGATCTGAACACTGATTGAGCTATATATATATATATATATATATCAGCAGATCAAAAGATGAGCAAATATATTTTTTAATTAGTGACAGCACTAAAAGTTTGACAGATGCAAACATATTTTTTTCAAATATTTTATGCCACTAAAAGTTACACGGAACTATGAAAAATTTTAAGCATTTCATTAACAATTATGGGTTTTTTTACAGCTATCAAAATATATATTTTTACTCCACTAAAAGTTAAGTGAAACTGTGAAAACCGTCTTTAAAAAGTTTAAGCAGTTCAAGTTACGGCGGCGAAACAATTTCAATAATTTTTTTGCAGCTGACAATTTTTTTTTTAATAGGTTACGCTTTTAAAAGTTAATGAAATATTCTAGTACCAAAAACCCCAAACGGATACTTTGAATCTTATAAGAGTTTCAGTGAAAAGAATTGAAAAATTCACGGCGGCAAAAACGAAATGTCGGTTATTTATTACCCCCTAAAGAAAAAAATGACTTACTTCCTCTGTATAAGATAATATATGCTTTAACTCTATACTAAAAAGTTGCCGAAGTGACAAAAAAACTGTGAAGCTCTCTTTTCAGGGGGGTGCCACATTCGTTTTGGGCTACCTTGTATAATGAATAAACATTATTCGAAAAAATGAAATGAATTTGACGTGTTTAGACCAATTTTCGAAATATTACCTCACTTTTAATTTGAATATGTAGAATAAAAAAAATAAGGAACTACGCCAATGAATTCCACTATTTTTCAAAATTAGACTATTTATCCCTACCATTTTTATTTTAAATTTGATTATTCTCGGTTTTGCGTTCTCAAAATATACATTTTTTCACTATTTATACCCCTTAAAACATTCCAAGATCCACGAACATGACAACCAAAATATATTGTTGGCCGAACTTTTGTTTAGATACTCAAATCCGTACAGACATAACTTAAAAAGGTAGACCAAATATAACAACCTCATATATAGCTTGTGTTACATGGGGCCTATTTATTCGTATTTGTCGTCGTGGAAAAACGAACTTTTTATTTTTTTGTCCCCATATCTCAGAAACATTTTTGAAATTTGGTATGTTTTACAGCACACATAGGGCTTTCGAAAAGTATAAAAAATATGTTTGTATTATGTTTAGTTTATCCTCCATTAATATCAAATCTTTTTTTTTTGCATTTTCCAGAGTGTCCTTTGAAACACGGTAACTGTCGAAACAATTTTAATTAAAATAAATAATTGAAATTCTCAGAAAACGTTTATTTTTATGCTATTCCGGAGCATGTTATAAAAAGGTGGGATCAATTCAAAAATATGTTTTTTCGTAACCTAAAAACTCTAAAATGTAGAGAAAACCCAACTTACATTTTCCGGAAATTTTTGGGAGTAGAATCTTGTGTATACTACTACCCCAGTATTAATATAATCCGTATTAAGTACTATTAGACCCCGTATGTGTGAGCCTTAATTAAATCTGAAAATTATGTACCTGTCTGCTCTATATAGTATGAAAACATACACGGGATGTCGAAAGTCGGCAATAAATTGACAAAAATATCCTATACATACCTACTGCCCATCTCTAACATAATATAAATGCTTTATTACTTATTCGAAGAGTATAAATAAAACTCGTATTTACAATATTACACTCTCTATCTTAAACATACACTAGCATAAAAGCACGCAAAATTTAGAAAATCTTATTCTGTATACTGAAAAACTGCCAAATATATCCTGTACCCAGTTACAGGCAAGCATTTCGCTATTCATCCAAAAAAGGTAATTGAATAGCACATATATACAGATATATATATATATATATATATATATATATATATATATATATATATATATATATATATATATTATACACATATTAAAAATAGAAAACAGCAAAAAAGAAACTAAAAAATACTAAGAAAAATGAGTTTTTTGCTCACATTCTTTTGAAAAAATCGTTCTATAAAATTTTTTGCTTCATCATCTAAACTGTTTGCCCACTAGATAATCCTTGTTTTTAACAAAAATCCAGTTTTACAAATACTTCTCAAACTTAGATCGCACCCATTTTTAATAGGGTTTATGGGATCGGGACTGTTAAAAGGAACGTTTTATAAAGATTTTAACTCGATTATTCAATTTCTCGACAGTAATCGTGTTTTATATGAAGTTCTAGAAAACTAGAAAAGAGATCATATTTTCATTAATAGACAAAAAACCAAAAATAATACGTAGATCCGTTTAGAATCATTCAAAAGTCCCAAGAAAAGTAAAATGTACAAAGAGTACGTACGAGTAATTTTAAAAAATAGCTCTTCAAAAGTTAGGAAGACTAGACTTTTTTTGACGGTTGCCAAACTATTAAAAATGTTACATTGTTTTCAAATAAATTACGCCACTAAATGTTACACGGAACTGAGAAAACGGTATTTAAAAATATTTAGCGGTTCAAAATCTACTGAGAAAAAAAGGTTTTTGACAGATGTTAAATATTTTTTTTTAAATAAATTACGCCACTAAAAGTTATATTGAAATGTCAAAATCGTATTTAAAATTTTTTAGTAGGTTTGACGTTACGTCAAATAGTTTTTTTACCACTGTTTTTTTAATAGATTACGCCACTAAAAGTTAAATCGACCTATGAAAACCGTATAATATAATAACAAAATATTTAAATAGTTTAGAAATAACAGGAAAAGACAACTTTTTGAGAGCTGCAAATTTTTGTTTTAATAAATTACCCTACTAAAAGTTACATAGAACTGTGAAAACCGTATTTAAACTTTTTAAGTAATTTAGAAGTTACTGTCAAATTTTTTAAAAATAAATTGCGGCATTAAAAGTTACATGGAACTGTGAAAAATGTATTTACAAATTATAAATAAATTAGAAGTTACTGGAAAAATATGTTTTTTATTATTATTATGCTTTTAAAATTTACATTGGACTGTGAAAATCGCATTTAAAAATTTTAAGCAGTTCAAAAGTTACTGGAAAAAATCGATACATTTCCTTTACCTAGAACTTCCTTCTCTATGAATCTTTTCTTTTATTAGGAATACTAAAGTGTAACACAATTTAGTTCCGCACAAAATTATGTGTTTCGCCGTCTTGAGTTTGTACCACAATTTTACCAGTTTATCTCTATATCACACTTAATGCTTGCCCAAAATTTGAAATTAATCTAATAAGTAGTTTTTCAGGCTGATTTTTTATATAATTTATTAGGCCGCCACTTTGTTCTGCTGTCTTGGATTCTTACCAAAATAT
The DNA here is from genome assembly GCA_030620095.1 of Kuschelorhynchus macadamiae. Classification (NCBI taxonomy): domain Eukaryota; kingdom Metazoa; phylum Arthropoda; class Insecta; order Coleoptera; family Curculionidae; genus Kuschelorhynchus; species Kuschelorhynchus macadamiae. The sequence goes on from JAUTXW010004815.1 coordinate 175,237, forward strand.
TAGAGGTTGATTTCTATGTAACCCTTGATTTTTGTGCAAAATCTAAGGTAAATTGTACAATTTGTTTTGTAGTAATAATTTTTTTAACATTTCACTAGGCCGCCATTTTGTTCTGCTATATTGGATTTTTACCAAAATATTACCAGGTAATCCCCACATAACTCTTAACATTTCATCAAACTTTGAAGTCAATCAGGTAAGTAAATTTTAGCTACGCCGCGGACTGACAGCCAGACAGGCAAACCAATTTTTTTTACGATTACAAACGTTTTCCGCCATTTTATTCTGCCATCTTGAATTCATACCACATTTTTACCAGTTCGTCATAATTTTACCAGTTGGCTACTACGCAATACTTGATTTTGGTGCAAAATTTGACCAGGCCGCCATATTGGAATTTTACCAAAATGTTACCTGGTCATCCCCGTATGACTTTAAATTTGAAGTTAATCGGGTAAGTAGTTTTTTAGCTATGCCTCGAAGAGATAGACCGACGGAATTAAAAAATCCTATTTTCCGGCTCTTGAGACGTAAAGATCTGAAAACATTTCGGAGGCTGATTTTTTCACAATTACAATATCTACTTCCCTTTTTCGAGGGAAGTAAAAACAATTTTCTTTGGAGGCTGCCAAAATTTTTTTTTACATAAATAGCGCCTCTAAATATTTCTTGAAATATACTATCTATTACCGAAAACCCCAAATCGGAACTCTGAATCCTTCAAAAGAGTCAGTAAAGCAAAAATAAATAAAAATGCACGTCTGCGAAAACAAAATTTTTCCCATTTAATAAACAAATCTTCTAAATCGATGTCTCATACTGAAATGTCTCACTATAAAAAAATTCCAGCTTTTAAACCAGAATGTCTAAAAAATATCATATATATAACTACTGCCCTTATATAACACAAAATAAGCTTTACTTGTACATTGAAAACCCATAAAGTATTAATGCATTTCAATAAATAGTGAAATCCATTAAATAAAATTACTCTAGAGATAATTCTGACAGATTAGATTTTTTTAATTATATTAAAAATTATAATATCTTATCTATTACCAAAACCTGCAACTCGATACTTATAATCCTACAAAAAGAAATTGAAAAATTCACAGCTGCGAAAACAAAATTTTCCCATTTTATTACACAAACTTCCTAAATCGATGTCTTATATCGAGATGCTTCACTAGGAAAAGAAATTACAAAACTTAAACTAGAATTTCCAAAGAAGAAAAGAAAAGAAAAACGTCCTATATACATCCACTTTGCCTGTAGAATATATTTAAGGCTTTACGACCTATCCTAGTACAATAAAGAAATTCGATTTTACTGTTACACTCCCTACGTTAAACATATACGACCTTAAAAGTATTCAAAATTTAGTTAGTTAGTTAGTGCAAATAAAAAAACACCAAACAGCAGAAAACATGTAATGTTGTGCACTTAAGTAGTTTTTCTTCTAAAACATTTAGCTGCAAACTCGCAATTTTGTATCTTTTGCCTCCTTATTAATTTTGCCTTATGGCAATTTTCGATAAAACTAATTTTTAGCGAAATCAGAAAAAAAATCTAAAAAATGGATTTTTGTAAAGAAACGGCCATAAATATAATTCGAATTTGGAACTGTCCGTTCCTTAAAAGTTTTAAATCGGAATTTAAATTTTTTCCACAATTATCGTCTATCATAGGAAATTCTAAAAATTCCAAAAAACATGTTTTATTTCATTAAGAGACGAAAATTCAAATGTGATACGAAGATCCATTTGGTACCGTTCGAGAGCCCTAAGTCAGCTTTAAAAATGTACCGAATTTCAAAAGTTTTTTTGGAACCATCTCCAAGTTATAGCGACCGAATGGTAAAAATGTACAATTTGACACTACGACGAGTACGGAATTTTGAAAATGGCAATACCACTCGCTGAGTCGAGTATTATAACAAGCTATATGTCAGGTTATGACGTTTTGTCTATAGTTTTATGTTTTTTTTTGTAGATCGTAACCGTACGGCTATGATTTTATTGTAAACTCTCGGTATTGTGTACCTTTTAATGTTATTTTTTTATATTTTTTGTAGACCATAACCGTACAACTATGGTTTGATTATACATTTTGGATATTATCCGATATTATTATCTTTAGCAGCTGTCAAAATGTTTTATTAACAATAATAATACATTTAATTAAATACACCAAAAGTTACATGGAACGTTGTAATACGTATTTAAAAAAAATTAAGTAACAAAAAGAGGATCGCTAACGAAAACCGTTTAGAAATTATTATTAAAAATACTAATTATCCAATTTATCTCAAATTTTGCACAATAATTAAGTGTTACCATAGGAATGAATCGGTAATATTTTGGTATGAATCCAAGATATATAAACAAAATAACGGCCTAATAAAATATTTGAATCAGTCTGAAAATATTATTTATTAAATTAATTTCATTTTTTTGTGCAAAAATTAACTGTGATATAGAGATACATTGGTAAATAATAAATATATTGTAAAATTTAAGATTGCAGAAAAATTAGATGTGAACAAAAAAAATTGAATTTAGTTTTTTTTTATTTTGACGGCTTTTGCGTCATGTTTTGAATAGGTACTCTATTTTGATTTCGAATATCCTGTAAATTTTCGATCGAACCCTCGTTTCACCTTCGTTAAGTAGATCGGGTTTCGGTCCCGCAAAATGCCTCCATTGTTACCCAAATTCTTTCAGCTTTTTTATTTTTTTAATCGACATGCGATGTTCCGATATTGCTGGTTTAATTTTCGGGATTTTCGGATGGGAAATCTGAAAAGGAATGTCCTATCTCAAAAAATGTTTTCCATTTTCCGATTTTTCACTAAATTTTTTCAAGTTTGATTCTATGATATTTTGGTACCTCGTGAAAGTAAATAGTAAAATGGAGAGTTCTAGAAAATATTTTAGATTTTTTGAATCCGCTTTGATTTTGGTAAAAAAAAATAAGAACTTCGGTTATATTCGGCTTTAAAGTAAGGGCACAGTTGGTTGTTTTATTTTTTATTCAAATCTGTCGATATTTTGGCAGGACCTCGTGGCATCGATGTGCTTTTAGAAAAAAAAACCCGAATTGAGAATTTGTAATAAAATTTAATGTTGGTCAGTAGCAGCACCAAACAAGAGAAAAACATTGAATACTTTACACGGAAGCAGTTCTTCTCCTGAGGAGTTTAGCTGCAAACTTGAAACGCATTTTTGAACTTTTTGTCTCCTTATCTTACCTTATGGCAATTATCAACAAAATAATCTTTTAGCGAGCAACAGCAAAAAAATAAAAAAAAAATAAGAAAATTTAATATCTTTCAAAAAGCAGCGATAACTATAATTGGTTTAAACTTTTTTTAAAAAATCGTTCTATAAGAATTTTTGCACTTTCCGAATCTTTGTCGTGTTTGTCGAAAACTTGAACAGTTTGGCCACTAGAGGGAGATCAATGGACCCTTGTTTTTTACCAAGAAACGAGATTTAAAAATTAAAAAAAAAGTACTTCTCAAACTTCGATCGCACCAATTTTCAATATCGTTCATTAGACTTAAAAACGAAATTTACTAAAAATATCAAATCGATATTTCAATTTTTTCGACAGTTATCGCGGTTAATAAAAAGTTCTAGAAAACTCGAAAACATGTTTTGTTTTCATTAATAGACGAAAAACCAAAAGCGATACGAAGATCCGCTTAGTAACGTTCGAGAGCCCCAAGTGTGTTCTAAAAATGCTCCAAAAAGTTTATCTGAAAGCATTCCCGAGACCGAAGTTAAAAATGTACAAAATTTGACATGGCCACGGCGAACACGGACATTTGAAGTGATCGAGATTAGTGTTTATAACTAGCAATATGTCGGGTCGTGATGTTTGGTCTACTTTTTATGTAATTTTTTCGTAGACCATAACCGTACGGCTATAACTTAAATAACACTGGACATTATCCGATTTTATATGATATTAACATATTTTATAGACTATTATTACCGTATTGCTAAAAAACGAGATAAAAATAGTTGCTGGAGTGGCAAGTTTAATTAAACCGCTGCTGGACAGACGAACTTATACATGCAAAATTTTTGACAACAATCAAGTTTTACACACTTTTTAGGATTTAAAAAATAACTGGTACTGTCGCATTTTCTATTTGCATGGATCAAAAAAAGCTATATACCTAGATGATTAAATTTATTCCGAGGCCATTTTGTGTGTGTTAATTAAAAAAAAATGGCTTAACCTACAGTTTCAATATATAACACAAAGTTTGAAATACGTTAGAGTTGGATTTCTGTAACTGAAGATGTCTTAAATAATAAATAATATTTTTGGAAAACAGTGAACATATAAATTAGAATATTATTATTTTATGAAAAATAGTCTAAAAAGGGCGTAGTTTAAATATTCACCTTTTTAAAATTATTAAAAACTAGATGAACTAGAACTTAAAAATCAGTTGACAAATTTAATCCAGCGCCATTTTGTATTGGTTCATTGGAGTAATACACATAATAATTTTGTTCTTAAATGATGAATCAACCACTACAATGTTATAATTATTTGCCACAGTGATAATTAGTAAATGTGGAAATTAGTAAATTGGCAAATGCCATTGCAACTCCAGTTAAGAAAGATTGTTTCTAAATTGTAAAGTATTTTAGTGTTGAAAATGTGATACCTATTAAGTTTTTAATATTTTATAACAAGAAAGTCTTAACAACTAACGATTTTAGCTGTCAACAGAAATCACTGTTAAAAAAGTTTTACTTTATAAATATAGGTAGATTTAAAACTGCTTAGAAATGTATCTGTGTGTTTTTTATAGTTTTATAGAGTTTTGAAAGATCTGAAAACCTTTTAGAACTTAAAAAAATAGTTTCACATATTTATTCCATCACATTCCTAAAAATCAATACTGGACGAATTCATTTTATATCTTGTAAATCTAAAATTGTCAAAACTTTGCACTCTCTACTTTGTTTTTGCATTACAAAATGATGTAATCTGTTTGTGTTCTTTAAAATGTCAACCTGTACACAAAGCTCTTTTATTTTCTTGTCTCTATTTCTTTTTTCATAGTTTTAAGCAAAAACTACACGTCTGAAAGACAATGTAAGCTCATGAATTCCACGATAGATCAGTTTTCACATGTTGAATGTTCATGCAATCAATTAGTCAAAGCACCAATCAATTGAATAAATGTCTGGATTGTTAGGTTAGTATATATATTTTTGTTCTTAGATTAAATATTTCTGTTGTATTAAAATCCCTAACTTAATAGTAATAATAATAATAATAAGACGTTTATTAATCTCAAAAAAACGAATACATAGATAATTGAAAGAAATAAATTTGTAACAATGGTGTTATTCCTATGTGTGTTAATTAAGTGACCATCCTGAAGGTCAACACTGACACTTCAGTCGATGAAGTATTTGTTTATTGCATTATAATCATTTAAGCATGCTTTTTTCAGTCGTTATTTATCCTTACTGGTAGTAAGATTGTGCAACTGTTTGTATTATTTCTGATATTCTGGATTTCTAGCCATTCGAAAGCGATTTAAAGCAGAGTTTCTTAATTTTTGCATTTATCGAATGTTGTCTGTAATCCGTGGTCTATAAACCTCCTTTTACTTTTAACAGTTCTTACAGGGGCATGATTATCAAATAATTGCAAAATAGTATTTGTTAAAAAATATACTTTCTCATCAATATCTTCAATATAATATATATTTTGCCAAGGAATTAATTTAAGATCACTTTGAAAGGATGTTAAGTTAATATTATTTAATGCGCGATAAGGAAAATTATAAAAATTATCGTCCACGCAATTTAATTTTAATTTACACGGAATAAGCTTATGATCAGAAATTTGAACATCGATAACGTCAGTACTCAGCGTATCATCGGAATTTGAAAACATTAGATCAATAAAGGAATGTCCTACGGCCGTTACTCTTGTGGGCAAGTTTATTAGTTGTCGTAACCCAAAAGTCTCAGTTAAATATGAAAGTGAGATTGCATTTGTTGATTCAGTTTCATACATATTTACGTTAAAATCTCCTAAGCAAAACGATTGGTCACTACTTGAAAAAAAAAATCATTTATGCAATTTTCCAAGTTATTTAAAATTTTTAAATAATCCGATTTAGGCGTAATACTCTTGTTTTTCTATTTTAATATGGCACAGTATTTATTAAAGTAACCAAAAGACAGACGTTGTAATTTAAAAATTTTCAATTCTGTAGCAATTTCACTTAATATATGAATATATTGACCGTTATTAAATATTTTATGTTATTAGTGAAAATTTTCCTGGTGTTTTTTTTTGGGGTTAACTCCATTTTTTCTATCAAACTAGTTAATTTCCTTATACAAATATTTCTACTTTCCCCTAAAACGTCTCGAAAACTAGATATTTTACAGTCTTGTTTCTCGGGTAGCTTCCGAATGGCCTCGAAAGTCAAGACCAAAGCCTAGAATTTATCCAGTATATCCACATATCACTTTTTAAGTACATTTCTTAATTTAAGGTTTTAAAATTGCATATTAAAAATTTACAGAAAGTTTTATCTGAAAGTGTTTATGAAAATTACTGAGTAAAAGTTTATTGTTTTATAGTGTTGATATTTCACACAATGGTATATTTTGTTTGTGTTCTTTAACGTCGAACTGTAAATAAAGTTAAATATTTTTATATAATAATATTTTCTTCTGTCTCTAATTTTTTTTCTGTGGGTTTAAACAACCACTGAACGTTTAAAGGACAATGTAAGCTTATGAATTTCACAATTTCAGATCAGTTTTTATATTTTATATGTTGAATGTTGATGCATTTAATTATTGAATAAATCTCAAGATTATTAGGTCAATATATATTTATATGTTACTTATTTAACGTATCTTTTTCTTAGATTATTTCATTTGTAACTTGATTTATTTCATGTTCTTTGCAAACTGGTACCATTTGGAATGCATAGCATTCTGTAGCGTACGGTTAATAAGAACTACTTGCTCGTTGCGTCTATGTCTTAAGGTTAGGGTTGCCACCTGCATGTCAAATATGAATTCCAATTTTTCGTATATTTGGTTTTGTGATATCTAAAAAATGATGTCGTATATACTATGAAATGTTCGTATATCAAATGTTCTGTTCGTACTATATCCAATATGAATGCCAATTTTCGTACCACTGGTATTGTCCTATTTTTAAAAAACGATTAAACAATCTACTTTGATTGCACAAAAACAGAAAAACAATGACTCGTTCTCAGCCAAGTGGTTTAATACAGTGAAAAAGCTACGATTACACGTGTTTCGCCAAACAAACATGCATCATCAGATCTAAAATGGCTTAAGCACCTAATAGTAACGTATTTAACAAATTAAAAATTAAAAAGCCTATCTTAAAGCAACAAAAAAAAAAAATATATATATATATATATATATATATATATATATATAATACAACTACTTAATTAACAATAAATAAAAATATTTTAAAACTTATCAAACACTTTTGTCGATGGTAAGGATCGGACTCTAACCTTCCGTTCCCAGTTACAAAATCATAGACCACTCGGCTATCGTCCTACTGAAAGAATAATGTGAGGTTTTTGTTTAGTATCTAATAAAAATTATTAAAAATCAAGTTCGGCTTGAAATGAAAACGTCATTAAAGCACATAGGAACTGGTTTTTTTTTGGCTCTGGTTATCTCCCTATTTTCTAGTAGGTCTAATTTTCGATCCTTTGGACATTTATGTAAAAGGGAGACATTTTTAGTATACTCCGGATTTTGTGTCAGTGTTATCTTTAGGTATAATTAGGTGTATTAGTGTTTTAAAAGCTATAGAAAGCTTAAGATTTTTTAAAGAATTGGTTAGCTGTAGAGATATGTTGGCGAAATAAGTTAGGCAACCATATTTGTTGGTAGTTAGGGTTCATTACATAATAAGAGAGTTTGTATGCATTAACAATTTTATAAAATAGTTTATTGAGGAAATAGTAAGGGTAACCGTTGTTGAAAGCAATTTGTTTTATTATTCCTTGTTGTGGTTTCAAACAGAAAGAGTCTCACTTTGGTTTTTTTATATATGACATCGCACTGATTGTTCGATGCTCAGGTATTGAATTTGTATTTAGTTATTTAGTCACTCATGATTTTGAAATTTGTGTTCAAACTTATTGATTGCTCACGCGTCCATGTCGTAATAGTCCTTTACGTCGTGCAGTTTAAATTTGGCTACCTATGGAAAAGTTAAATAATTAAACCAAATTAGCTTATTGGTGGTTTTATTTTGGGTTTTCAACCTGGAAATGGTCCTTCGAAGAAACTGGGATTTTTCAGTGTTAATCACTACCCAATTTTGGCCAACTTGCGAGCTGGATTTGAAGTTTTACTAGGAGATACACATCAACATTGGTTATTGATCGGGAATCAACTGGAGCAAAACAACAAAAGCAATTTGGATAAAACAAGGTCAAACTGTTTTATTTATTTTTATTATAAAGCTTGAGTTTTTTTTGTAGACTAAACGATAAATTAAAGTATTATAACAAAGCAAGAGTATTTTTTTTGGGTTTTTCGCGATTAAATATGTACAGATATTTAATGTGGGTTTTCGTGTAATAGTCCGAGTGAATATTGTCCAAATTTTGAGATATGGTAATTTCAGCAGATTTATATTTTGATTTGTTGCTCCCTGGAATAATTAAGTTAGGTTAAAATTTACCTGTGTTACAGAACACAAAATTGGGATGGTTGATCTGTGGCAGTTAGAGCAAGTAACAAACAAACAATTTTTGTCTCCAGAAGACCAGGCTTGTGAGCAACATTTCACTTCTACAGTACAAAGTTTGGAATATGGGAAATTTTAGGTCCACTTACCTTTGCGAGCACCTGATGAACATCGTAAATTAGGAAATTCGTTCGGATCAAGCAGTAAAAAGATTTCACTTTTTAGAAAAAAGGTTTCAGCATAATAAACAGTGATTCATGGAGTATAAAAAATTCATTGACGAATACATTTCGTTAGGTCAGGGTAAAGTGGTAGCTTTTGATTTTAAAAATTTTTTTGCCTCACCATTGCGTGATCAAAACAAGTAGAACAAGTACGAAATTGCGAGTTGTTTTTGATGCGTCTTCAAAAACCTCAACGGGCTTATCACTTATTATTATCAGGTATAAAGGATTCACTGTACAACCAGAATTATTCGAAATTTTGTGCCGCTTTCGAAATTTTAATTATGTGCTAGTTCCTGATATTCAATAAATGTATCGGATGGTGATGGTAAACCCTAACCAAAGGTATCTACAGAACATTATATGGAGAGATTCGTGTCAGGAGAAGTTTAAATGCATTGAACTTCAGACTGTGACGTATGATACCCATTCGGCGCCGTGCCTGGCTTGAACCAATTAGGTTATGATGAGGCTACTAATTTTCCATTAGCTTCAAGGGTAATTCTTAACCAATGCTAAGTCGATGACATTTTGGCTGGGGTTAGTACTAAAGACAACGCATTAGAATTAAAGTACTAATTAATAAAAATTTTGGGTAATGCTGGTTTTATATTTCACAAGTGGAGTTCCAATGATCAGTCTTTAATTAATGAGGCTGAGGAAATAAAAGGAAAGGAAAAATATATTTTGGATGAAACAGTTTGAAGTAAAGTTTTAGGTATTAGTTGCAGCTCGTCCAACAATGTTTTTAAAATTTCAATACCAGATATTGATTGTCTAGGCAGCTTTACAAAAAAAGGAGTTTTGTCACATATTGCACAAATGTTCGACCTTTTGGGATTGGTAGGACCAGTTTTAGTGTTGGCGAAAATCTTGATGCAGGAAATCTAGTAGAAAAATAGGCGGGGATGAAGAACTTTCTGCAGATTTAAGAGAAAAATGGTTGACTTTGGCCAGCAATCTATCGCGTTTGGAATCATTGAAAAATCCTCATAATTTGTTTACAGGAAAATCGGTAGTTGAGGTCCAGTATCACGGATATGCGGATGCGTATATAGCCGCTTATGCTGCTTGTATATACGTGAGAAGTATTTATTTTGATGGTAGTATTGCATGTAATTTGCTGTGCTCTAACTCTCGTGTTGCAGCACTGAAGACGTTTTCACTTCCAACGCTGGAGTTATGTGGTGCACTACTTTTATCTAGGCTTATACATAGGGTTGTGCTTTATTATGAATTTAACTGCTTCAAAGGTTTATTTGTATACAGATTCTAAAATAGTTCTTTGTCGGTTGGGAAGTTCACCGTCTAGATGGACCACTTTCGTTGACAACAGATAGTCAGAAGTACAAGAGCCAACCTCGAATTTTGAATGGTATTATACTAGGTTGGAAAACAACGCGGCAGATGAGCTGTCTAGGGGGATTTTACCTGGGGACGACTTGATTGATAATTCTTGTTGCTGGAAAGGTCCAAAATGTCTGTTGGTGCAACTAAGTTAGATTCAATTCCTGAACAGTAAAATGTCTCTTTTGCTTAAACCTGTCATAATCTGGAGCCTGTTATTCAATGGCCAAGGTTTTCAAAATTTTCTGGTTTGCAACGTGCAGTTGCTTTCTGTCTAAGGTTTGCTAACAACACTCGGAAGAAGTCGGAGGTGTTGTATGGCTCTCTTTCAGTAGCTGAATTAAATAATGCTAGGTTAAAAATTGTTCACATATTTCAGCGCGATTCATATTTCAAGGAAATTGAAGACCTACAAGCTCAAATTAATGAACATAACACCGACAAGTGTCAACTGGTCAGCAAAATACGTTGTCTAAATTCATTTGTTGATGGTCAGGGTTTGCTAAGAGTGAATGGTAGAATTTCCAACGCAGACATCTCTTACGATCAAAGGTATCCGCTGCTGTTATCAGCAAAGCATCATGTCACCAAATTAATAATTAGGTTAGAGCATATAATAATAATAATAATAATAATACATTTATTGTTCAACCAGATTTACAATATAGATTTAATTGAAAATACACTAGTTGAACAATGGGCCTTATGGTACTCAGACATCCAACCGCATTGGCCAGACACTGTTCAAGCCCTAACTAACTTAAATCAAAACTAACCTAAATCTAAGTCGAGATATTTAATTTATTTCTACTGAATGAAAGGCACATGCGAAGCTTTGTAAATACAAAAATGAATCCAAAACCAGCAACAATTTTTAAATTATCAGGCGGCTTAAGTCGTTGGTGGGGGAGCAGACACGATCAAAAGCATAAAAAACAGTACTATTGCAGTCGATGGAGACGTTCTTTCATTACTTTTTTAAATTTACACGTAGAAAAATTCAAATCTATATTCTCTATTGAATTAATAAATTTAGATAAATTGTACGAAAATGACCTCTTAAACATCTCTTTTCTATGTTGAGGTACTGTTAATAAATGTTTTCTACGTAAGTTGATTTTATGAATATCGTGTCTAAAGGATACTTTCTCAAATAAATAATTCGGCTGTTTAAACTTAAGGATCTTAAATGTAAAATTATACATATGCAAACGGTACCTATTAAACATATTGAGCCATCTTGATTGTTCTAAAAATGGAGTAATATGATTTCTCCTTTTAACCCCATATATTAATCTCAAGCACGAATTCTGCGCCTTCTGTATTCTGTTTCGATCGGAAGCGTCCAGACAGTGATAAAAGACAGTCGAACAGTGACTAAAGTGAGATAATACGAGAGAATCGCATAAAAGTTTTTTGCTCTCTCTGGATAGGCAGTACCTCTAGCCATAAATAAGCTTTAAATTACTGTACGCTGCACGCAGTTTAGAGGTAACATGCTCTTTAAAACGGAGTTTTGAATCCAAAGTAAGCCCCAAAGTCTTACAGGTAGTCACAGTGGGTATGCTTACATTGTTAATTTTGACCTCAATGTTGTTCTTAGCATATGTTACTTGGGTTTGATTACCGAATAAGATTATTGACGATTTATTAGGATTGAGTGTAAGTAAATGATTTGATGCTACGTTAAAAAAGTCAGCCATGTCTGAATTTATTAGTTGTTGGGCTTCAACCGTTTGATTCTCTGAGAAAGAAAGGTATAATTGGGTATCATCCGCATAGAAATGCGATTTACAGTATTTTATAGATTTATAAAAGTTGGAAGTATAAATTGTATATAACAATGGACCCAAAGTACTACCCTGTGGTACTCCTATACTTATACTTAAAAAATTTGAATATTGCATGTCATAAACAACTTGTTGATTTCGATCAGATAAGAAAGATTGAAGGAAGTTAGAAGCCTTCGTGCCAAAACCTATAAAGTGCAAAATAGCGTATAGAATTTTGTGGTTAAGCATATCGAACGCTTTACTAAAATCGAGAGAAACGAGTGCTGTAATTTTGTTATCATCGGCGGCTCTAAGAATATCATCAGTTATGTGTGCCAAGGCACTCTCACAACTATGATTGGCTCTAAAACCGGACTGAGTTACTGGTAAAATTTGATAACGGTTAAGAAAAGTTCTCATTTGATGGTTCATAACTTTTTCAAGTATTTTAGATAACGTCGGCAGTATGCTGATTGATCTTAGGTGATTAAACTCAGAGGGGTTGCTGAAGCACATGCTGTCTTGGCTTCGGTAAGGCGATATTGGCCTATAAATGAATTGAATCTTGTTAAAAGTGTGTTACACAGTTGTACAGTTTGTTGTAGATTTAAAGCAAAAGCGTCATCGCAATTAATGGGGACACTACCTCCAGATCGAGTATCAGTGACTCGACCATTTCTTAAAGTGGGGATCAAGTTCAGTGGTTCGTTGTTTATTAAGCAATCGCGACTTAGAAAATCTCTCAAGACAAAGGCGTACATTGCGTTGTTTGTGTGTATGGCTACGAAAGTCATACATAATGAGCTAGTGAGTAGTCTCACAACAAAAGCATTTATGTTTACACTAAAAAGGTTTATTGTTAGGCGTGGCAATCCTAGCTTCATATATAGTGATAATGCCACGAATTTTACAGGTGTGTCTAACGAGTTACAACACCTATATACATTTTTTAAGTCTGATATTAATAAAACTGAAATTTTGAATTTTACTGCTACTAAAGAAATAGAATGGCGTTTTATACCACCCCTCAGTCCACATTGGGACGGTTTATGGAAAGTTGGCATAAAGTCAGCCAATTCACATTTACGTAAAATTATTGGCGATTCATGTATGACATTTGAAGAACTAAGTACGTTATTAGCTCAAATAGAGGTAATCCTTAATTCAAGGCCACCACTGTGTCCCGTGTCGGTAGGAACTAACGATCTAACCTGCTTGACTCCAGGACATTATTTTGACAGGTCAACCACTCACCAGTTTTCTAGAAGTTGACGTTTCTAATTTAATTGAAAATAGGTTGTCTTTTTGGTGCAAAGATGTTCTAAGGATCGACAGAAGCGACAAGAGGATATCCACCACGATCTCCGGCAGAGAAGTACTCATTAATAAACCCCTAACCAGTTCAATACACTCTTTAGGGAGAACGCTTGGGAATAAGTTCTTGACATCGAGCGAAATCAACGTGGCAGTGTGCGGAATTTTAATGCACTTTAAGTAATTTGCAAACTCTATGGAGTTCCTTGTAGAAAAATTATTGTGGAAGCCCTTTGCTTATTTGAAAACACCATTCAACCACGATGAGAATTTATAACATGGTGACTCCAATTCTTAATTTATTAAATATGTTACTATTGAATTTTAGATCTGATGATACCTTGTTTGGCGAAACACGTGTAATTGCAGCTTTTTCATTGTATTAAACCGCTTGACTGAGGTTGAGGCATTGTTTTTCTTTTTCTTCAATTATTAAACCAGGTCTCTTAGAGATATTGTGGACAAATTACTTAATCTACTTAAATGACATCGCTGTAATTGAAAAAATTTGTTTAATTCCAATCAGCATTTATTATTTTCCGTGGCTGTAAGAAATTCGTCTAGACTTCATCTTCATGCTGTGTTTTATGATTATATTTTTAAGTCTTTGTGTTTTTTTATTGTAATAAAACTAGATTAAGTAACTTTTAATTAAGTTAATAGTTTTGTAAAAGGTTTTCCAGATTTTTGGTATAAATGTAATATTTTTAAATTTGTCGTTCTGATCTTTTAGATTGAAAAGAAAACATAGTGGCGTTTTTTTGGGTCTGTTATAAAAATAAAACGCTAATATGTCTTGTTTACAGTGGCGGCTCTTTAATAGGGTCATTTGGTCAATGACCCCCCAACAATATTTCAGAAAATATATGATTTGTTTGACCGTCCCTCCTAATAGTATTAATAAAACGGGCACCTTGGGAAAAGTTAAATACTTAGGCATAATAAAATACGCTATACTAAGCTAGGCTGGGCAGTCCGAATTGCCCTGATTACCTTAAAGCTTGATGAAAGTACCCGAAGATTTCACAGCTACCGAGCGGCAGCCGAACGTGATAGCAAATGGAATATGAAATCGCGATTTGGGTCATCAGCCGGTCTCTTCTCATAATTCGATCGATCGGTCGCGGCATAACGTTGACATCCGGAAGTTCAATTGTTCAGAGGTCGCGCGGTCGATATTGTTTCGAACGTTTTTAATCGATGAAAATTGATTTATATACTGTTTTTTGTAATATATATTTTTTTATTTTTATGATCCATTGCGAGTTGGAAATATACAGGAAATAAAATGTTGGTAGTGACCAGTGCAAAAGAATAAACAACTAAAAAGTGTAAAATGTCGGTAGTGCAAAAAATTAAGCGACTAAAGAGTGCTAACGAACTTAATTTTGAGAAAATAATCGAATTCAAGGTAAGTGGTCGCAATTTGCCAGAACTTAGTATACGACAAACTACTAAAGACAAAAATAAAGAGGTTCATCGAAACTTTCGCAAAAGTATGTACGATTTAGCTAACTGGATATGTGCTTCTGAAGCCTCAAACTCATTTTACTATTGTTTGTTTGTTGTTTTCTAAGGACTCGTTGGACTCATTATAGTGCAACACCGTTGTTATAGGCTTAAAACACTTAAAAGAAAAAAATAAAAAAATATGCGTTTTCTGCAAATCACATGAAATGTTCGGTAAACCATGCTACGGTCGGAAGTGTTGATATTCGCACTCACCTAGGCACAGCTTATAGAAAATCTCTTAGAGATTTTAATGAAAATTTATCCAAAAATCGTTATATTTTAAACAAAATTCTAGATTGTGTAAAATTTTGTGGGGCATTCGAGCTAGCACTACGTGGCCATGATGAAACGGCTTTGTCTGAAATTCCAGGGGTTTTACGAGGGCTTATAAATTTTGTTGAGGAGTTGGGCCAAGATAGATAAGCCGCTTTAGCAATGTTAAGTATCGAGAAATCGTTTACAAAAGGAATGTGCGCGCAATTTTAACGAACGTGTCATTCAGCATTTTTCCAATTCAAAAGAACGAAGAGTAGACCTGAACTTCAACAGAATTTAAAGCTCAATTTAAAGATAAGATATTTATTTTTGTTTTAAGTATGCCTATTTTTAAATTTGTTATTGACCTCCCAATATAATTCACCACCAGCCGCCACAGCTTGTTTATATCTGGTCTGACCGTATTCATCCAGATAATGCAATTGGAAAGTTTTAACTACCATTTTTTTTTTCAATGGAAAGTTGGATACATCCCTCTGTAGTGTTTTTGTTTTTGGCAAATGTGCCTCAAAATGTCTGTATTTTTTGTGTTTGTACTTACAGCGTAGCAACGCTTTAAGGTTCTTTAGAGATATATCCCTTAATTCTATTTTCTTCTTCCAAAGGTTTAAGCAAAAATGTACACTTGCACGTTTCGCCCCAATTTGTCCCAAAAATGCTTTATATCTCAAAATTACTGTTTTGCACAGTTCGATTAGAAGGGCAGCGTTCTTCTATTTAATTAAGGAAACACATTGTTTAATAAGTTATTTTCTGTACTTAATAAACTATTTTAGTATGCGACAAATAAATTCAAAATGTCATTTTCATTTAAAGTCATTAAAACATCAGAATGAATATTGAATATAGATTCTTCACATATCTTTTTGTGTATACGAATACACACAGTTTTGAAGACTATGGTTTTCTATTTTAACTCAGATGATTTTAGATATTACAAGAAGTATAAGTAAATTAAACTATGCGACAAACAAATTCACAAATAAAATATCTACGAGCTAAAAATAGATAAGTAAATATAGATATAACGTCAATAAATCACCAGAATAAATATAGAATATAGAATGCCTTCCTGAAGATGGCAAGCAATTACATTTGGCAGCAAAAAAAAATATAAATAAAAAGCTTTTTGTTTCTTATCACAACATAGGCTTCATACCCTCATGAAAATTGGCAACGATGACTAAAAAAATAAAAAATGGCTAAATTTCCTTTACCCGGAACTTACCTCATTATGAATATTTCCTTTTATTAGGAATAGTGAATCAATTTAGTTCAGAACATAGTTATTTAGAACCACATATATACTGTCTTTTTGAACAATTTTATTGGATGCCATTTTGTTCCATCATATTGAATTACTACTAATATTTTAGCAGTTTAAACTTATGCCACACTTGATTTTGGGCGCAGTTTCAAATGAATTGAATAAGTAGTTTTTACATTAACACA
Source organism: Kuschelorhynchus macadamiae (assembly GCA_030620095.1). Classification (NCBI taxonomy): domain Eukaryota; kingdom Metazoa; phylum Arthropoda; class Insecta; order Coleoptera; family Curculionidae; genus Kuschelorhynchus; species Kuschelorhynchus macadamiae. Next base: position 191,885 of record JAUTXW010004815.1, read on the forward strand.
CACCTCTATTTTGTTACGTTATGTTGAACTCGTACCAATTTATTCTTATATCATATTTAATTTTTCTCCGAAATTTACAGTCAATTGAATAAGACAGTTTTTTTTACGTTATTTTTTTTTAACATGTTATTTGGCCTCCATTTTGTTCCGCTATTTTGAATTCGTTTACCAGCTTATCTCGGTATCACACTTAATGCTTGCACACAGTTTTAAATTATTCTAAAAAGAAGTTCAGACTGATTTTTTAAATATTTGATTAGGCCATCATTTTGTTTTACTATCTTATATTCATACCAAAATGTTACCAGTTCGTTCTTATGTAACACTTGATTTGTTTGGAAAATTTGAGGTAAATTGGATAATCCGTTTTTTTAGTAATAATTTTTTAACGTTTCACTTTGCCGTCATCTTGTTCCGGCGTATTGGATTTTAACCAAAATGTTATGAGTATGAGCCTAATTTTTGACTAAAATTTGAAGTCAATCTGATTACAGACAGACAAACCGTCAGACAGAGCCACGGACTTGATAAAACATATTTTTGGCATCTAGAGAAGCGAAAACGCGAATATATGCAAAACTTGAGAGGGTGATTTGTTCAGACTACGAAAATTTTATTTGGCCGCCATTTTGTTCCGCCACCTTGAATTGGTGCCACATATTTGCTAGTTGATCTCTATGCTACTATTAGTTATGGCACACAATTTGAAATTAGTTCATTCAGTAGTTTTTTCAGGCTGAATGTTTAAATATTTTATTAAGCCGCCATTTTGTTCCGCCCTCTTGGAATCGTACCAAAATTTTACTAGTTGATTCCTACATAATACTTGATTTTTGTGCAAAATTTCAGATAAATTAAATAAGCACTTTTCATTTGCCATTTTGGATTTTTACCTTAGAGTAAGAATAAAAATAGAGTTCATTATTTACATATTTAGCCACTGCCAAGCCAGGGGACTTGTTATGTCTAATGGAAGAGATACCTTGATCACTTGACATGACGTATTGACCAATCCGGTTCAGTATAATAGAACATATATTTCGTCGGGGGTCATGTGAGAATCCTCAGAAGCAAAATGATACAAGAAAGACTCTGAGGTGATTTTCTTGACGATTACAATAGTTTTTCCTATCAGAGAATTAAAATAATTATAGAATATATCTATACTATATTAAAATAGTCAAAGGGCGTCTCACGTTCAAAAAAACGTACAGCTTCTTCGAAATTCACTAGATTTTCTATGAAATCTAAGGAAATAATAAAGTTTCGGATGATTTCGGGCCTTTTTTTAATTTTCACTTGAGTTGGGCCAATTTTTTATATAAGTGTTGTGAGGTAAAGGAATTTAAATGGTGATTCTTTGGGTAATTAAAAGTAAAAATCTGTTCGTAAACATGTTCTAAACTGGTAAGAATTTAAGATTTAGGATATTGAAAATTAAAAAAAAGTTTTATTTTTTAAATTTAGCAATTCGCAAGGGGGAAGTATTCTAGTTACAAAAAAACATGTTTTCTCAGTTCCGTCGGTTATTCTGTATGTCTGTCCGCGACAAAGCTCGAGAATTGCTTGTCCTACTTATTTCAAGTTTTGGTTAAAAATTAAACGTCATATGATGATGACGTAGCATTATTTTGGTAAAAATCCAATATGGCAGAACAAAACGGCGGGTTATTGAAATGTTAAAAAATTATTACTAAAAAACTGCTTATCCATTTTATCCAAATTTTGCAAAAAAATTGGGTGTGACATGACCATCAACTGATAAGTTTTACTACAAATCTAAAATGGCGGCCTAATAAAATGTTATAAAAGTCAATGCAGAAAACTACTGCATCGATTATGTTCAAATTTTGCTCAAAAATCGAATATTATATAGGGATGAACTGGTAAAAATGTTGAGACAAATTCAAAATGGGGGAACAAAACGGTGGCCTAATTAAATGTTTAAAAATATCTGAAAAAACACTTATCGGATTGATTGATGACTTCTCCATTTTGAATATTTATTACTAAAAATATAAATTACTCACTTAATATCGATTTTTAATCAAATCTGTATAAATATTAAAATTCGCTCGCAATCTAGGCATTCCTACTCTCATTTTTTAAATATTTACTAAAAATGTATGGCATGTGTTCTCAAATACCCCCAGATGCCTACTTTCTTTCAGCCAAATCTATACAAATGGTAAAATTCCCGCGCCATGTTGGCATTAGAAATTTTGAATTTTTAAAATGTTGACAAAAAGTCTTGATGCAGTCTTAAATACCCCTAAATGCCGAATTTTAATCAAACCCGCAAAAATTTTAAAATTAGTCTGCTATGGTGGTGTCGCCATTTTTAATTCTCAAATATTGACTAAAATTTCATAACTTTTATTTTTAAATACTTCTAGATACTGATATTTCAGCCGAATCTGTACAAATGACAAAATTCGTTCGCGATATTGGCGCCACTATTTTGATTTTTGTTGTGCATTCTTAAATAATCCCCACAAATTTTAAAATCATCCGTCCGACCTGTTGACATTATCATTTTGAGCCCGCTATTTTGAATTTTTAAATGCTGACACTCTTAAATTTTCCTAGGCACCGATTTTCAGTTTTAGCTACACAAGTAACAAAATTCGTCGGCCGTATTGGCGACGCCATATTTTAGATTTCTAAACGTTGACTAAAAAATTCGGATTTTTTATATCCGAAAGTGTATACATTTCAAATTTGAAAATAATCGGCAATGGAAGTGCTAAAAAATCCATTACAAGATTTGAACCAGATATACAAACATACAATCAGATGAATAGGAAGCCAATAAAAGTGCGTTAAAAGCATTGATTTTAGTTTAAAACTCTAACACCTAAGATCTAACTTGACAGTTACAGGTTTAAGATAACATTTTTAACAACTGAACAAATAATTTTTCTAATTGTCACAATTACAAAATGACAGTGACATAAGGCAAACGTAACTAAAAACTAAAATTTAACAATATCTAAATAACTAATTTCCCGTTAAACTTACCTAATTTAATGGTTTGATTTTAGATAGTGAAGTAGGGAACGATTATTTCCTTGAAAATTGTAAAAATACCTATTTGCCTCATTAAGGAATAGGCAAGAATCCTTCCTTTTGTCAACGATAATGAAGTATGGCCTATTTATTTATTTTCGTACATCAACTATTTTAACAGGTGGTCATTTTGTTTCGCCATATTGAATTCATACCAATATTTTACCATTTTTTTTATATCAGATAAAATTAAAGTTAATCGAGTAAGTGGATTTTTAAGCTATACCGTAACAGACCGACCGACCGACAGTAATAGAAAAACATGAAGATCTGTAAACGCCCGGAACGATGATTTTTTCACCATTAAGGATATTTTCTTATGCGGGAATTGAAATTTCGCGCCGTCACTGGCATTCGTCAACAAATGACCACGGCCTGGGCATGGGCCATCCATCCCCACTCCTTGTTTTATCGTAAACATTGGTCGACAGAATGTGAAAAATAGGGGAACCATGTTCGCGCATACCCTTAACGTGATTTATGAATGAATTGTGATCTCTACTTTAATTCTTACTCTAAGATTTTTACCAAAATACTACCAGATTATCCCCATTTGACCCTTAATTTTTAACCAAAATTTGGAGTCGATCGGATAAGTAGTTTTTTGCCGCGAACAGATGGACCGGCAGACTGACAGACCGACAGACAGACAGACCGACGGAATCGAGAAAACATGTTTTTCGTCATCTAAGGACCGTGAAAAGTGAAGATCTGAAAAATCTCGGAGGGTGATTCTTTTTCACGAATACTACACTATACTTTTAAGAGGGAATGCCTTATAAAATAAATTTTACTTTTAACCATTTTGTTTGGGTTATAAGCCGTGGGGGGACATTTACCCCTTTTGCCCCTCTAAATACGAAGACAAACAAATTTTAAGACTATGACTTTTTATTTTTACTCGGAAGACCTTAGATATTACTGTACAAGAAGTATAGGCAAATATGGTATATGCTCCATGTTTGTGATTGTATTTAGGCTGTCCAGAAAGTCGCCAAATTTGACATCGAAAATGCCCGCCTGTAGGCACACATATTTTGAAGGAATCTCGCTTCATACGTAATGACAAAAACATATTAAAATATATTAGTAGGAAACCCCTAAAACACAAAAATATGTTTTTAGTAAACATTATAGGAGTGTGTATATTATCATAAATTGTTTAATTCCAAACAAACCCAATTTTGTTAGTTAGAAAAAGGAAAATCAAAGTTTTAACAAGTTTTTGTCATTATATACGAAGCCAGAGTCATTCATAGCAATGTGTAAAATCCTTTGATTAGGAAAAAACAGCAGTGTGCCTCCAGGCATTTTAGATGTCAAGTTTGACGTCATTCTGGACAGTCTAATATACTTTACATTATCAATGATAAGATACGTCACACATGTAAGAAAAATCCATAGATCTATGCTAAGATTTGTTAACTTAATACTCAATGCGAACAAAATAGGCAACGCCTGCCTCCCATATTTATAAGTGTTAAATGACAGAACTTTAAGAAGAGCGCAGATACATGTACAGCTTCAAGATCAAAATACGTCAAACCGAAATCAAAAATAAAACATTTAAGTATACACTTATTTCAAAACCAAGTGTTAAGAATATCTCAAAGTCATAGATCTAGGACGTGACAAGTCAAATCAGGTCAAGTAGTCGACCTTTAAGATATTCTTAAGGTCATTTTAAAGTCATCGCCAATGACATCTCAATGTCAAACAGTTTGACCTTCAAATCATTTCAAGGTATATATTTAGGAGAGAATATATGGCGCGAAGGCAATTGTTTCAATGTAAATATTCTTATTCCCTGCGACCCGATTTTAATTTTCGGTCAAAGGAACATTTCTACAGTGTGCATTCGCCGATTTTGACGGCGATATCAAAACTAGAAAGTTAGGTTACTTGTAAATGTTTATTTTGATATGATTGATCTACCGTAGTTTAAAGATTGGATGGTTTTGCACTTTTCAGTCTATTTTTAAAATTGTATATTTGATTTCTAATACTTGGTACCACATAAGATTAAACTGATAATAAATGATTAATGTTGTAAATATCAAAGACTAAAGCCAAATGATAACTTTTATATTCAATGCCTGAACTTGTAATTGGCATAAAGATAGTTTTATGTAAACTTAGCTTGTGCTAAATTCTATCAATATATCCTCACTGGCTTGTTGGCTGGTAATAAACAAAACAGACTCCTTCATTAAAACCTCATATTATGTACTTATGATATAAATAGTTAGTTAATAGTAAAGTCAGAATCAAGTAAAAAGTTTTCTATTTTTTAGAGACCAAATCCATTGTAGTAATAAATTGCAAATTTTTATAAAGATAGCTTTTAATTCATATTTTATTTTCAGAAACTGGCTGTTGCAGTCTTCATAAAAATATTTTATTTCCACAAATTTTCGCCGATTATTCATTACATCAGGGGCGTGCGGTGAAATTTTTACAAAGGGGAGCAATTTTTAGAAACTTACCTATTTGTAATGTAATTCGATTCTTCGATCATTTTTTGCAAATTCGTCAATGACGTCATCATAAAAACGTCGATGCTCCTGCCCCGTTGAATTTCTCACGAAATTTTTTATAAGTTTAAGTGTTGAAAAATTGCTGATTCTACTGATGAACTTGTCGCAGGTATTGTCAACACTAATTCACACAATTTCGACACTTCGGTGTAGGCATCTTCCAGCTCCTTGTCTTTTAAAAATTGCATTAGTTCCTTAGCGTTATTTTTTACGCTAATGTCATCAGTTTCATAAATCACTTTTAGTTCAGATCGCAGTAACACTCGGTCGAAGAACTGGCCATAATGAAGAATAAGAGATTTAAACGCATCTTCTGGAAAAGTTTTTCCTTTAAATGCATCAAATGCTATTAAATCTATAGTTTATTATTGCATAAAAGAGGCGTCTGTATGATGTTTGAACATCTCCCACCTTGTCTGTTCGAAGACGCTTGGCTTGTGGTTCTACATTTAACGTCATTCTTTTCTCCAAAAATAGGTCAAAGTCATATTTTTTTTGGCTTAACATGGACTTAAAATCATCCACTTTTTTTAGGCAAAAAGCAATATCATTTGTTTTAGTTTGTAATATATTAAAAACATTGTCCGAGAATGGAAATATTTCTAAAAATATGTTCAACAAATAATTAAAATTAAAATCTCATTTCAAACAGTCCAAAAAAACCCCTTGAACTATTTGTTGCTTCTGAGTGCCATTTTTTTCATTATTTTCTATTATATTCTCAAATAGTTCAATCAGTGATTCACGATTTTCAGATACTGTTAATTATAGTTCCACCTAGTAGGAGCTACTTTGGGCAATCGTTTGTGGACAATGGAGTCCAAAGCTTGTGTACGTTTCGTTGACTTGGAAAAAAAGCAACCATGCCACTTAAAGTAACGAAAAATACATTACACTCTTTAATGTGATTGATGGACTGGGATAAAACTAAATTTAATTTATGAGCAAAACAATGGACAAACACAGCACTTGGGAAAGTTTCTCGAACTTTAGCTTGCAGACCCCCTAATTGTCCTGCCATCACTGCAGCTCCATCATAGCTTTGAGCAACTAATTTTTTCTTTCCATTAATTTCTTTAGTAATGTTATAAACTACGGTATATAAGGCATCTGCTGTACGATTTTCGGACACATTCTTAAAACTTAAAAATCGCTCTTGAATACTTCCGTCTGTTTTAACGTAGCGTATTACTATAGATAATTGGCTAAAATTAGTGATATCAGTTGTTTCGTCCAGAACAATAGCAATGAACCGCGCCTCGCCAATCTCCTGCTTAATTCTTTTTAGAATAATGGTTGCAACAGCGGAAATTAAATCATTCTGGATTCGATTCGACGTTCCGCGAAAAACGCTAGAGTGCTCTAAATGATTGTTTAAGCAATCATCATATTTAGCCATTAAACTAAGTAAATCTTGAAAATTTCCTCTATTTGAAGAAACCCTTGTTTCGTCATGACCTCTATATCACAATTCGTGCTGTCCGAGAAAACAAACAACACCGATAAGTCTTCTTAATATTTGCCTATTTTTATCGACTAGTCCATTGTGTTGGCGGTGACTAATTTGCAACTGTTTATTAAGGCTGAACTGCACACAGCAAACGAAATATCAGCGACAAGGTCAAGTCACGTTCAAAGTAATATAAAAAGGTACTGACGTGTTGGAAAATACAAATATAACACTGAAAGAAACTGCGGCTAACAGAATAAATTACAATTAAAGTGAAAACTTTTTTTTGGTTGTTGAATTTTATTATGATAATTGAACATGTGAAATAGATAAATGGAGGATCTATAGATCTCGTTCAGGGGGAGGGGGCGAATTACTATTTTCAACTGATGCAGTGTTTTCGTTTATACAAAACATTGTATGCGGTGCCCCTTTTGCCCCCTCTAAATCCGCCAGTGAATTTATCGGTTTTGATTTCGATGTGCGGATCGTTATTCGTTATTCCTTCGTTCGATTTTCGTTTGGTTTTCGATTTGCGAATTTATAATAAAATTTATCAGTGTTTTTGTAATTTTTACTTCCCTCATAAAAGAGAGGTATTGTAATCGTGAAAGAATTACCCTCCAAAATGTTTGCACTCTTCACCTAGAGGCCGTAAAACATATTTTCTTCATTCCGTCGGTCTGTCTGTCTATTCGAAGCATAGCTAAAAAATTATTCACCCGATTGACTTCTTGACAAACGTTGGTCAAAAATTAAGGGTCAATGGAGACTTGGTAACATTTTGGTATGGTATGGCGGAAGAAAATGGCAGCCTAGCGTTAAAAAAATTCTTACTAAAAAAATAACTGACTAAACAAAATGACGGCCTAATAAAATATTAAAAATATCAGCCTGGAAAAACTACTTATTGGATTGATTTCCACTTTTGTGCGAGAATTAAGTGTGATATAGAGTGAACAGTTAAAATTGTGGTACGAATTCCAGATGGCGGAAGAAAATGGCGGCCAAATGTGTTTGTAATCGTGAAAATATCACCCTCCCAAGTTTTACATATCTTCATGTTTTAGCGTCCCTAGATGCCAAAAATTATGTTTGCTTTATTCCGTCGGACTATTGGTTGTCTGTCAGTTCGCAGCATAGCTAAAAGCTACTTACCTGGTTGACTTCAGGTAGCCAAAAAATAAGGATGATATGGAGATGACCTGATAACATTCTGGTAAAATTCCAATGTGGCCGAACAAAACCGCGCTTTAGTGAAATGTTAAAAAAAAAAAATTAGAATTACTTATATAATTTACCTCAAATTGTTAACAAAATCAAGTATGTGAACATTTTGGTCCAAATCCAAGATAGAAAAACAAAATGGCTGCCTAATAAAATATTTAAAAAATCAGCAGGATAAAATTACTTATTAGATTAAATTCAAACTTTATGCAAGCATTAAATGTGATTTAGACATAAACTGGTAAAATTGTAGTACAAATTCAAGATGGCGGAACAAAATGGCGGCCAAATAAAATATTTAATACACATACTTAACTGACTTCAAATTTTGCACAAAAATTAAATGTAATATAGGGATAAACTGATTGAATTCAAAAAGATGGGACAAAATTGCGGTCTTAAAAAAAGCAGTGTAAAAAGTACTTATTCAATTTATTTGAGATTTTGCTCAAAAATCGAGGGTGGCACAGGTAGAAACTATTTGGTACCCATCCAATATGGTGGAACAATAGAAATGTTTGAAAAGACAGTATATATGTGTTAATAAATAACTATGTCTGGTACTAAATTGGGTCACACTTCATTATTCCTAATAAAAGGAAAGATTTATAACGAGCAAAGTTACGGGTAAAGGAAATTTACCGATTTTTATAATCATGCTATGCCACGTAAATATTCTAACCAAAAGTTACGCCTGGAAGTAAACGAAAAAGTTTAAAACCAAAAGTGAATATACTAAAGCAAGAACGTAATTAGTATTATATTATAGTAGAATATTAGATAATGTACATCAGGGTTACCGGTTTCCGATGGTTTTACGGCGTAATTCCCTTATAAGTGATGAGAGAGAATTGCGGTTTTACTTTTTTGTAAAATGAAAGACGCCATAAACAACTTTTTCATAGCCCTCTTCGATTCTCAGATACAGAGTGAAATTGAAATCATGGCAATTTGAGACCTCCCTCATTTTTCGATTATGCTTTACCTTATCGAAAAAATAAAAGCTATATTATGTTATATAGTTTTTTCACAGGTTTTTCAAAATGTATCCCTTATAAGGGTGAAATATGTATATATTATTTACAATATCTCTTTACCTAAAAAATATTTAACGACGATAATTTCGTCAATGGCTTTTAAAAATAATAATCCAAATAGAAATTGCAGAATTTTTTAAAATTCCACTCTTAAGCGAATAAAAAGGAGTTATTTTTATTGCGCCATCAGCTAATATATTGTATTATTAATACACTATGTACGCTATACAGATTAAGTATTGAAGTCGCAAATTTTTTTTCTAAAAAATATAAGTTGGGTTTAATTGACGTTTGAGAGTCCCTAGAATACGAAAAATATATTTTTAGAACAAAATTTTATGATATCTGGTCGATTGTGTGCATATGTGTATATGTAAACGAAATTTGCGCCAACCAACGATTTGAGAACGGTCAAACCGGTTCGCTTAAAGTTTGAACCAAAAGTGGTCTAGGTTAGTGTCTCGCGGGGATTAAATTTTAGGTGTCACGGACGTAGATTTTCGATATTTTTAGGGAAATAAAAATAAAAAAATATATAACATGAGAACGCAACAGTCAAATTGAAAAGTATGAATAGTTGGGTTTAATGTTCAGACATTGAAAAATTGTGTGTGTGTGTCAAAAAATGACGAAACACGTCAATTTTTGTATATGCAAAATAATGTTTTGTCCATTATACAGGGTAGTCCTGTAAACAAGATACATTATGCAAAAATAACATGTCAAACTTCTTTTTTTTTCTTTAGTAGATATCTAGGCTTTGAAAGAAACCTCGTTAATAATTTTATTTTTTGACAATGTATATTGTTGATTTTCTATAAAAAGTTTTTGAAATCGGAGTCAAATTAATAAAGACAGCAAATAGACATTATACTCATGGTACTAGATTCAAGACACGCATACATATATGACATATATATTGACGCCGACTTCAAAAAGTCAAATTTTTAAGATGGAATAAAAGACTTTTTAGGTCACTTTTAATTTTTGTTATATTTTTTTACATAACATATTAAATTAAGCCTTTGTTTAGCATTTTGCTATTTTAGAAAAAAAAATGTTTCTTATGAATCCAAAGCTCACCCGCGTAGTAGTCAATAACTGTAAAAAATAAAACTACTTAAAAAACACTGAGAAGTCAAAAAATTAGATTTTATTCTATCACAGAAATTTGACTCCAACTAATACCTAATTAGTGTTTAATGTCACCATCAAAATTTACAGTTTCTATTAGTTCGACGCCGACTTCATGAAGTTAAATTTCCACAATTGAATTAAGATTTGTTTTTTTTTAATCGGTTTTATTTTTTCTGTAATTTTTTTTATTTAATCCTTCATTTAAAAAAAGGTTCTATTGTAAATGTCAGGCTCAAGGTTCATGAGGCCTAAACCTAGGCACTGGGGTCCAATGAACTTAAAATTTTACCAGAATCACGTTAACTAATGATATATATATATATATATATATATATATATATATATATATATATATAAAGTGCAGTCTATACGTAGTTATAGAAAATACATACAAATTAATATGATTAGTAGAAATAAAGTTCATTTTCTTAAAAACTATGAAAGATACGAAACAGGATACTTCAGAACATATATTTTTTAATTTCTACTCGTCCCTCACCACGCACCATATGACATAGGAAAAGTTTTATGTCCAGAATAAACTTATCTAATATTATTGACATTCATTAAGATTTGTAATTAACTAGCGAAATAACCTGAGCAGGAGAATTATTGCCTCCCATTAGATCAGGGCTCTACCTCCAGCTATGTCAAAATTACATTTTTATTTAATTACAGTTTCACGCTCCAAATTTCAATATATATTAAAGCATCTAAAAGTTTGGGCGAAAACTCTCTGGGAAAAAATAATTTAAACTGGCGTCATTACTCCATTTTTACTTTTTTTAATATATTTTCTATGAAATAACCCCGGTACCGCACTAAAAACTTCTTTAAAAAATCATCTATGTTGGCCACAATATCCCCGAAGTAATCGGTGTACTTAAAATCACATTAAATAATATTGCGGATAAACGATATCTTGACATGCATAGAAAATCAGGAATCCCAACTGTTAAAAATTAAAACAGTAAAATTGCACTTTGTGTCCCTGAAAACCACGAAAACTATATGAAAATTGATATTTTTAGATTGCATAAAGTTACATAGCAAATAACTTTATTCTTAAAAACATTTAAATTTATGACACCAGAAATATCATTACTAAGTGATTCATTACCCCCAAAATGGCGCTATGCCGCGATTTTTTTTTCAGCGCTTACTACATGACCACCCCGGTACTCTCCTGAATACCACTTGAAAAATTTATTCAAATCGGTCAATGTATAACTAAGTGTAATCGAGGTTCATACAGTAAATTTCGCAACTTCCCTCGTTATGATTTTTTGTTGGGAATAGTGAAACATGAGTGAAATGGGACCCAATTCGGTTCAGTAAATAGTCACAGTATATATGTGTTGCATATAATATCTTTTCAAACATTTTTATTGGGCGCCATTTCATTCATTCATTCATTTAATAAATAGTATTTTCAGGCTGATTTTTTAAATATTTTATTAGGCCGGTATTTTGTTTTGCTGTCTTGAATTCATATCAAAATGTTACCAGTTCATTCCTATGTAACGCTTAATTTTTTGTGCAAAATTGGACAATTAGTTTATTTAGTAATAATGTTATTAACATTGTTCAGCCATATTGGATTTTTATCAAAATATTACCAGCTCATCCCCATATGACTCCTAATTTTTGATCAAAATTTGAACTCAATTGTAAGTAGTCTTTAAGATATGCCGCGAACTGTCAGCTATACAGACAGACCGACAGACGAGCCGACGGAATTAATAAAACATATTTATGGCATATAGATAAGCTAATCGTGAAAATATGTAAAAGCTGAAAGGGTGTTTTTTTACGATTACGAGCATTTTATTTGGCCGCCATTTTATTCGGTCTTCTTGAATTAGTACCACAATTTCACTAGATGATCCCTATACCAAAATTATTTATGGCACACAATTTGAAACCAATCCAATTCAATTTTTAAATATTTCATTAGTCCGCCATTTTGTTCGGCCATCTTGGATTCGTACCAAAATTTTACCATTACGGATAAGTAGTCTTTAAGCTATGCCGCGAACTGACAGACAAACAGACACTCCGACAGATGGACCGACGGAATTGATAAAACATATTTTTAGCATCTAGGGACATTAAAACGTGAAGATATGTAAAACCTGAAATGGTGAACTTTTCACGATTACAAACATTTTATTTGGCCGCCATTTTGTTCGGCCATCTTCAATTAGTACCACATTTTCACTAGTTGATCCCTACACCACAATTATCTATTCAGCTGCTACTTTGTTTCACCATCTTGGATTTGTCCAAAATGTTACTAGTTGATTCTAACATAATATTTGATCTTTGTGCAAAAGTAGTTTTTTGATAATATTTCTTTTAACATTTCACTAGACCACCATTTTGTTTGGCCATATTGGATTTTTACCCAAAATTGCCAGGCTCTCACCATGTCAATCGGGTAAGTAGTTTTAAAGCTATGCCGCGAACAGAGAGACAGACAGACCGACGGAATGTTATGGCATCTAGGGACCCTGAAACGTGAATAAATCCCGGAGGATGATTATTTCACGATTACAATACTTCCTTTTTTGAAGTCGGTACCAATTCAATTATATTCAGATTGAATTAAATCCAACATATTTTTAATTTGGGTTAAATTTTACTGTAAAATATCTCTACATTAATTCGATAATAAAGCACTCCGATTCGTAAACAAAACTTTAATGAAGAATATACGCAACAAACAAATAAAACTTAAAATTTTACATGAGACGTTCAAACAAGTGTCTTTCGAACTAACGGTAATATCTCGACTGAGTACCGGATCGCACTAGTTAAGTTTTACAACCCCGAAATTGACTTTTTAAAAAACAATTTATTTTTTTTAAGAACCGAGCTACATGAATACAATCTTATAACTAACTTAACATTGTTTTGCAAAAACTATTTATATTATAATAATTGCTGATGTCGGTGTTCTAGTTCTGTGAAGTTACACCATACGGTCGAGGTTATGGAACTCATAACTCCTCCCGACCTAGAGACGAGCTTACGGAGTTAGCGAGCTTCAGATGACTATCTCTGAACTGGCTTGAGTGTTAGCTTCTTGGTATCTCGGGGTAGGTTTGGGCTTCTTAAATCTTGGGCTGATAATCCTCTTGTAGACAAAGTAACTGATTACTGTAAATATTATCATATACAGTAATAGCGTCCAAAAACTGAATTTGTGGAAGTATACTGGCTGATGAAGGGCTTCATTTAGTTTCTTGTTTTGAGCATCAAGGGCCGTTTGGATCCTTCTTGCTTCATTCAGATTTAAAGAACTCAATTCAAAGTTATTGAACTTCATTGGGTTGGATTCTTCATTTGCATATTTCAAGTTTATTTGGGGAAGTTCGATATTTTTAAAGTGTATTTTGGGGTCTTGATAGGTTTTTAACAATACGTTGTTAATGTATATTTCGCAACTTGGGTTCATCTCAAGAATGTAGGTTCCTTTTAAAGGAATGTTGTCTTTATTTGTACCACATTGTTTTACTGCTACTACTTGGTTTGGTATTACTAACATCCATTCTTGCCTTTCTAATTTTTCAATTTTGATTTCTTGGACTTCAATTTTCATCTGATGGCACTGGGATATATTTTGGCTAAACTTCAGCATCTGTACTTCACAGGGAGGTTCTTTGTCGATGGGCGCTGGGTTTATTTCATGGCAAAGGTATTCTTCTGTACTGACTTCTTGGCATTGTTGATTGAATGAGGCAAACTTCAGCTCATTTAGGATGAGGTATTTTGATTGAGGGAGAATCATTTTAAAGTGATTTGACGAAGGGGTTGGTAAAGGATAAAGGTGGTACAGTATATAGTTGTTATTTTCTACAATAGGCATTTCTATTATAAAAATAATTTGATTCCTTTTAGAATAACTTTTGATTTGTAGTATTTTTTCAAAAATTAGAATATTTTCGAAATTTGGAAAAAACGGAAGTTTACCAGGTTTTATTTCGGTTGTTACAATTTGTATTTCGTTAAGAAGAACGTTGTGGTCTAAAATTGAGTTATGAAATGTGTTTAATTTGGAAAATGTTATTGCTATTTGTATTTTTTCTAAGATATCATAAATTTCTTGAAAAGATGTTGTTATTTGTGAAATTAGCATATGTATTAGAAAATAATGGTTATTTTCCATCTCTTTTGTTTTTAAATTTTTTAGAACTTCTTCAATTTGTAATGTGCGTGATTCTAAGATAAGATGGTTGTGTGTTAGGTTTTTAGAGATTTCTTGAAATAGTTTATTAGATTTTTGTACTATGGTTATTTGTTCTTGCATTGCCGATTTTAAGTTATTTTCGTTGGCGAATATTGAAGAGATAGTTTTGTCGTATTTTTCGGCATCTTCTTGATCAAGATTGCCTGTTAAAGATTTTATTATTGAACCTAAGCCATTTACGAGTCCTCTTTTTGTTCTGTTTTTAAATGCCAAAGGATTTATCTGCACTATTTGTGTTTTAATTTTATTTTCGAGGATAGAAGCTAAATTATAGGAGTTGTAGAATTCTTTTTTATATGTTGTTGTGTTTTTCAAAGAAGTTATTATTTTCTTAAAACTAGATTGTAGCAAAATATATTCGTCTATTATAGGGGTGATATCATAAATTTGTACGAAGGACCAAAAATCGATTATATTTTGGGAGTTGCCAAGTTTGAGTGGTAATAGTCCGGGATTCTTGTCGAGGTTGTGGAAGGTCACTTCTGTGCTTGTGCTTTCGAAGAGCCTGCAACAACAGGGGTTTTTAATTCCTTTATGTGAATACTTTCGATCTTATTGTTTAATTTATTTTTCATTGAGACTTTATTGTTTTCTAATAATTCTAAAATTTCGAAAGGACCGAGAAATTTCTTTTCCTTTTTGTCTCGTTTGTTACTGTTTTTGTAAACAGTCTGTCCTACTTTAAACTGATGTTGCTTTGGTCCTAGAGTGTTACGTTTTTCTATAACTTTTTCTTTTTGAGTTTGTAAGGTATTTTTTATGTCGTCATAAAGGTGTTTTAGTTTATCGTTATGGTTAGATACATAATCTGCATAAAATGTTGTTTTTATTAAGTCGCATGGATCTCTAGAATTAGTGTGTCCGAATGTTATGTCGAAAGGGGTGTATTTAGTCGACGAATGTATAGAATTATTGTAGGCTATTAAGGCATATTTCATTAGTGTTTTTGAGTCTTCCTTTTTAAACCTTTCTCTTAAAATACGTAGGTGTTCTATGATTGTAGAGTGGAAACGTTCTACGGGTGAATTAGATTCATGGTGAAAGGGTGTAGTAAAATGAACATCTATTTTATGAGCTTTTAAAAGTTCTTGTACTGTGTTGTTTTTGAATTCAGGGCCATTGTCCATTATTATCCTTTCAGGTATACCGTAAAAGGAGAAATAATGTATTAGGGCTGTACAAATTTCTATAGAGGTTTTGCCGGAGATAGGCAAAGCTTGTCCTAATTTTGAAAAAGTATCTATAATGGTGAGAAACTCTTTGTTATCGAATTTAAAAACGTCAATGTGTAATAATTGGAATGGTTTGCCTACTGTTTCAGTAAGAACCAAAGGTACATAGGGTGGTTTACGTGAATATTTTGATGTTTGGCATATTTCGCATTCGTTAATATATTTAGTCACATCTGTTTTCATGGAAGGCCAGTAATAATTTCTTTTAAGTTTTTCGAAGGTTTCAGAAATACCACGGTGGTTACACTTGCCTTCGTGTTGGTATTTAATAAGAAGAGTGCGTTCTTCGACGTCTTTTATTGAATTTACTAATTTGGTACATTTTATTAACTTTAAGGCTGTTGCATAAAAGTGTCTCATGTATATGTCGTTAAATTCGAGATACATGGAATCGTCATAGAAATATAAGTGGAAAGTTTTGTTGTCTGATGTGTACGTTTTTAGGAATTCTAATATAAGTTTAGGATTACCTTTTCCGATTTTTACGTTCCAAATATTGTGTTTTTCAAAAGTGTCCCAAGTAACTTCTATTTTGTCATAGGGATTTTTTGAAATTATTATTTGATTAGGTTTATTATTTACAATTTCATCTAAGATTGAAATACCTTCGTTAATTGTTTTTCGATTACTGCTAGAGTGAGGTGTTTGTAAACTACACTCTGGTATTTGAGGTGTTTGTGGTTTTTGAGATGTTTGAGGTATTCGAGATGTTAGATGTATGTGAGGTGTTTGAGATGTTTGTGGTATTTGAAGTGTTTGAGGTATTTGAAGTGTTTGAGGTATTTGAGATATTTGAGGTGGACCTATTTGTATGTCTTGTAAAATTTTAATTTTATTTTCTTTAGTTTTTGGTGGTTCTAAATTTTGTAAAGTTGAAGTAATGTCGGTTAGTTCTAAGCTGTTTGGGTCAAACTGGTCTAAAAAGGTGTCTATATCTAGGTCTATATCACCGGGGTTATTTATTACGCTTTCATTTTCAATCGCATTGATACAGATTCGCGAGAGTGCGTCTGCGTTTGTATTTTGCTTGCCCTTTTTATAAATTATTTCGTAGTCATATTCTTCGAGTTTTAACCTCCATCTTACAAGTTTACTGTTTGGTTCTTTTAAGTTAAAGAGCCAGACTAAGGGGCGATGATCAGTGAAAATTTGGAATCTTCGACCAAATAAATAAGGGCGAAAATATTTACATGCCCATACTATAGCGAGCAATTCTTTCTCGATGGTAGAGTATTTTGTTTCAGAATCATTTAATGTTCTAGAGGCGTAAGCTACCGGTTTGTCGTTAGGTACATTGCCTTGTGATAATACTGCGCCTACAGCGAAGTTGCTAGCGTCGGTCGTGAGAATAAAGGGCTTTTCGAAGTCAGGATATTGAAGGATCGGTGCATTGATAAGCAATTGTTTACAGTGATTGAATGAATTGACAAAATCAGGGTTATGAACTATTTTTGAATCTTTTTTCAGGCAAAGGGTCATAGGTTTGGTAATTTTTGCAAAGTCCTTAACAAAGCGTCTGTAGTAGCCTAATAAACCTAAAAATGATTTTATTTCTTTTTGGGTTTTTGGAATCGGGAAATTTTTTATAGCAGAAATTTTGTCAGGATTGGGTTTGACTCCTTCTGTGGTAACTACGTGACCTAAATATTGGACTTCTTTTCTTAGAAATTCGGACTTGTCCATTTGAATCTTAAAGTTTGACTCACGAAGTCTGCTGAAAACTTGTCTTAATCGAGTAATATGTTCCTGAAGTGAGGTACTAAAAATTACGATGTCGTCTAGATATACA
Organism: Kuschelorhynchus macadamiae; assembly: GCA_030620095.1. Classification (NCBI taxonomy): domain Eukaryota; kingdom Metazoa; phylum Arthropoda; class Insecta; order Coleoptera; family Curculionidae; genus Kuschelorhynchus; species Kuschelorhynchus macadamiae. The sequence continues at coordinate 209,615 of JAUTXW010004815.1, forward strand.
AGACAAATTTCGTTTTGAAGACCACGCAATATATTGTCCATCACCCGTTGGAATGTTGATGGTGCGTTTTTTAGACCGAATGGCATTCTTTTGAATTCGTAATGTCCATTTTCGGTAGAGAAAGCTGTTTTCTGAACGTCCTCAGGATCCATCTCGATTTGATGAAATCCGTTTGCCAAATCTAAAGTTGTGAAGTATTGACTTCTGCCTAATTTGTCTAAGATGTCTGAAATATTAGGGAGGGGATATTTATCATCAATAGAGCGTTCATTAAGGCGCCTATAGTCGATGACAAGCCTCCATTTACGTTTTCCAGAAGCATCTAACTTCTTTGGAACGATCCAGATGGGGCTGGACCAAGGGGAGACTGAATTTTGTATAATACCTTGTTCAAGCATCTTCGAAATTTGTTGTTTTACTTCTGTTCTGTGGATTTCGGGGTAACGATAACTTTTTGTGAAAATAGGTGACTCATCCTTTAAATTAATCTTATGCCGTATTTGATTAGTGAATGTTAAGGGGATTTTATCACAATAGAATATATCTCTATACTCTAAACATAAATTTCTTATTGCTTCTCGTTCTTCAGAGTTGCAATGGTCAAGGCGAAGATTTTTTAAATTAGATTTTAAAATGGAATCATGATAATCGGAAATATCTTGGTCAGTTTCCATTTTCTCAATAAAGTTAATGTGGCACATATCAATGGGTTCGATATCAAATGGTTCGGTAAAGTTTATTTTAACAGGAAAATCGCAAGAGTTGGTAACAGATGTTATAGCACAGTAATTTGAAACATTTACAAGAGCTTTAGGCATTTCGAGATTATTTTCAAATTTTGTATAATCTAAAATACCTATACCGTTTTCCATCTTTACTGGTACTTTTACAATTTGTTGCGTTCTCGCGGGTATATTTATATAGAAATTTTGAAATTTATTTTCAGTTTTCTTATTAGATTTTTCGTAAATAATACAAATTTCAGCAAATGGGGTTTTTAATTTTCCCTCTTTTATGTTAATGCTGGCGTTTAATTGACTCAAAATATCTGCGCCTATTAAGCCATCATATTTTTGAGAAAAGTCGAATAAGTAATATTTGTGAAAGCCGTTTGTATTAAAAATAGTAAAAAATGGTATATTAGCAACTTCATCGTGGTTTGACATGGCATGTGCCGTTTGAATATTAAATGTTTCTTTTTTTATAAATTGTTTATAAAATTTATGCGCGATATCAGGACTTATCAAACTTCTAGAACTACCTGTATCTATTAAAAAATAAGCGTTGATTTCGGGAATAAAAATATACGGAAGGTCTGATCTCATATTATTGAGAAATATTATGTCTGGTTGTTGTCCTGATGAGCGAGCGAAAAATTTTCCTCGTAATTGTTATTATTACAAGTAACCGCAGGTGAATATTCCGTCGAGTATGTGTCAGCATAATATGTGGGGTCATATGGGTATGGATATGTATTGTCTGCACCATAGTAATTTTGATTTATTTCATAATTATTTGAAGAATAATTTTGATTATCTTCATATGTCGGGAAATCTATAATTTCGGTATTTTCTTCAGGGTTTTCAATAAGGGCTGAAGGGTTAGTTATTTGCTGGGCGTATAATTCCTGAAAGGAAAATTTTGGTTTTGGTTTGTTTAGCACAGTGTTGCCTGAACTAGTGTCCATAGGCGTTACTTTATTTAATTCAGTTTGTCTTTGATTTCGAATTATTGCGCTTGATTTTGGAAATGAAGGGGGTTGGTTTTGTGGTTGCCTGTTATTAGAAAATGGGAATCTGAAATTTTGATTTTGAAATGGTTGTCCCTGTTGGAAAGGTCTGGGTGGAAAATTGTTTGCTGTTTGCATTGGCTGAAATGGTCTAGGAGCGAAATTATTGATCATGGGCATTGTTTGAAAAGGCCTAGGGGCGAAATTAGTAGGTGGTAATATGGGTCTAGGTAAAAATGAAAAATTTGGATGGGGATATGTATTTTGCGGTCTAGATTGAATATTTCAGTTTTGAGAGTTTTGGTTTCTTATATTAGGCAAATTTGTGTTATATTGATTTTTAAAATTAGAATTTGTTGTATAATTTCTACCTGAACTAAACTGAATAAAATTTTCTTCTTCAGTTGTATATGCTAACGCTTCTTCGAGATTTTGCGGGTTTTTAAGCCTAACTACTAATTGCATGTGATAAGGAAGACCTGCTAAAAATGTTTTTAAGGCAAAATCATCATAATGTGCTATTTTAATTCTTTTTTCTGTGTTATCGACTATGAGAGTACTTAATTTTGCAAATAAAAGGCTTCTGGCATCTTGTATTCGCATGCCGAAATTTAAAGGTGATTCATTTTTTTGTGGCTTTATAGAAATCAAATCTTGTATAAGGCAATCAATGCCTCTTTGATCGGAAAATGTTAAATTTAATGTATTTTTTATTAAAACCCAAGAGTTGAGCTCTGATCTTGACCCAATTAAATCAGCTGCCCTACCTCGTAACTTACTTAATATGGTATCTAAAAGTATTACATTTATAGGGTCTTCAAGATTAGTAGAATTTTGAAAATTTTTTAATAAGTTTTCACATGAACAGATAAATCTTTGAAGCAATTTAGTATTACCGTCAAAAGGAGGGATGTTATCGGCTTGGTATCTCATAAGCGGAATATCGCGACTCATATTTTCGGTTGGTGTAGATGTTTCGAGATTTAAATTATTATCAAGAACTGTTAAAAAAGTATCGTCGTTCGAGCTTACGCTTAATTGAGATAAATTTGCAATTATATCGTCAATATCAGACATAAATTAAAAAACTACTTTATAGAAATAAAAATGCCTATTTAAAACTAGGAAAAGTGGGAAATTTTGTATAGGAAAATGAGCACTTACAATAATATTCCAGCGAAGATTAACTGCATGTTCTTCTTGGCTGCTTTTTCTAAACTACTGCCTAGAGGATCCGATGCGAGGTGTCCCAGGCGTCTTAATTCTAGGTTCCCAGAGGTTCGGTCGATGTTGGACTTCTCCCTGGTAGGTTCTTGGGGGCTGCAAACTTCTTTTTTTTCTTTTTTCTGGTTTTAGATCGACGAACTGTTGAAACAGACCGGATAAGCGATGTTTGTCTTTTCCGTTCGATCAAAATCCGTGCCCGACTGCGCCAGTTAAGTTTTACAACCCCGAAATTGACTTTTTAAAAAACAATTTATTTTTTTTAAGAACCGAGCTACATGAATACAATCTTATAACTAACTTAACATTGTTTTGCAAAAACTATTTATATTATAATAATTGCTGATGTCGGTGTTCTACTTCTGTGAAGTTACACCATACGGTCGAGGTTATGGAACTCATAACTCACTTCTTCCTTGCAGCCGGTTCGGGATATTGATTTTCTTATAATTCTAAAAATAGATTTGGTGCTTATTTCTAGGTCAAATCGATCACCGAATTAGTGGAATTATATGTATTTCCATAATTTAAAAGACGTAGTGTAAATATATTTTTTTATCATAACATTCCACCTGTTCTACATTTTGCAACATTTTTATATTTCTCCACATTTTTACTTTTAATTAACAGAAATATTCTTTTATTTTACTAAGTCATTTGTACATTACTTTTAAATATATTTATATATTTTTGGTCACAGTTTTTCAGTGTATCATAATAACTCAATTCGAGACGTTTCCTTCACGTCAGAACTTGAAAAATTATGCTGTCTATAGGCAACTTAAAATACATTTCGGTTAAAAACCAGCTGAACAAGGTTCACGCGCTGCAGAAATACAAAGACACGAGTGCGATTTAATATCTCAAATTTTGCAGTTATGTAGACAAAGGATCAGTATAGGGCGGTAAACAGCCATTTTGTGAAAAAAAAATATATGGGTCGGTATCTGCGTCAAAAAATGATCGAAAATAGACAACTTTGTCACTAATTTTTTCAATCTAAATTCGAATTTTTCATAAAAAATCGTATTTAGCGCCCAACTATACATATTTCCCTATTAAAATCACTTTGAAGCTAATACATATCACTTATAGTTTTAACACAATATTGCAGCGGCGGAAGGCTTGCAACTGATCCGTAATACTGCGTGCAGTTCCCCCTTAAGGGCGTGTTCAATTCTGGTTTTGCCGAAGTTTTTCTTTTATGACGGCCTGTAAATGAGCTTTGGACATAATGTGTCTTTTTACAGCTTTATGGAAATTGTTTAAATCGGAAAAACCAATTTTATTCCAGAGACCTTTTTCATTTTCAAAAAGTAAACATGGCTAACATAATAATTTACTTATATTTTCACACCCTGTTAGCCATTTAAATTGTTCGTATTGTTTTTCCGGATAAAAATGTCTAATACAGTTTTTCATTTTTGTGGTCAAATTTTTCATAGGCGGTTTTGCCCTTCCTTTGGAAATTATTTGAGAAGTTTAATGTTGAAAATTCCAGACACCCACCACACATTCACACACACTCTTCTTACTAAATTCTCCAACATTTTCAACGTTATTACCGACAGTCGAAGTTGAAGGTATTTGCATATCCACGTCCGTATTATTGTCTTCCATATCGCACTATGCACGACGCGATGTACGTATCACACAATACATGGATAGCCGTTCAAACAAAGAACCTACTCCAACGATAGCTTCCGCCATTACTTATAGCACGCGACTGACATGCAAAAATTGCAAACAGCCGGTGGAAAGTTCAATAACAGGAAAATCAAGCATACAGGACTTACTTGGCTGCAATGAAGCTAGCGGCCCGCATAGGCTCTATTCGATATTCTGTTGTGGCTGGGCCGGAGTCAAAGCCGCATTTATCATGGGCTTGATAATTAAGATAATATTTTAGCATTTTTTATATAAACTAAATTAATGGTTTCTTATTTCAAAAATTACATTTTAGAAGATGTTTTGTAATTTTCTTTGGGGAAGCACTGCTTCCCTTGCTTCTATGGACTGCACACCCCTGCATTACATGTAGACATAATATACTCGTAATATAGTTACTAAGCCAAAATTAGACAGTTGACTTAAATTTAGTTGCTTTGATATACAAAAATAAAGACCTTTATTCAGGTCATAAAAAATATACCACTAAGCAATTCAGACATTATAAAATATGTTATAACAATTTGCAGCGTATAGGTAAATACTCGGGTATACATATGTGGACAGGGTGAATCTTGATATGAAGTTTGAACTGACCCTATCCACTCTTTTCAACTTTCTTACTATTTTCCTACCTGTCAAAGTTTTTATATACCTCTGTAAGTTTGTTGATTCAGGATAAATGAATTCTCAAAAACAATTAAGTCCTGTAGAACATACAATATTGATTTTTATTTTTTGATTCCTATAAAAAGTTTAAGAATGTTTTGTCAGCGGCGGCTCCTCAGATGAGGCAACTGAGGCGCCGCCTCACTCGCTTTCATATAAATATACATTTTTATTTTCAAAATTAATTCTTTTCAAGTTGATACATTACTCTCTGAAAATTGTCTCAAACACTATGAAAATTTCATCAAATATGCGTAAATCTTAAATAAACACTTTACTTTACTAACCAACAGTACAATGTCCAATAACTGCAATATCATTTCTTTTTTATTCGACTTTACCTATACGCGGCGATGCGAATTGCGCCTCGGACACTTGAATGGTATTTGGATTTTTAATAAGTCTGAGAAAGAGGGAAAAGGGTCGTGTTGCATATGTAGATTCATTCGATCTCTTTTTATTGTATTTGAGGCGATGAAAACTTCGCTTAATGATTGAGGCGTTGCCATTTAATGTTAGCACAGATTGAATATAAATGGAAATAATTATTATTTATCAGTAAATGACAATCGCGCATCCGGCTGCCAAATGCAAGCCGTTTTTGTTTTTGTTGATATTTGCGTGGGCGTGTGGGGTATTCGTATTTGACTGTTACCGGTAACGGTTTGAGATTGAGCGGGAAGTGGGTGGATATTGAGATTATTCGGCAATAATTTGGTGTTTGTTTTATAGTATTATTTCGTGAATGTCGCGCGTTTAGTCTGTGTCGAGTGTTACTCTATTTAAAGTATTTTTGACGTTGCGTTAGTTTAATTATTGAGAAGATAGACTGATAGAGTAGTTTATATGAATTAGTGATTAAAATTTAAAATAAACGAAACGTGTGAACTATGAATCCAATCCAGGATATCGTTATGTCACTATTGACAACGGTATTTTCCAGGCGTCCCGAGGATGAGAAAAAAGAAATTCTTCTCGGAGATAGACCCATGCCGAAGATAAGTACCTTAAGTAGTGATAAAAAGGACGGTCGACAATATAAACGATCATTTCAAACGTCATGGTATCAAACACACACTTGGATTTGTGGAAGTGTTTTTAAGCAGCGTTTATATTGTTGGCCTTGCTTAATACTGGGAAAAACAAAAACAGTATGGACTTCTGATGGATACGTTGATTTTAAAAATTTTTTTAGAGCGGTTAAAATGCATGAAGGGTCTAAAGACCATATTCAAAATACCTTAGGTTTTGTACGTTTGTCTCAAAATATGACTACAATTAAAGATGCACTAATCGAAAATGCTCGTTTATCTAAATTATTGTAAAATGAAGATGTTAAGAAAAACCGCTTACTTTTGACATACCTTATAGATACGACTATATTACTGGGAAAACAAGAATTGGCTTTTAGGGGGCATGACGAATCCGAATCTTCTTTTAACAGAGGAAATTTTAAGGAAGTTTTTAATTGTTTAATTAAACGTAACACCGAACTTGTAAAGCATTTAGAAGAGAAAAGTGTATTTACGGGACAATCGAAAACTATTCAAAATGAATTAATATTTTGTATTGACGAACATATGAGAGACTTTATTAAACAAGAAATATCGGAGGCTACATTTTTCTCATTAATTGTAGATGATACGACGGATATATTTGCAAAAGCCCAATGTTGTGTTAGGTATGTAAATAAATTAGCCGAAATAAAAGAACGTTTTTTAGGCTTTTTTGATATAAGTGAGGATTCTAGAGCTAATGCACTCTATAACTTAATTGTAAGAATCTTGGAACCTTTAAATTTTAAACGGAAATTAGTAGCACAATGTTATGATGGAGCTGCGATTATGGCCGGAGAATTGAGCGACACAACACAAGACAAACCCGTAGCATGAGCGAATCAGATTTAATGGAAAAATATGACAATCTGTTTTATGAAATTTTAGCCTGTATAATTATTCAAATTAACATCAGGTTTGAAGATTTACACAAATTGGAATTTGTGAAACTTCTTAATACATCAAAATACAAAGACTTTGCCACAGAATTCCCTATTAGTCTATTAAATTCGTTAGAAAAAACGTATCCAAAAATGTTTGAGCTAAGCATAATTTACCGAGATGAACACTTTTATAAAGTCAATATTCAAGAACTCCTTAAACAAATTAATAGTTTAGAATTAATTTCAGTATTTTGTGAAGTATATCGACTTGCGACATTAATTTTGACAATCCCCTTAATTTTTCGTGCTTAAAGCGAATAAAGACCTACTTACGAAATAGTATATCTCAAGATAGGCTCTCAGCCCTGTCGATCATGGCATTAGAAAAAGAGTTATTAGTTAAACTTTCTGAATGTAATGGTGACTTTTATGACAAAGTCATTGAGAAATTTGCTTCTTTAAAAGACAGGCGCATTAATTTAATTTACAAAAAGTGACTTAACTCCACATACCTATTTGCCTAGACAGTTTTGGTTTTTTTATAAAAAAATTACTGTCCACACCATATTAGATTATTTCAGGTTTATTACACTTTAAACTCGATTCTGACTATTTTGATTAAGTATTTTAAATATTTTTTATAAAAAAATCCAATGATGAAACATGTGTATATTATATATCTTTGAGAAGAGTATATATGTACATATATCTGAGGATAAAACGAACTACATGAAAATTGAGTGAATATCTTAAAGATTATTATTTTATTTTTATATCTATGTAATAATTTTTATTTTAAAAACTACTTAATGAAAAATTGGGCATATATATTGATATTGGTATGTAAAAGACAAAAACAAATCATAAAAATGAGTCAATTTGGGCGTGGCAGCCCAAAAATTTTTCGCCTGCGGCGCTGCCTACTGCCGCATCTACCTATTATAAGTAACAAACCTTTTCTCGCCTTACCAGTTTTAGACACCACGAGCCGCTACTATGTTTTGTGCAATTGATTTGCTACAGATGTAACTTTAATTATTTTTGAATTAATGGTATCTTACTATTATTTGGAAATTTGAAACCTTATATAATTTAAACTGATAAATTTAGAGGAAAATAGTTTCCTTTTTTCTATTTATTGAATGGCATCAACTTTTAATTTAACTGGTTGTATTAAAAACCTAATATATGGTTAAACTACAAGTTGCTTCAATTCATGAAATCCAAACATAAATTATTACCCTGTAATCACGATTAACAGAGTGTTAATTAATTTATATCCAAATTTGTGTCATTTATATATATATATATATATATATATATATATATATATATATATATATATATATATATATCAAATAAAAATGTGTTTTCACGCACCTTTATTCAGATTTCTTGGCTGTAAAAGGTTATGTGTAGAAAAGCATATCAATTTTTTTCAAAATATATCAAACATTATACAGATTTAAAGAGAGGTTCTAGGGAATACTTTCCTATTCCTGACTATATTAAATTAAAATCCATCTACGACTGGTTTTAACCAAAGAAAGCTATCAGCACACAAAAAACTGCTTGAAATTTCATGTGAATTAGCATTGCAAATTGTATTTAAAAACACTAATATTTATAATTTCTGGGTCAATATTAAGACACGCTATCCTGTCATTTATGAAAGGGCTATTAAAATGTTAATATCATTTTCAACGTAATATCTATGACAACAAAAAAATACAGAAATAGGGTAACGCGGAACCGGATCTGAACTTTCGTCGCAGAACCGGATCTGAACTTTCAATCTTTTGGTCAAAATTAGGTTTCCAAAAACATTAACCAGCACATTGATATTTATGACAGATATATTATTTCGATATTTTAATAAAAAATTATAATTATAAAATTAGGCATTTTATTTAAGTGAGCGGTATTTTTACCGATATCAGAGAATCATTGTTATTACGATTAATTTTTATATTGGATTTTTAGGTACCTATTTTTTTACTAAATTTGTTTCTTTCCCTGAATTCTAGTTTTATATGTCCTGTTTTAATGATCCATTATGATAATTATTCTCTGTGTTTTTTAATTTGGGGTAGGGATCTGAAAAGAAAAAGTCAAATGTTCAAAAAAGTCTACGTTTCGCAATTTATTATAACATCTGCAGAATGATAAAAACATACATAAAAAGTTGTGGCTTTCCAAAACATCAACTTATTAAAATAGAACTGTAAAAAATAGCTATACGGGTTTTAAAAACTGGACATGGAAGTTTGAAACATTTTCGAATATTATTACATGCAAAAACACATAAATAAATAACTAAATATTTTGTTTTTTATCTGAAAAACGATGTACATTAAGATTTAAAGTCAAAATTTTAAAGATTTAACTTTTATAGTCTAAAACCCGAATAACATATAGGAAAAAAGTGAAATATCACATACATGGGTTACATAAAAAAAGAACACTACAACTATTTAAAATTCCGATCCTTTTTTTTTAAACTTATAAATCGCCTGTAAATAATTTTAGCATATATGATGCAGTTATGTAATTTTATCTCTTATATTGAAATATGCAGCACTAAGATTTTTTGCATCGTTTTTTTTATTAACCAAAATTTTATTCTATGATATACGAATAATTTTTGAGATTATTCACTTTTTATAGTTAATTTGTCTATCCGATAAAGTCGTTTATAATAAAAAAAATTTCTTTTAGAAACTAATCCAATAGATAGAGTGGATATAAAAGAGATACAGGGCATGATTTCGATTTTGACAGTACAACAATATTGGATACCCAAACTAACTATAAAAAGAGATTAATCTCAGATATGATAATGTATAACGTATGCTAAAATTATTTACAGGCAATTTATAAGTACTAAAAAATAAGGTAAAAAACAATACTTCTTTTTCAAATAATTACAAAATTGTAGCGGTGGATTCAAGATTAGGGAGAAAAAATCTAGAAAACAAGAAAGAATGATACTAAAATACTCTAAAATTGTAATCTGTGATCTGTAGTTCTGGATCCACTGTGAAGGTACCCGAGGAGCGACACTTAAAAATATCTACTTTTTTGGACATTTGGGGGGAAAGTCTACCCCCGTCTTTAGCAAACTAAAAAATAAAAAACTAGTATATCACTGATGTTTTATATCAGAAAGTTAACCCAAATGGCAAATCTCTGACATAGTCAATTAATGCCAATTTAAAAGTATTACTTTTATTGCCAAGTTAAGGTGAAAAAAAAATTTATATCTAGATTCACTATATTGTATCTTGAGGTGTCCTTTTTCGTTTTCAGTATTTAGCAAATTTAACCATGTGTTACTAACATTAACTGAACAAGACTTGCCTAAATACTAGAAGCATTCTAAGTAATTTTATGATTGTTATCTAGTGTCTATTTTATGTAAGTTTGGTTTTCATTAATTCTCTTGGCTAATGGCCTGGAGGTTGTAAAATTGTCCAATAAAATGTTTCGATTATTTTCCCTTTTAAATTTTGATCTAATTTTATTTATCTACTACCTTATGGACGGAATAAAACAGGAAATCTACGTAGTAATCGTTGATAGACATGGACAATGATGTGGTTTAACGGCAGCAACTTTTTAAAACATACTTTTCGCATAATTTCTGTATCGGAGTCTCTTAATACATTATTTATTGTGTTCTTCGCAATTTCTAAGGTTTTTGATTTATTGTTCACAAATTCAAGTTGATAATATTTCCTCATGTACAAAATTCCCTGCTGCTTTAAACAGAAAATGTCAGTGAACTTAAATACTGCAAGTAATACTTAATAAATGTACGCTTTAATTCTCTTTAAAGTTTGTAATGCCGTTTTATAGTACTGCGCACTTATTTAAAAAAAAAATATAGACCAGACGAGTTTTTAGCTAGCATGAAACAAAGAAATTGGAAATTATGTGACGTTATGTGAAGTAAAAAGTTGATACGGATGATTAAGTAGCAATAATATAAAATTGAATTGCTTAACGTGACGGTGTCTATTTTGTAGTAGTGGCAAAAAACCGCAAAATATGCATACTTTTGAAGCGAAGTCTGAAGGAAATCTAATTTTTTTTTTGATAATATTTGTTTATAATTTGGCAATAACGTGCGATTGCTTGCTAAATAACTGTGTGTTTTGGAAACCATGATTTAGCTTTTAAGACGTAAAATCCTATAACTCATAATTCTAGGTAATATTATTTGGATTTTCCCTTTTTACGCAACTTCCTTAATTATTATATGAAGAACATTTTCAAATTATGTTTATACCAATATAAAACGCGGCGACTTAAAACTTGTGATCAATTTTAAATTTTAATTAAGTTAATCAATTACATATCTATTTCTACATTTAGTATCGTATACAAATTCCAAATATTTCAGATATTTTGTTAAAAAAATTGATATTTTTCTACTCTATATATTAGTACATCTGACAGTATATAAATCTGTATGTTTGAATATATTTTGCATAAAAACAGCCAGACTGTTCTAAGAACTGTCACAATATCGAAATATGCAGAGCCAAAATCAAACAGTAAAAAATTATTTCTTAAAATGTCACCACATCACCAGATAGAGAATAATGACTAATCCTGACATAAATTTAAATAAAAAAGTCATCTAAAAATTAGTTGCTGGAAATCCTTTTATTTTAAATAATCCATTGGCAATTATTGTAGCTAACCAAAATTATAAACATTTTAAGTTTTTGAATAAAAGTTTCAGTTTGCCTTCAGCCGCTCGTGGACAATATCCAAAACCATATTACTACGCTTGACCCAACTATAGCAACAAACTACGCCTGACAGTGGCGGGAGGAAACAGCTCGGAAATAGTGCATCTACAACAGCGGGGCATACTAGTTATGGGAAGAAACCAAACCTAACCTAACCTAGCTATTTTTTCTAATAAAATAAAACATTCTATACATGCAATAAAAAAAACTATAACAAAAACAAATAAATTAAACGTTTTCCTCTTTTAACATATTTTGGAAAATAAGATAAAAATCACTCTACAAACTAAAATATTTCAAACAAATGGTTAAAATAAATTATAAAAACGGTTAAAAAAACTATTTGATTAAGATTCTTCGGCAATAAGCGATTTCAACGTATATTTGTCAATTATTACGCTTTAGAGAAGACTTGTTCGGAACGCGTAAATATTTCTGAGCCAACTCATAAAGTTCTGGAAATATATATTTTGTTGTTTGTAAGTTTTCCATTTGCAGATATTATTTGATGTTTAACATAGCGGTTGCAGTAATAACTGACTTGGTTTGCACGATTTTATTGTCAAAGAGAGACCATACATCTTTACTGGGGTCTGATGATCGTTGTTGAAGACCTCTATTTAATGATACAATTAAAGATCTCGTTGTATACTTTTCTGTAGATAAAATTGATCTATTGATTATTGATTTGTTGCACAATTAACGTTACTCCCATTATCATAAAAGATAGTAACAACCTTGTCTGAAAATTGCCAATAATTCAAAATGACATTTATTGCATTGCCAATATTTTCCCATGTGTATGCACCCAAAATGTCGTTGGTGGATAATACCTGAGATCTTAATTTGTTATTATTATACAAAATGGGATGTGATACTTAAGTAGGACTTATTGCTGTTGGATGTCCATATGTCTGTATTAACAAAAACGTTTTTTACATTATTATTATTATTTCTTAACAATAGCTTTTGCTCTGGTTTATTTATTAGCTACCAGTATATTGGCTAAATGCTTTCTGTCGGGTATTTTATAAAGAAGAATCACCTTATTAACAAAATCTCTAAAACCAGTGTTTTCGACCAAAGAAAATGGTTGATAGTCTAAAACCACCATTTTTATTTAACTTTCATCTAACTTTTTTTGCTGTTTTGTTTCTTTTTGCCTGGGCTAATTACGTAGAGTAATCAAAAACATATTTATCGACAGTTACTGTCTTATTTTCCGTATGGTTTTTCGACGGTTCATAAGAAGGTCCGGCAATAATTTTTTAAATTGATCGTACTTGTATAATACTTTAATTATTTTTATAAATCAACCACTGTGCCTCGTCTTTATTATTTTTGATAAACAAATTCGTACTATTGAACATTTCGTTTTAAGTTCCTGCTTTAAATGGACATACCGCGTGAGTACTTTATCCTTGGAAGATGGAAGAGAAAATACATCCAAAAATTTAATTTAAATATTTTACGCATTAAATTTTTGTACGTATTTTCCCATGGCCCAAAGATAAAGTTTTCACATGGTCTACATATGTTTTCTGCATTTGATTTGTATTTATAAGATGGGTTGTAGTTTAAACTAGAAATTACGCTTCTATGAACCAAATTAAAATACGATTTTAAAGAAAACCTATTAATACCTGGCATCGCACTGTTGAAACATTTGGTAAATTATAGGAGACTAGATGAAATATAAACATTTGTTACATATGTTTGTCTATTTTCTGTGCATTGCAAAAACAAACAACGACAATTTTATTATGGAAAACTGCCATGAAAAATTGTAGATAGTTATTAATAATATTAATAATACGAGATCCAACCGCGTGGTTACTACACCCATCTGTTTTTTAGACAAAATGTAATTTTTAGAGATTATTAATAGAGGAATACGTTTCTGACGGAAATATGTCCGCAAGTATTTTTTCTGAGTGATTTGGGAGAAACGCTTAAACATATTTCATCGAATATTTCGAAAACTGTTATTGATATCCGAGACACAGTTTAAATTCGAGAGTTTTATAATTTTTCTCGTTCTACAACATGGTACCTTCAAATTTCACCGACGTTTTGTGTTCGAACCACTACCATTAACTTATTTTTTTTAAATATAGACCTGGATATTTTATCCTATATTTCTTACATGTTCAGCCCTGGTTTCATAATTTAAAACCCTTAGAAAAGCTTTACTAATATAGGAATAAACAACGTTTTACCACAAAGATTCAGAACAATTACTTGGTCATTTCCAAAACTTGAAATAAATTCTTCCAATTTTAACTTGATAGTGGTGGTCCGAACACAAAACGTTGGAAGTAAAATTGAATGTATAGTGTTGTAAAGCAAAAATAATTTTTAAACTACTCTATCTATCTAATTTGTGTCTCGAAAATTAATAGTTTCTAAAATATTCGACAAAATATATTTAGGCGTTTTTCACAAATCACCCTGTCTCTCAGAAAAAGTATTTGCGGCCATATTTTGATAGAAACTCGGCTGAAACGTATTCCTCTATTAATAATAATTATAATTGAATAAAAAACAGATGGATACAGAAATCATACGGATCATCTTCCGTTCGCCTGAAATCAGTTATAACGAAACCAACTAGTTTTATGTGTTCTAGAACCTTCTCTTAATAGCGGAAAATAAGAATTTTTCTGCGGGAATGTATAATCTTCATTTTTCACAGTTAGTTTACCTGAAATCAGTTATATGAAAACTTTGCTTTGCTTGCCACTCTAAATATTTTTCTGAACATAAAAATGCCAAAATATTTTTGAGGAAATTTTTTATTTCGATATTCCGAGGAAATTCTTTTCACTTTAGAATACTTGAAATTCAGTTACATAAAAAAATTGCTTTGATTTGCATTTAGAACATTTTTCTTAACATAAAATAAAAAAATGTTTCTGCGGAAATTTCTTATTTCCATTTTCCGAGGAAATGCGTCTATACTTTGGAATACCTGAAATCAGCTGCATAGAGATTTTGCTTTGTTTGCCATTCCAAACACTTTTCTGAACCTAAAAATGCAAAAATGTTTTTGCGAAAATTCCTCATTATTTTGATTTTCCTAGGAATTCAGGTACCTATATTTTACTTTGATTCGCAATTTTAACATTTTTCTGAATATTAAAATGAAAATACATCTATATTATTTACTCATTTAACAGGACCTAAGTAATCTAAAATCTTATATCTACCTCTAATAAAACATAAATTCTTTTTAAATACAATAATTGAACTAAAATTTAAATCGAAAACCCAAATAAAAAATTATCCAATTCTAGTCAGTGTGCCAATCCAATTTCGAGCCTATATTAAAACTAGAATTTTTTTAACAAAAAAATTACGGTGGATCTAGAAGGCTTTATTGAAGTAAACTATAACAAAAATGCGGACTAGGTTAGGTTAGGATTGGTTAGGTTTGTTGTAAAGAAATATAAATATTCATTGTATATATCAAAACCTCTACTGTTAGGTGAATCTATCCTATTAGGTGTTAGGTTAGCCCAGGTTCGTGGATAAAACCATCTTTAAATTAAAGCCATAAACCATCATTTAAGTTATAAAATCACATTTATTATTTACGTTCCACATTCAGAAGACTTAATCGAAGTAAAAAAATGTGTTGTAAATATATCACATTTCAGTGAAGAAAAAGGTCAAAAATAAATAAATAGATAAAATAAATATTGAGAGTTTCCGTTTACAGAAGCTAAAACATATTTGGTGGATATATGACATTTCAGCTAAAGTTTACAAAATGTCTTCGGAAAATGAAAATGACGTATTTCCGCAGGAACATTTTTGCGTTTTTATATTCAGAAAAGTGTGTAGAATGTAAAGCAACAAAGTTTCCATGTAACAGATTTTAGCTACTCTAAAGCCTGGAAAATGGAAATAAAATTTCCTCTGAAAATCGAATTGTCCGCAAGATTATTTTTGCATTTTTATGTTGGAAAAATGTTTAGAATGTAAAGCAAAACAAATGTTTCATGTAACTCGTTTCAGGTATTCTAAAGTGTGGAAAATGGAAATGATATTTCTGCAGAAAAATTTTAATTTCCTGTTGTAAGGGAAGGATTCTAGAAGGCAATTTAATCAGTTTTTTTACGTAACTTCTTTCGGGTATTCTAAGGTATAGAAAATTTGGAATGAGATACAAAGCAAAGTTTTCATGTAACTGATTTCAGGTATTTTAAAGTGTGGAAAATGCAAATGATGTATTTCTACAGGAAAAATTTTATTTCCCGTTGTTAAGGAGGGCTTTTAGAAGGCAATGAAAATTTTTGTTTCAAATAACCCATTTCGGGCGAACGAAATCATGCAGTCGGATTATAATTTAAGACTATAAGCATTACATATTAAAAGTATATTAATATTTAGGATTGTAAAGTAAGCTTGGCAATGCAGGCCCATAACCTGTTTACCACAATAATTACAATTTTGGATTGGTCGTATCCCGTCGCGGCCATTTCTGTTGTTTTGTTTTGTTTACGTTATTTCCTCTTGTTTGGGAAATTTTTAGAGAAATTTTGATACAGTGACTATTAGTGTGGTATTTAACATAATACGATCCAGGTATGTTTATACATCGAAAAGTAATAAAGCACGCAGAAAAACAAATAAACAAATTCCCATTACTTTGGGGACACCCATTTTGCCTTAATTCTGGGTTGATGCTGTATGTAGTTCTTAAAATTCAAACCTTGTATAAAAAAATCGCCTAGCCCTATTTTCTTAATACAAAAAAACTTATTTACGATTCTTAAAGGTCTTAAACCCATCTTATCATTGTTTAATGATTAAAAAAAAAACCAATATTCAATAATAATAATACGCAACACAACACTTTCCTGACATGTTTAACTCAAAGGGAAATAATTTTTAAAGTAAACTTAACACTTGTAGCGCCGTATATAATTGCATCACCCAAATCAATCGGAGCACCGAACACCGATCCGATCTACCGAATAAAAGCGAATTCGGAAAGTTATGAAGTATCGATATTATATTACCAGCGATTTCAGCGTCTCGAAAGAAATTATTACATTGGATTATGTTGCTTTAACAATAAAGAGAAAAAGAAAATAAAGTAATCAAAAAACTGGCTATTGCAAAGAAAAAATAGTGATTTTCTAGATATTTTATGAATGAACAAGCACCAGTGTTTTTTATACTTTATACTATATTAGATTTGATTTCAGATTAAAAAGCAGAATACAGTTATGAAGGGGTCCGAATCTACTGAAGAACGCTTAATAGCTACACTGAAATATTTAGCGACGGAACAAAAAGTATTAGCTTTCTTCCTTATTTTCAACCAAAAGCACTGTGCTTTTTAATATTAGTGGCGTGCTATGGCAGCTTCGCGGCGATACTTTCCTATTCACAGTAATAGGTGATTAGCCTTGTCGCAAGGCGGGTGCCCTGATACCCTCGAAGTACGTGTCAATGCGACCGTCTCGGCTGAATAAAAATATGTAACTTCAAATTGACTGAAGCAAATATTTAATAAAATTAAATATCTCAACATGTAGACTAAGTCTGTCTACGGAATGTCTCGAAACATAATATAAACAATATTATTTACGTAAATATAAGAAATTGTGTCATTTACCTTAAGTTTTTATAGACACATAAAGTTGTACAAATACTTTCATCCTGTCGGGAGTCATCAGTGCGCCGCGGCCGTTGTAACAGAAAAGCATTAAATACATGTATATATTTGCAGATTTTTTATTATTTTTTGATGTATTGTATATTTTTACTAGTAATGTAAGTAGATATTAGACAAAAATATGGAGAACTGTGCAATATTTAGAAATTTAAAGAGAACGTCGATATATATATATATATATATATATATATATATATATATATATATATATATATATATATATATATATATATATATATATATATATATATATATATATATATATATATATATCTATATCTATATATATATATATATATATATATATACGAAATTTCACCACCAGTGCGGAAATGTTACCACTTGTAATACTTTAGTTTTAGGCTTTCCGGTATCTCCCTGAATATAACAGTAGTGACTTTCTGGTACATGATGCTTATTACAGATTTTACAATATATTTCACCGCAAGTGTGATGTCTGATGTCTGTTTCTTTTAATTGTTTTCAGGCAGTTTTGACATAACTTAATCTGTTCACAAATGGACGGTTCTGTCGAAGAGGCTCATTTCTTAAGATTATCATAACTACCCTGGTCTCTAAAGGATCTCAACCAATCACTACATCTTATTTTCGTTTCAAGTTGACAAACTGGAGATTGTTGACAAGCAGGACATGCCTTTGAACACCGATGTTTATTTTTATGTTCGAAATGGACATGTAACAGAATATACTATAGTACTGGAATAGAGTATATAAATTCTTAATTTATTTTGAAACGATATTTTTAAAAGTATATTTTAAAACAAAATAATAAATAACACTCAGTAACAGATATCTCAAACTCAATCTTTTAGAGTGTGCAGACTTGTACAAACCACTCGACGATACATCCCCTTTATAACTTTATAGTTATCTTATGGCCGTTTTTGGTGGGAAGAGTTCTTTGCATGCTTCCATTTAAGTTGAAACCAATAATAATTGAAACATTTCAGTTGGTTCGAATCAATTGTAATAAATTGTCAATTTACTATGTTAAAAATACAATAGAATATTAATAATAGCAGCGTTTTCAAAAAGACAAAGAAAAGATTGGCTGAGAGGGTTTTTCTTTCTTTCTTTTTTTTCTTCGCCATAGTTTTTTTGATACACAACGCTGATAAATTAGTTTAAGTTTTAGACATTTATAAAGAAGGTCCTTTTTATTGTATTTAGACGGAAATGTAATTATATTTGAACTTAATACAGTTCTCACATAAAGTAGAACTCTAGGCGACACTTATGAAATATTTATTAATTAAAGTTCAGGACGACGCTTCGCGTTCCAGCCAAAATGAAACTTCCACGGGGGGCAATTCTTGTCAAATTAGATGTCGACCGTTTTTCTGATTTCAAGAGTTAGTCTGTGTCCAAGTTCTAGTAGTTTCAGTTGATTTTAAATTCTTCTTTTGTGGTGGTTCATGGGAATTTACATATACAGGGGGCTGTCAAATGTCTGCTTTAAGTCAAAAAAAAAAAACTCCGTCTCGATAGGTTAATTAGGTAAGAAGTTATACGAGGGAAACATAAAAAACACGATTTTAAAAAAATAATAATTTTTCCAGTTTTTTCTAAATAAAAAAAGTCGAGACCGCAAAAAAAGTAATATTTTGTGATTTCGTATGTACAATGATCCATTTAATAAAATGAGGTATATATCGGTGTGTTCTAACGCAAAAAAAAATCGAGAAGGAAGCGACTTTTGCCCCGTTTTTTACTCCACTATTTAGTTAAATGCGATCTTGGTATTTCTACATATACTAGTCAGTGTGGCCATATTATAGTCGGTAAGTCACGGAATCAGTTTAATACTAACATTACAGTTTTGCTTTTAGAAACGAAGTGTAAATAATTTAATGCGTATGCTGTGTGTTGTGTTTATGTCGTATTTATCTTTAGACGTATTTTTTTTCTTGGTACCTTACAACAAAGAATAAATATAGAGATTTTCAACTACAGTTTGCTCTTTATCTCCGTAGTAGACATTTGAAAAAATAATCACAATGGAAGCAAAATGTCAAGTCGCTTAATTCTGCAGGGGTCATAGGTCACGAGAATTATATAAAATAAGTCTCCTGAAAGAATGTACTGGAAAGTTACAAAGAAATTAAATAAATCGTACAGATAAACTAGAGAAATAATGCTTCGCTCTAGAATTGTAAAATCGAGCGCAAGAAAGGTGCAGGCTATTAGTGCCCCCCACCGGTATCTCTGTTAAGCAATTTACCTTATTAGTGTACAAGAAATTTCCGTAAGGACGAAAGAGTTAGAATAAATCTTTACAGGAAGATGTAATAAAATGGGAATAGATCGGCAACAAAACAACGGAAAAATATGCATATGAATGCAATTTTTGTAACTAATTAGGCGAGTATTTTTTTATTATTGGGTCATATTAAAATGTTATAATCAGATATTATCAGGCCATATAAGACTTGACAATTTCCTTTTTACTCTTTTTTAAAATAACCAAGTTTCACACCTTATAAAAATGCATCTAATAAAAGTTATTCTTTATTAAGGTTAAACAAACTGTTAATCTGTAGGTACGACTCTTGTTACAGCTTAAGTTGGAAGAAATTTTATCAGATAAAAGTTATCCGAATTAATCTATTATAACAGATTTTTAAATTTTTGTTTTTTTAATATACCCAACAAATAATAACTTTTAATTTGAATAATATAGATATTAGAAATTATTTGATTATGTATATAAATAGTTTTTTGGATGCAACCTTAAAATTTTCTGACCATAATTTTTTTTTACTCACAATTTTCATAGAAGGTATGGGTATTTTGTTCGTTGTTTTTTTTAAATACTATGGTTTAAAAAAAGAGTCGGTTGTAAGTAAGTATCATTATTTTAAAAAAATAACGTTTATTTGTTCATGGTTCTTGTTTTTTTCTCTCATTCTCTGTTTAAACAAATTGTCAACAATACGCTAGGTAAACAAGTCTGGCCTAGGTAGTATAAATATTGTTATTAAAATAAGCGGTAATAATAAATGTAAATAATGGGATATAGATCATAAAGCTTTTAGTTTAATCAGGTGGTATAGTAATATTTTGGTTAATGGAAATAGAAAATTAATGTTATTATATTAATTTACATTTGTACAAAAGTTTTTTTTATGTAAATAAAGTAAGGGTAAAATAGTAAGCGGACGTTTATGATGTTCGCATTTTCTGGGGTTGATTTCTATTTAAATCCTTAAAAACTTTTTTTTTGTTAATTGTTTTTGGGGATTCTGATAGAAACTGGTTATACCTATATTAACGCTCTCTTATCTGAAGCTATACTTTGCTGTTGAGAATACACAGATTTAACTTTAAAATAATTTTAAAAGATAATTATTGTATAGTTATAAAAGTGGTCAATATGTTACTAACAAAGGCAGGGTCAAGATTAAGGAATACCTTGTATAAAATATCAGAATTTTTATTTTTTTTTCCACATAATATAACTAAGTCAATTTAATTTAAATTTTTAGGATTACTATAAACAAAGAACTACAATAATAAGTTTTGATTATAGGTACCACGCCAGTAGAAATCAAGCCAAATGAACTTGGAATTTATTCTAAGAGAAAGCATATCTTAGTATTTCCTAATATTGCATAACATTTATGAACCAATCCTAAGTACCGCCAAAAGTATAAACTTGTCTATGTTTATACAGGAGTTTTCATTTCACGCTATATTTTCCGTTTCATCAAACATCAAATATATATGGGCAAGCATTTTTTTAAAGCCAAGATTTTTAGTAACGCTAACAGATGCATTGCGAAGGTTTTTTTATACAAAAATAAAGTACGTTAGCCAAGGATAGATGTTTCTGAAAATATAGTACATTCAGAGGGAAGAGCGGAAGTTCAATCCTATTGTAGTCTGCATATTGCAATGTGATATTAGCAATTATGGGTAGAAATGGTTCCAGACATTGTTCCACTTAGAAGCGTGCTATACTTCACCCACGTCATAGATAAAGGTCAGATTTGGCAATAATCTGACGTAACGGAAGTCCATGCAGAAGAGGGCAGGTAGAGGAAGTCCGTTGATTCCATTTGACAGTCCCGGGTATCACGGGCGATATCACAACGAGTTCGCATATGAAGAAGCAAGTGAAAGTAGTAAAGAGAAAAAGAGACATTTTAGTTTAATTTTTGTAAACGTCCTCACCAATAATTGTCAGGTTTACCTTTCTATTATCATTTTTACCTACTAAATATTCTATTATTATCGCTTCGAGTAAATTTTGCTTCAATCTAAGGGGGGAGGTAATTGTAACGGAATAGACTATAGTAATGGAATAGAGTATATTAATTCTTAATTTATTTTGAAGCGATATTTTTTTAAAGTCGGTTTCACATGACAAATCTTAAACACGAGTATTCCAAAGAAGTCGTTAAAATAAAGCTAATCTAATATTAGTTTTAAGTTTTTAGAAGCTTAACAAAATAATAAATATCACTTATCTCAAACGCTTTCTTTTTGATTGTGCAGACTTATACAGGGACGTAGACACAAAAGTCATTTTGGGGGGAGGGGGCAGTTGATGGCACAAATAGTTCTAGAGGGGCCTATATACAGGGCCTGTCATTAGTGTGTCAAAGTAGCATACTTTCCTAGTAAAGATTTTTTTTACATTAATGATGGATCCTGAAACAAATATGTGCCAGTAAAAAAAATAAAATGAATTTTCTACATTTATTTTAGGTTTTTGAATTAAATAACAAATTTTATACAAAAGTAACTTAATTAAACACATCTGAAGAAACATGTTTTTTCAATTTTATGTAATTTACAGTTGTGGAAAGTATTACTAAAACTAATACAAAATAAAAATAAATAATACAAACCGTTAATTAAAAAATACAAAAAAAAACAGTTCATAAAATTAAATTTATTCTTCTCTTATTTTCCGCGAAAATATCTATTACCATTTGAAGATCTATGTTTTCTACCAATGACTTCTCAATTGATAAAATAGTTAAGTTTGATAGTCTGTTATTTCCGATTCTATTTCTCAAAAATGATTTTATGATTCTTAAACAAGAAAAAGTTCGCTCACATGAAGCACTAGAGACACGGGATTGTTACAGCGATTATTACTGTTTATATTTTCTTTGCTTTAATTAGGTAAGAGTCAGCTTATATTTGGGATTCTTACTAGTAGATATTTTGTGTTGTTGTGGTTTGTGTATTTTATTTCGTTAAAAATATTGTGCTTGTATGAGCGTACAATATATTTAGACAGGCTAATGAGGGTGCCAGTGGCACCACGAAATAAAAAGGGATAGCCGCAGCCCCCCCCCTGTCTACGTCCCTGGACTTATATAAACTTGTCAAGATACACTCTATACGATACATCCCCTTTTAAACTTTATGACCGTTTTACAATTTGACAAAAACAAATACAAGAGCTCTAACCTTCTAACCACACTACACCACAACTTGTTACGTTCTGGATGCGCGTTTCGCTAACCAAGTTAGCATAATCAGCAGATGATATAAACTGAAGTAACTTATCCTAACCGAGACTATTTATAGGTAAATGTCGTCCCGCTTGGTTGCTTCCTACTGCACCGTTGTCAAGTAAGCAATAGAGGGGACTATAAGGGATAGGCCCTCTGTCTTTATTTAGTGCTTTTTTATCACATTTAACTATTTCTATACTCTCAAATGCATCCAATAATCTATTATTGGATACATTTTTAATCACCTTAAGATTATTTATTCCTATTTGGTCATTGTTTTCCAAAGCATGTTGGGGAACGCTTGACTTTTCTGTACTTATGTGTATCTTAAATGTGCCATGTGTTCTTTAAAACGAATGTTTATGGAGCGTTTAGTTTGCCCAACATATTTTAGATCGCAGTCACTACAGCTAATTTCATATTTCTTTCTCTTCAAGTCGACTTTATCTTTAGGGTTTCCAAGGAGATTTTTTTAAACGGTTGTCCGTTTTTGTAGGCTATTCTAAAACCTACGTATTTAAATACTTTTTCTAAACCTCTCGTATATCTGGGATCATATGGGATTACTATGAACTTATTGGGAGCCTTAGGTGATTGAAGAGTAGTGGCATCTTTTAACATTTTCTTATGATTATGTCTATTTACTAATTTATGCTCAAAATTATCATTGTATTCATTACTTTTAGCTAGAGTTTTAATCCGATTCATTTCATCGTTAAAACGTTCTTACTTAATGGAAAATTGACTAACCTTAATTAAGAAATGAAATGCTGCCATTTTGTGTTGACGGCAATGAAATGAGTCGGATGTTATATACCTATCAGTATTAGTAAATTTTCTACAAATATCAAATTCTAAATTATCGTTATTTCTAATAACTAACGGGTCGAGAAAAGGTAATTGCCCATTGTTCTCCTTTTGGTACGTAAAATTAATGGAACGATATTTATTGTTTAATGTTTCTAAAAAAGTGTCCAAATTTTCTGTTTTAGTATCAAAAACAGCAAATATATCGTCTACGTATCTATACCACACCCTTGGGAAATACTTGAGTTCTTTTTTGAATTGTGTTTCTAATCTACCCATAAACAAATTTGCAAGGAACGGAGATAAGCAATTGCTCATCGCAGTTCCCTCAAATTGTTTATAATATTTATTGTTGAAGTGAAAAAAAAATTGATTAATACATAATTTTGTGAGGAGCAAATATTCAACAATAATTTCTTTCTTCAAATTATTGAATTCAAGTAGTTCCTTGAGGTACTCTAAAGCTAGTGGTATGGGTACACTAGAAAACAATGAGCTTACATCAAAAGATATTAAAATTTCACCTTCTTGAATATTCTTAATTTTATTTGTACGAGATTTTTAATTTGTTGAATTCTTCTACTAACTAACTAATATAACAAACTTATTTCCTTTGTCAGCTTCTAAATAAAAACATTCCTTTTTATTCAGTCTCTATATAACTTCAGTATTTTTTCGAGAAACATATTTTGACTTATTAACAACTTTTTTTTAAATTTGATTTCTGCAAGTCTCTCTAATGAATCCCTTAGTTGACTCTGGCACGTATTAAATGGAACTTTCGATATTCGCTATAATAGTTGGTAAACTCTAGTAGGCTCTGGAAAATTCAAACCTTTATTCAAAAGGGCGATTTCTCTATTATCAAATGACTGAGAAGAAAGATTTTCTACAATGTTCTCGACTTCCGAAGATATTTGTTTTTGTGGTTTCAACTTTCTCAGTTTGTTTTTAAGTGAATACATTTTCTTCAAAAATTTGGCATCGATAACTACGAAACATTTTTCTTTGGAAATCTAACCATTGTTTAAATTCTAAATTACTAAGCTTATAAATGAGTTTTTTAAATAATCCGTATGCTTCAATTTCAAGCATACCTCGTTTGCTATACAGATTTTTAATTTCTAAATCTAGCCTCTTTTGTTTGGCAAAAGATTCAACCTTCCCAGTAACGGGTGATTGTTTAGGGATCTTGACTGAAAAAAATATTTCAGATTATGACATTGAAATGACCTTCGTGGTAAAGTAAATTTATTTTTTCTTTGGCATAGGGGCCTTCGTAAATAACATCTCTCCCTTTTGTCTTCTCTATCTCGACTTACTTCCATACATTGCCGACCTTTCATGATATTTGCCAATGCAACAACCAACTCTCTGAAGCGTTTGACTGAAAAACACTTTATATAACTCCAAAAATATCGTTTATATGCACTTCCGAAGCATCTTGAAAACGAATCCAACCTTCTCCCATGCCGAATACGTTAGGACAAAATACAAATCCTACTATTTCTATGGATTTTAGACTTTCGGTGACTCTCTTTACAATTTGCTAAACCCAAACAATAGGATTTTCATTTTTTGGTACTGAATGCTGGCTGGGCTTTGATGAACTAGAACTGAGCTACAGGTAGCTCGCGAAGACATTTCTGGTAGCTCACAAAATATCTTGCAAAAATCATAGAAGCGTCTATAAATGTTGAAAAAAATTCACAATATGAAAACAAGCAGCGGCAACACTGCCTTGAGTGGTCTGGACAGCTGCTAAAATTGACACATTTGAACACAAAAACGATCTAGATTCAACACGTTCAGTTTAAAACTAAAAGGCAATAGATGTGTTAGTACACAGAGTGAGCAATAAAAAAGATAACGGAAAGCCGTAGTAAGAACGTATAGGTATACAATATTCATTCGGAAGGGGAAGAACAGTATTTTTTCACAGAAGTGAAAGGTAAAAATGTGTGTTTGATATGTAATTCCCGTGTTTCGGTTGTTAAAAAAGGAAATATTGAGAGGCATCATAAAAGTGTACCTCCGCATTTTGAAAAATATTTCATACTGCGAGCAGGAAAGAAAAATTGAAACAATTAAAGAACCAGTTAACTGGACAACAGTCAATTGATAACACAGGCATTTTTAGAAGCTGCAGATTTCTTATTTCCCAACATTAAAAATAAAGACGAGATAGTTTCAGCAATTAAATCTATGCAACTTTCTGCTAATACAGTGATGAGGCGAGTGGAAGTAATGAGCCAGGATATTTTTCGCAGTTAAAAACTGACTTAGATAACTGTGTTTATTTCTCTCTTCAACTGGATGAATCAACAGATGTGGTTGACACCTCCTAGATGGCCGTGTTTGTCAGGATGGTTTTTAGTGATTTTATGATTAAAGAAGATCTTTTGAAGTTTATTCCACTAAGAGAATATACCACTGAACAGGAATTGTTTTCTCATTTAAACAATTTTATATCTTTTGAGAAAATTCCAATTACAAAATTGGCAGGCTTGACAACTGATGGGGCTCTAGCTATGGTGGGTTGTGATAAGGGTCTGGTAGCATTTTGTCGTAAAGATGAACGCTTTCCACAATTTATGTGTTACCATTGTATTATTCATCAGCAACCATTATGTGGAATTGTTTTAAAACTAAACAACGTCATGAAAAATCTTAGCCGATGAAATTGATTGTCAGTACGGGTATCTTCTTCTTCACTCTGAAGTGGTGATGATTAAGTAGAGGATGAGTGATAACAAGTTTTAATGAAGCCATAGTTCATCTGTCATAGTTCAATTTTACAAATAACACGGCGAACCGATTCAGCAACTGGAAAATTCAATTTAGCTAAGAGATTTTGGGTTTCTTGTGGACAGACAAGATTAATGAACTCAATTTGCAACTTCAGGGAAGACACAAATAACAAATAATTCATAAAAAAAACTGAGCTTTGGGAACAGATCTTAGTCAACCGTGGTGTCAAGTATTTTTCTGTTCTTTCAGAGAAGATATCTCAAAATCCATAAGCACCTTATGACAGTAAATCTCATGTAGGAATAGTTTCTAACTTCAAAAATCGGTTTAAGGATTTCAAGAAAATGACATTGGTGGCTCAATTTGTTGTTCCATACTTCATGGAAATTGATATCCAACAGTTTGCAACTTGTGTTATGCAGAACTTTGGCGAAGACATCTCTGTAACTGAAATGGAACTGGTTGCATTTCAGAGTGATTTAGCATTGAAATCGTTGGTTTTAAGTACAAAATGTATCTGGCCTATAGTAAATAAAGACAAATATTCAGTTCTAAAAGTAAAAGAGTTATTTATTTCCACCTATTTGTGCAAATCTTTTTCAATATGAAGTTTTTTAAGAATAAATACCGTACTCGCCTTACAGATGAACATCTGGATAATTGTGTTCGAATGGCTGGATAAATTACACTGCAAATATCAAAAAAATTATTGATTAGTCCAAGTATTAACCTTCTCATTGAATACACGGATTTTTTATCATATGTTCTTGTTTAAATTTTTTTTTTGGCCTTGAGCAGAGCCTATTTAGCCACGAACATTCAGTTTAAAATTTTAATTATAATGTTTTTTTTTACTTTTATTAAGTCGTATATGACATACCATTATGGCTATATGAAAATTTTGTTTATTTTTTAGGTATGTATTAGTATTAGTTAACTACTTATTAATTACATAAAAACATGTACTTATGTCAAATACAACTGTGCATTATTTCGATTAGGCTAGCTTAAACGCTGGTTACAAGTTGGTAGCTCACGTAGCTCACGGTTTATTTCTAAATTATCAAAGTAGCTCAACACCTTGAAAAGGTTGGCGACCACTGCTCCTGAGAACTTTATCTTGTTCCGAGCAATCAATTACAAATATACATCTACTTGAAAACGAGGTAAAGTCTAGTAATGGTTCACTATTAAGCTTTTCCCATATAAGTATTTTGAAATTTAGTATACATCCTTTAAGCTTGTGCATACTGTCTGCTTTTAATATTCAAATTCATAGATTCATAGGGGTAAACTTCAGAGTTTAGATGCAGCTTAATATCTGTAATATCCAAATTTTCAAAGTAACAAATACCTTTTTTTGAAATTACCTTTTTGCTCCTTCTGTAAAAATACAATAACATATCAAGCTCTCTCAAGGTATATATTTAACAATCCATGCATCTCTCTTCGTATATCTTAGCGCTGGAAGATCGTTGATTTCCCAGATTCTAAATTCTATCAAGATTGGATTATTCTTTGCGATTTCGTCAAAAAGTTTTAATTTTAAAAAATTGTTAGGATTAATATGTTTAACCTTCATCTCGGGATTAGACATGTATATCGCTGCTTTCTTTTCTTCTTGTGAGTTAGCGTAGCAGTTATCATCGTTTCTAGCACATACCAGTTTAATTTTCTGATTCCACAAAACCACATTCTTAGTCGGAAGATTTACCTTTAGCGGTATTAGAGCATTAAAGTTCTTGGTGGTGGGTTCGCAAGATTTCACTGTTCCGTTAGGCCAGTTCCACTCTGCGATATCCAGAGATCTGCTTTCATGATCGTTAAAACATAGAGTTTTGACATTGCTAAGTAGACCAGGATATCGAACTCTACCGATTTATTCAATTTAATTAGTAGGTTATAGATACAAACAAAAATGCTGCTAAATTATTAGTTAACGTACAAGTTTCTGATTTATTAAGCAGTAGCCTGTTCATTAAACTCTCAGGATTTTGTAAGCGGCTGATATGTACGCCATTCTTCTCGAGCGATACACTCACCGACAAATATTTCTGTTACTGTATGATTATGCTATATCCAGGATCTACAGATGGTGTAAACACGTATAATGTGTATGAAGCATTACTGGTGTAATAAGAACCAGAAATAGTATTACATTATTTTCTTATAGTAACCACTTGTCTATTTCTACAGGGAGATCAGATTCGTAAAGTAAATAAGCCTTTAATGTTTGTCGTAAATATCTTAATAATTTTTCAGTTGATTGAAAATGTATGTCGTAAACGCACTTCAACTTTAGCGTATTATTATTAAGTTTCAATTTGAAATAAAACTCTGTTTCTTACTCTAAATGTTTTTGCGAATACGACTCGATACCAGTAACCTCGTATGATCTTGTAGGAATTTCCACTGCTTGTTGTCTACCATTAACTTTATCATAAAACTTATTTCGCCCGGGTTCGATGTTTGGAATAGCATTCCCAAGTGCAAAGCGAAATCAGAGTGCTAGAAAATAAATATATTCAGGATCTAGTTATATTGGTGGATCAATATCAAAAAGCTAGATCAACATTTCAACGTGAACGTCTGAGACATTTGCTTTATATAGATTTACTTTTTTTTCGACATTAGTGGGGCCGAATATTATGTAGAGCTGGGATTTGGATTAATATTCCGGTATATTGAGCGTTCTTCTAGTTTTCCTGCAAATCTCTAAGTGGATTTTTTTCATCATTTGAATAATTATTCGATCTTCGATACTGAGCTTTAGGTACCTCGGAAGAGTGTCACAGACGAGGCAATTCGCAGATATGATAATGGCGACAACGTGAGCAGCTTTGAGGGTAAGTATCTTTTTGGGTATGACGCTATCTTGAATTGCCATGATGAAACCTTCTGTCTCCTAGTGTAAACACCCCATCTTCAACCATTCCGTGGATAGATCCAAGGAGGCCCCGTGTAGAGCATAGGAAACTTTTCGTGCAGTGTCTTAGATAGCTATTCTTCTCTAGCCCTTTCCAGACCTGATTTTACTTTAAGTTGGTCGTTCGTCATTATTATTATTATTATTATTATTATTCTCTTCTTTGTCTTGCAGTATTCCTGTGGTTGTATTTTATACTGAAGGGATTATATCAAGTCAGTATAAAAAAAAGGAAAAGGAAAAAACAACTATTGTATTTCAGGATGTTCCTGTGAATGTCTGTATTAAGTCCTAATTGAGCCAAAGGCGGGGTATACGTTGTTGGGGTGAGGCCTGTTACTGATATAACGAGAGGAACAATAATGACTTTTTCAGGTTTCCACAGCCTTTTTATTTCCATTGCCAAGTCGGTGTATTTAGCGATGTTCTTACTGTATTTCGCTTGGATGTTCTCGTCATTGGGGACAGCCATGTCAATTAAATAATTGATCTTTTCTTTTTTTGGATTGAAGCGTGATATCGGGTCTGTTTTAGGGGATTGTTTTATCTGTGTGGATGTCAATGTCCCAATAGAGCTTATTGTCTTCGTTTTCAAGTATGGATGTTGGCTTATAATGGTAATAAGGGTCTGTGTTCTCCGTTAGTTTGTATGTTGTGGCTAATACTTGATGAACGATCTTCGCCGCTGAGTTGTGTCTCGCGATGTATTCAGTTCCGGCCATTATTCTACATCCACTCCTTATGTGATCGATCGTTTCTCTTTGCTGGTGACATCTCCTGCACCTGTCGTCTTCAATGGTTGTGTCCTTGATGATGTGCTTTTGGTAGTTTCTGGTTGTTATGACTTTGTCCTGAATGGCAAGCAGGAAGCCTTCTGTTTTGGTGAACAGCTGCCCTTCTTGTAATCACGTATATGAAAGCTTTTCATGTATGTGGTCTTGCTTTATGTGGTATGTGTGTCTTCCGTGGAGTGTTTTTTTCAGACCAGGTGTTCGTCTTTCCCAGTCGTGATTAGATGTGCCTGTGCGCGTCTGCTGCGTGGCTCGTTTGAGACAGGTCGAGCGGTGTATAATTCTTGTCTGCCTTCACTATTGCTTTGTGGAGGTTAGTTTGTATGTTGTGAAAGAATTCGTTAATATGTTTTTATTTAGCGATTGTATATCTATAATTTCCCTCTCTCCTTCTTTTCTTTCGATGGTGACTCTTTCCTTGCATTCGTTGGGATGTAATTTCGTGTGTTTAGTGAATTCAGAGCGTATAAGAATCTGAATGTTTTCTATATCTGTCTGTGACCATTTAATGATACCGTTCAGTTTTGTTTTTAGTAGTTTTGTAAGTCTGGTTTAAAATTCCATCTTGAGCTCTGATTTGATATGAGTGTGGTTAATTTTGGTGCTTTGATGGAAGCCTAGGTATCTGTATGTTTCTTCTTTGAGCATGTTATTTATGGTTTTATTGTTGATTGTTTTGGTCGTCGTGTGGTCTTTCCACTGCCCCTTGTTGATATGAAGTAGCTTGCATTTACTTATACCAAATTCCATGTTGATGTCCAAGGTAAACGTTTCTGTGATTTTAAGGAGTTCCTTTAGCTGTGCCTTTGTGCTTGCGTACAATTTTATGTCATCCATGTACAAGAAAGGGTTTATCTTGTCGATGTGTTATTTTTGTGTTCTCAGGTCGATTTTAGTTTTTTTACGTAGTCATGATTTGCGTTAGAAATTGCCTGAGGCATTGATTGACTTTGTATAATTCTAGTACTCTGGTTAGCCAACTGTAGGGTATCGAATCAAAGGTTTTTTTATCATTTATGTAACCAGTGTGAAGGTTTCTATAATTTTTCCTGGTTGCTCTTCCGTTAGAATGTGTTTGTGTGTTAGATTGTTTCTAGTTGTTCTATTCTCCTGATAATTGTGGCTGTGATGATCTTATATAGGGTTGGAAGGCATGTAATAGGTCGGTAATTTGACGGGTTCTTAGTGTCTGAGTTTTTGGGTTTAAGGTATGTTATTGCTTGGGTGAGAAAACTGGGGAGTGTGCTAGGTTTTAAAATAATTTCATTAATTTGGCGGGTGAGAGCTTCATGTGTGGAGGTAAACTGTTTGTACCAGAAGTTAGGAATGTTATCTGTTCCAGGACATCTCCAATTATGCGTGTATTTGATTGTTTTTGCAACTTCTTGTGTTGTCATTACAAAGTCCTCTTGTTCCTCCAATCACTTGTGTCTGTCTTCTTCCGCTTTTATCCATGAAACGTTATTATTGTGTAGTTTCGGTTCTGACCAAATGTTTTTCCAGTATTCTGTGATTTCTTGTTTGGTCGGTGGTTTTATTACTCGTGCCTCCTCATTGCTTATAGTTTTTTGGTAAAACTCTTTTTCGCTTTTTCGAAACAGATTGGTAGCGTCCTTTCTTTCATTTGACTTTTTGTATCTTCGGAGTCTTGCGGCATACACGGATAATTTTTGCTTCAGAGTGTCAAGGACTTCTATAAGCGTGTGATCAGGAGATGTAGATTTAATTTTCTCTACACTTTGTGTGATGTTTTGACTTGTTGCCGTTCATGAAATAAGATGTCCCAATTCTTTTCTAATTCTGATTATTTGGTTTTCGATCCTTATCTGCTATTTAAATTTTGGTTTTACGCTGTTGGTGTTTCTGTGTCATGGCGGGAGTTTCTGATTGTTCTGTGTTATCGTGGTTATAGCTGCTGCATAGATCACTGTATGAATGTCCTCAATTGTGCTTGCATTCGTTTTGTACTCGGGTATTATGTGTTCGTTGATGGTCTTTAGGATTTTTTGTGTGTCCCGTTTGAAGATTAACTGAAGAATAGGATCTCTTGTTGCAGGATCGGTATCTGTCGTGAGTTGTTACTTGAAGCTTCGCCCCTACTGAGCATTATTATTTTTTTTTTGGTCCACGATTTTTTCGGTATTACTTGACACATGTCGCCGGAATATTGTATTCAAGGCTCTATGTTCATAACTCTGCAGACTATGTTGACTGTACCTAAGATCGCAGCTTTGGTACATTGGCCGATAATCTTTTCAGGTAAGTTGAGCTCTTTCAGATTCTTCTCTAAGTCTATATGTACCAGTCCATTAGCTGATATGATAAGTGGTATTACTCGGGCTGATTTAAGTTGATAGATTTATTTTATGTCGATAGCCAAGTCTTGGTACTTAGGTATTTTTTCTTTTCTTTTTTATCTATCCAAACAATGTCTGGCTTATTATGCACTGTCTATTTGTATTTGCGAATTCCAATATATTTTATGCTTATTATTAATATTATTATCAGTATTATTATTATTCAGTATCACATAACATGCTTTGGTTTGGTTATATTTTAAGAAACACCGGGTGCAAACGGTGTACCTGGGGAGTTTCTCTTGGTATAGCACTTTGCGCACTATATTGGCCGTACCTTACTTCTTTTATGGCCTCTTAAATTGCTTTCGATATTAGTCCTGTAGCTCTGATTCCGACAGGTATAACTTTTGCTCTCATGGTCCACATTATTTGAATCTCAATTTGTAGGTCTTTATATTTAAGGTGTTTTTTTGCCTCTTTTTGGTTTATATTGTAGTATATTTTATGGTTGACTCTGATCATTCTATAAGTTTAAATTTGGGTGTCCCATATTATGGTGGCTTCATATGTGTCGATCACTGGATCCGGGGTGTGCTGATTGCATTTTTTGTGAACATTAATCTTGTAAGCAAATATTCCAATGTAGTCGTGCTGCTTCCGCATTATGTCGCTTAAGATATTCTTTTTTTGCAAAGATCAAGCAACCTGAAACTACCCTTTTTTGTTTGGTCATATACCCGACAGAGTCGACATATTCTGTCTGTTTTCATGATTTTACACGCCATGTAGTTCATCGTTATAGCCTGTTTCTGCCAGGCAGTTACCCTTCTGTTTCACATTTCAGATTTCCATTTTCAAGATTGGTCTTTGTAGATTATTTCCTTTTCCACTTCTCTTTCTATCTGTCCGTTCATAGGTTTGTCTTTCCATCTCAGTATTAGTTATATTATTATTATTAGTATTATCGAAATCGGCAAGCAATTTCTCAAGAAATGTTGGGTTCCAAGCCCGTCCCGGATGCATGCATTAAAAGAAGTGGGCTGATTTCTATTAGTTCTATGTGTTGGCCTGTAAACATTATAGGGCAAATAGTGAGCAGGACTGCCTTTTAGATGTAGATAAAAGTGCTATGCAGTCCTATGATTTTCAGGTTCTGTTCTAGTGTTTTTGGAACTAGTCCAGTTGATGATACTATGATCACATGAACCTTATTCAGTCGCCACATCTGCTGTATTTTGATGGTCAGCTCCGCATATTTGGCCTTTTTCTCGTGATATTTATCCAACACGTTGTTATTGTTGGGTACAACGACATCTACCAAATAAACTGTCTTGGTTTCCTTATTTAACAGTACCACATCAAGCCGATTATTCATCACCCGTCTGTCGGTGATAATTGCCCGGTCGTCATTCAGTTTGAAGGCATTATTTGAAGCACTGAACTTGATTGGTATATATAATATGGCACAAAGGTATTCAGGAGCCCGTATTTATTAGCAAGCTTCTGGTATATGATGTTACACACCTGGTTATGTCGCTGGAGGTAGTCCGTGTTTGCTAGGTAAGTGAAACCAGATGTTATATGTTGAATAATATCTGATCTCTTGCTATATTTTCGGCACTTAATTTGTGTTAATAGCTTGGTCCTATATTGCCATCACAAATCCTTCTATCTCGGGGAATAGTTATCCATCCTTCAGCCACCTGTTGGATGCTTCCTTATCTATGTGTGGCTGATTCAAGTCATTGCGATGTCGGCCGTGCAGTGCTATTTGAGCCCACTGTTCGTATTTGTCGGGGTCCGAAATTGACATTAGGATGATGTTGTCACTTGCGAGATTGAGTGGAGAGTACAAGTTGTTACTTAAGGTCACTATGAGGTAGAGGCATGATGTATGGGCCTTGTTGGTGAGGAAATCTCTCAATTTTTGCAGCTGTCGGGAGTGCGAATTGGTCAAGTTAACAAGATATCTTCCACCTTCTTTCCGTGGTAAGGTTATTCGGAGAGTTGATGACCTTGGGTGGTGTGACTTGTACTTGGTCATCATTGGGCGAGTACTTCGTTGTAGTCCATCTAGCTCCGTGTTAGTCCATTTCAAGATTCCGAAACTGTAGGTCAGCATGGGCACAGCATAGGTGTTAATTGCTGTAATGAGATTTCTGGCGTTCAGTTCTATTTTCAGAAGAGCTCGCACTCTTTGAACGGACTGATCTTTCAGCTTAGTCTTTCCTTGCTTATCTTGGAGCAGTCTAGCTTGTTGGAATCCTAGGTATTTGTAGGTCTCCCCTTGGTTCATCGCTAGAACTATTTCTCCATTGGGTAGGGCTACATCACCA
The DNA here is from genome assembly GCA_030620095.1 of Kuschelorhynchus macadamiae. Classification (NCBI taxonomy): domain Eukaryota; kingdom Metazoa; phylum Arthropoda; class Insecta; order Coleoptera; family Curculionidae; genus Kuschelorhynchus; species Kuschelorhynchus macadamiae. The sequence continues at coordinate 244,696 of JAUTXW010004815.1, forward strand.
TTAATGACTTTGCCTTTTTCGATGTTTAAGGCATTACATTTTTTCATTCGAATAATTTGGTCCTGTGTTGCCATCACAAATCCTTCTGTCTCTGGGAATAGTTGTGAATCCTTCAGCCACCTGTTGGATGCTTCTTTATCTATGTGTAGCTGATTTAAGTCATAGTGATGTCGGCCATGCAGTGCCATTTGAGCCCACTGTTCTTGTTCGTCGGGGTCTGAAAGTGACTTTAGGATGATGTTGTCACTTGCGAGATTAAGTGGAGAGTACGAGTTGTCATTTAGGGTCACTGGGCGGTGGAGGCTTGATGTTTGTGCCTTGTTAGTGAAGAAATCTCTCAATTTTTGCAGCTGTCAGGAGTCCGAATTGGTCAAGTCAACAAGAGATCTTCCACCTTCTCTTCGTGGTAAGGTCACTCGGAGAGTTGATGACCTTGGGTGATGTAACTTGTACTTGGTCATCATTAGGCGAGTAGTTCGTTGTAGTCCCTCTAGCTCCATGTTAGTCCATTTCAAGATTCCAAAACTGTAGGTCAACACGGGCACAACATAAGTGTTAATTGCTGTTATGAGATTTCCGGCGTTCAGATCTGTCTTTAGAAGAGCTCGCACTCTTTGGACGTACTGATCTTTCATCTTGGTCTGTTCTTGCTTATCATCGAGCAGTCTAGCTGAGCTCCTAGGTATTTGTAGGTCTCTCCTTGGTTCATCGCTTCAACTATTTCGTCATTGGGTAGGGCTACATCACCATTAATAATTTTGCCTTTTTCGATGTTTAAGGCTTTACATTTTTCCACTCCAAATTCCATATGGATGTCTTTCGAGAAGGTGTATATCACGTCAATAAGTTTTTTGAGTTGGTTCTGGTTTCCACCATAGAGCTTAATATTATCCGTATACAGAAAGTGAGTCATGGTTCGGACATCGTCTCCTTGGTAAATTCCTCTATTGATGTGTATCTCATTAGTGGTAAGAGATTGATCGCCATTATAGATGGAAATTGATGATCATAGAGTGAATTTTGTATATTCCTAGTACGCCTATAAGCCAGGAATGTGGTACACTGTCAAACATCTTTTTATAGTCTATAAAAGCAGTGTGTATGTTGCGTTGTTTTTTCTGAGCCTGCTTAAGTACCACAGAGTCAATGTTGTTCTTTGCATCCTTGATGATCTCGAATGCATCCCTTCTGTTCCTCAGCTAATAGGTTATGACTGTCAATGTGATGGTATATACGTTTTGCAATGCATCCTGCTAGTATTTTGTACATGGTGGGCAAACAGGTGATGAGCTTGTACTGGGACGGGTCTTCTGTCCTATTGCTTTTGGGTAGCATAGTTATAGTGCCTAGCACTAGAAATGCGGGGGTTGCCTCTGGATCATGCATTATTTTAGTAAAATGACGGGCCATAGCTTCATGAAGGACCTCAAATTTTATTATTATGATTATTATTATTATTACAAAGAAAAGATAATCCCAAGAACTTTACACCTATATTTGTTATAGGTTTGATACTCATCACGGTTAAAAAGAATTTTACAGTTTTTAAAATAATGAGCAATTTCTTTTGGTGAATTTATATTCCCAAAACTGTCAAAGTGTAATATGAAGACTAATACTTTTAATAAATTTATTTTAGAAGTTTACAGATTATATATAATATGTATTGTATGTCAGCTTCCTTTATAATAATGATAACACCTTATAAGTAATTTAATCATATCTAAGATTACCTAACTAAGGTAAATAGGAATATAACCTTGTTGCATCTTCGCCTTTATAAAGAACAAATGGATAAACTCGCAAAAACATAAACTTGTTAGTCAAACAAATAAAATTCTGAAAATAAATGAAATTGAAATAAAATAATGAAATTTAATTATTTAAGTCAAAATATAATCTTTTGTTTTGCGGGCTTCTTGACAACCCTGCTACTTTTTCTCCCAGTAACCAAATCCTGTCTTTGACCTGTCGGTAATCTTTCTTCTCTCTCCTCGTCCACCTAATTAAATCAGTCTTGATTCTTTCCATTATTCTCATTTTTACTTTTTTAACTTCGAGATTGCTACGCAACACAGGGCTATTACGAGATGGCCTTATATGAACACTGTTGCGTCGAACTTGTCTGCCGTTTTCGTTTTCTACAACATAGGATCTCGGGACTCCTGGAACTTTGATTATAATTTTTCCTGGAATCCATATTCTTCCTTCTTGCACAACTACATTTTCGTTAGTATTAAAATCTCTCTTCTCTGATGTTTCTCTTTCATAATATTGGTAAGTTTCTCTTTTGGAATTTAAGCCTTCTCTTACCGCTCCTAAATCATTTTGCCTAGATTGTAACATATTATGTGTGACTGGTAATTTTGATGTTTCGTTTAAAAGTTATGCAGGTGTCTTGTTGATACCTTCAAGTGGAGTATTGCGGTATTCTAGTAAAGCTAGATGAATATCATCACACTTACGTAATATATTCTTAGCAAGTTGAACTGCACGTTCAGCCATTCCATTTGATCTTGGGTATCTTGGACTCAAAGTCACGAATTTAAAATCCCAAGATCTTGCAAAATCCCAACATTCTTTTGAATTAAGTGGCATATTATCTGTATATACTTTATGAGATATTCCACGAGACGAAAACACACCTTTGAAAACTTTTATCACCTCCTGGGGATCTTTATTTGCTAATTTAACGACTTTAAGCCATTTTGAGAAATAATCTATAATTGCTAGATATGAGTAACCACCAAACTCAAAAATATCGCTGCTATTTCCTCAAAAGGCAATTTTGGAAGATTCGTTAGAACTAGCGGTTCTTTGACATTAGTTCTGTAATATTTTTCACGGATTTTACACTTTCGAACAGTGTCTTCAATATCTTGATTAATTTTTGGCCAATAGAGAATTTGTTTTGCTCTTCGTTGTGTTCTGACAACGCCGTTATGAGGCTCATGTAGTAACCCTAACATATCCATTCGCAGAGATTTTGCCACTACAACTCGGTTGTCCACAAATAATAGATCATCCTGCTCATATAAACTATTCTTAAATTGGTTATATGGCCTTATGTAGAATGGTATTTTGGATCTCTCAGAAGGCCATCCATGGATACAATAATATTTAATTCTTTTAAGATTTTCATCTTTTTCAGTTTCAAATTTAAATTTTGTTTTCTTTTCTTTAGGCATGTTTATTGAACACTTCTGTTATAAATTTATCATCTTTAGATTTTTCTAATAAATAATTTCTCGACAATAAAGCTGCAATGTGCATGTCTTTACTTGGTGTATACTTTACCCTAAGATTATATTTTAAAAGCTTTATCTTTATTCTTTGAAGTCTTGGCGAATGAATGTCTGTAATATTATTAAGATGTAATGCTTCAAGCCTGGAGCACAATTTAGGCCAAAAGACATCCTGTTGAATTTATAGGTTCCAAACACAGTTCCAAAAGCGCATAAATTACTTGAAAGCTCATTGAGTTCTACTTGATAAAACCCTTCTCTAAAATCTAAAACCGTAAAAGAACATTGTCCTTTTAGTTTTGACCTAATTTTATCCAGAGTTTATTATTCACGTTCTAATGAATCATTTAAATTCCGCGAATTTAAACATAACCGTAAACTTTTATCGTTTTTCTCAACTATTACCAGGTTACTAAGCCATTTGGCAGGTTCATCAAATGTCGAAATTATGCCGCTCTCTACAAGACTATCTAATTGCTTCTTTAATCTGTCTGATGGCAAAAGGAACCTTAAGTGGAGGCTTAACAACTGGTTGGGCATTTGCTTTAAGTTTTAAAATAATTTTTTTCTAAATTTACGTAGACCACTAAATAGATAAAAGTTATTTTTTAAAAAGTTGCCCATGTCGTCATAAAGCTTAACTGTATTAATCTCACTATTTTTAATTGTAAACACACAGACAGACCTAATATAGGCATTAAATTACTTTCAACTACTATAAATTTAATATTATACAATACATTTTTGTATGTACAACTAAAACTAACTCTACCTAAAGGTACAATTTTAAAACCTCCGTAAGCTTCTAACACAGTTTTACATTTTTTTAACTTTGTATCTGTTGATATTATATATAAAGCATTTTTTGGTAAAATATTAACTTGAGAATCCGTGTCTATTTTAAATTGGACCATTTTGTTCTTGATAATTAAGGTATCTATCCATTCGAGTATATTATTTATTTTATTAATAGTAATACTTGAAACAAGCAAATCTTCATTTGAAGACTCGCCTGAAAGTACTTTATCATCACGTTGGTGTATTTCTTTTACAAACTTACTTGCATTCTGGCACATTCTATCAAGGTGACCATACCTCCAACATTTCCGACATCTCTTACCATAGGCTCGACATATTCTAGGGTTATGATTTGTTCCACAGTTTCTACATTCATGCTTTTCCTTCTTTTGGTCGTATTTTTCTTCATTTCTTCTCTTTCCATAATCAACGCCATCGCATTTGTTCTTTCTAAGCGATTTTACTTTTGAAATGTGACCTCTTTGGACGTCAGTAATCTGAGCTTTTGTGATTTCATGGGCTTTACAAACTTCTATTGCTTTACCAATAACGAGATTATCCATATGGAGTAACTTTTCTTGTAACTCCCTACTTCTTATACCTAGAACTATGCGATCGCGGATTATCGATTCGAAGTCAATGAACTCACAGCTTTTTGAGGTTTTTTAAGATCTGCTAAGAACTGATCTAATTTTTTAATATACTTCTTGGTTGCGAATGTAGAAAAGAAACCTTTTCCTGCGCCATGGAATATGAAGACTAATACTTTTAATACGTTTATTTTAGAAGTTTACAGATTATATATAATATGACTTGTACGTCAACTTACTTCGTAATAATGATAACACCATATAAGTAACCTAACCGTATCTAAGATTACCTAACTAAGGTAAATGGGAATATAACCTTGTTACACAAAATACATAACGTTGTTCCCTGTTTTCTTGTACGCTACCCAGTGAGCTCCAGATCCTTTAACCTAGTCTAAATTAAGTACCCACATTCGTTTTTATAGATATATTTGGTAAATTATCTCGCATAAAACTCAGAGCAAATCTTTTAATGTGAGTGATCATTTGGGTAGCTTTATTGGAAGTTTTTTGGCATTTTTTTCAAAAATAACCCATATTCTTCTCTAAATAGCCTCCATCATTTCATTATGTCTTTTTGCTTCATTAAGTTTTTCCTGTCCTGAATGCATATCGTTGACCGCTTTGGTGACACCAGCGATGCCTCCCGATAATGCTCCCAGTGCGCTTAATCCTGAAGATATAGGAATAAAGGGAAGGGCACCTATAGCTTTCGGTACACAAATAACTCTTGGAACTCTAAGTTTTTTCACACTGCCGGCCTGTCTAATAGCCATTCGAGCAGCTTTTAGAGCTAATTTAATATCGGATTTTAATCGGTTCTTTTCTTTATCATGGTAATGATTGATGATTTCATTGGTTTTATACCCATTTCGAGTCTCCTCTTTGCTTTCATTTCACTTTGTAACAAGCCAAGCTACATTCTTGTCACCAAAACTTAAATCCTTAGCTTTAACCCGTTTTCAAGCTCTTTCCTGCAACACCCTATCTGCTATATGTCATTTTTCAATATCTTTGTTTCTGGAATATTCGATATCGTGCGTTTTGCAAACTATCTACCTTATTAATAGGCTGATTACCACGAGCCAATCTTTCCCAAATTTTGGTTCCTGGCCCACAGTGCGAATAACCTGGTAGATGTAATTAAAAACAGCTTGTTGATTGAGCTATTTAAGAGACCTGCACCGAAGCTGCATCCGCCAGCTCTCTCATTTCGCATGAAACTGTGAGATGGTAGTATGTTTTTCCAATATCTTTGTTTCTGAAATATTCGATATAGTGCGTTTTTTTTATACACAAATACAAGAATAAGACAAAGTATATATTTTAATATATCTATACATATATTCACATTTTTCTGTTACAGTTTTCTGTTATTGTGCAATGTTGCTTCAGTAACAGTCAGGAAACAGCACAAAAAGTCAACAAATCTTAGCTCTCTTTGAATTTATTGAAGTTAAATTAAATAAAACTGTCAAAAATACAAATATGAATTGTCCAGTAATGCCGGTACTTGAGTTTTGTATTAAAAACAGACTACAATTTCTATTCTAATGATCGATATGATTGATGTGTTAGGAGCAAGTGAAAAAAATTGTTTGTTAGCGACCAGAATGTATCACGAAAAATATCCCGACAGAGAATCACACAGAAGCGATTTTGAAAGGCTTATGCAACGGTTTGATGGGGCGGGAAATGTAGACTACATGAAAACTGATTGAGCTAAACCTGTTTAAATTAGGAGAACGAGTTAGCGGCAAACTTAAAAGTTATGGAAAACCCACATATGGGCTCAAGAAGAATTGCAAGGAAAACAGATGTAAGTAAAACCATTGTTCTACAAGTTCTAAAAAATAACAAGTTATACCATACCACATTCAACTCTTTCAAGAATTGTATAAGGATGATTATCATAGGCGACTAGATTTTGGTCAGAGCCAAGATGTACTAACTTTGTCTTATTTACTGACGAAGCATCATTCCACAAAAAAGGAAATGTCAAGAGATATAATTTTCATTGCTACTGAAAATCCTCACTATATTCGCACAACTAGTCAAAATATCTACAGTTTTTGAGGGAAGATTTTAGAGCACTGTTATAACAAATCCCTATTAACGTCCGTGATCATATATATGCATGACGGTGCCCCATCTCAACATCCGTCTGACATTCATGCATTTCTTAATGAACAAGTTCAAGAATGCCGGATAGGCCACACACAAGAATCATAAACCACACAGCATAGTTACTTCTCGTAAGCGTAACATTCGCAGTTTCTCCCCAAACGCAAAGGTCAATGACCGGGTGAGTGACGTACTCCGACCTTCTCAGTCTAAAGATTTTGTATTAGTTACATTGCTTTGTAATAGAAATTTGCCTTTTAGGCATTGTTTTTTCAATATTCTTTTGTCTTTACAAGTGGTAATACATCACACATAGTTTGAAAAAGTGTTGTTCGTGCATAGTGAAACGTTATTAGCCAAGGAACGAATTAAAACTTCTTTTATAACTGATATATTTACTTCTGCAGAAGTCTACATAATAAGAAACAATGTCTGGGAACATGTGTGATGCGTATAATTGCAAAAATAGCTACAAAAATCACTTGCCAGGTGTAACTTTTTATAAATTTCCAAAATTAATTATTATGAAGAAACAGTGGGAACACCGGTGCTGTAGAAAAATGTTAGCTAAAGATATATTTGGATTCTTTATTATTTTTTTCTTTTAACATATAGCATGTACTTTTAATTTTAATTTTTGTTATTTATACTTAGGTATCACAAGCCTCTGTAGTTATTGGGTTTTTTGTTTCGAGTTTCGTTGAAAAAGTGGTTATATTAAGGTATTTTTTCTAATCTCTAGAATACATTATTGTTTAATTTCGTAAAAAATATGTATGAAAATAATAACAATTGTTAAAAAATCGTAATATCATGTTTTTCACTTTCCTACTTAAGAATCACTTTACCTATTTGCTTTTTAAATTAATACATTTAAGTATCTAAACTACAGAAACGTGCTTATTTATATGTAACGATTTGGGGCATCCTGTCATAAAAGTACATAATATAACAATATTTTATGAATTAGGAAGGCACGCAATAATATATTTTTGTCTTGACATAATGTTTAAATTATTTCCTAATCATTTATTTTTACGTCCAAACAGGAATTTCTAAAACACTTTGATGAACAATTGACCATTGCTTATTGACCAAAATTCATATCGAAATGTTGCTCTATTAGTTTAATATAAAATGTGTTGTAATTTATTGCATTAAAAATCAAAATAACAGCATCAAAAGGCTAAACCATATTATTCTCCTATAGAAATACCGCATGAAACTTGTTTCGAGCGGGCCAGGCGACGTCACTGCAGCAAAGCTCGGTCGCGCTCAACTGACGGAAATAAATCGCCGATGTAACTATTCTGTGTGGTATAAGGTTCTTGGGCCATACAATCAGGCCGATTGCGTAGCCACCTAGATCCCCTGACTTCACAAAAATGAACTTTTTCTTTGGGGGTTTGTTAAAAATTTTAGTCTATCGAATACCTCCTACTACAAAAGAAAATATGAAGGGAAGAATATGATATGTATTTAACAATGTTAATTTTAGTATATTGAGATATATTAGCGTATCTTTTTATCTTTTATCTTTAGCGTTTAAATATTTGTATCGAACATTTCGAGCATTTAATTAAGTAGTTTTTGCTATTTTATATGATTTGTTACTTAGTATTGTTTTCTGATTATCATTATTTTTTTTTATTTTCAGATTCTAATTACTCTAGTGTGGACAACTTTTAACAAGTAGTTTAAACTAGTTTAAAGCAGGTTTAGCTCGTTCAGTTTTCGTGTACTCTACATTTCCCGTCTCATCAAACCGTTGCATAATCTTTCAAAAGCGCTTCACGTGTTTGTCTTCTGTCAGGATACTTTTCGTGATATGTTCTTATCGCTCACAAACAATTTCTTTCACTTGCTCCTTACACATAAATCATATCGATCATTTCGTAATAACCACCAGTTTTCATTACTAGATCATTGTAATACTATCGTTTGTATTTGTAAAATTTTTGAATGCAATCTTTTTTTTATTAGTGATAATTCTTAAGTTTTAAACTTTTTCCCTGGTATGAATAAATTAAAAAAAAATAGATGTTGAAAGAAAAACACTTTGCAATATTTTACCGTAATAAATTGAGATGTCCATTTAAATTAATTCAGAAAATTTGCATCCAGGATTTGTATTTACCCTGTATCCGTTATTAAAGAATACTAAAGAAAAATACCGCAGTTGATAGAAGACCACATTTGGAAGTTTTTACCATGCCAAAATGATTTATGCTAACGCATTAAAAAAATACAGGGCGTCAATGTACCTCTGATGTTTTTGAAAAGAGACCGTAAATCTAGAATGACTCTATATAGACCTCACAAACCCTATATTGGGTGAATGACCAATATAGGGCAAATAAAAATAAAAAAGAAAGAACGGGAACAATCTGTGGCTTTCGCAAGGTCTGCTGATTTATATTGATAACAATTAGAAAATCTTCAATAATAATAAACATTAGAGAGCAAAATTTAGGTTTCAAAGTCCAAGCTAGTTCACTTGCTATTTTTTTCTCAAAAATATTTTGTTTTTCATAATCACCAGGTGTGCGAGTTAAATGTCGGGCCGAAGGAAAGACGTTTTTAAAAATCAATTTTATTCTTAAAAACACACCAAATTTAACAAATTTGAATCAATTATGAGTTTAACAGTTAAACGTTTACAGTCAGGATTACTACAGAAGTGTCCTCTGAATGAATATCACTTATATTTATAACATTTCGTTATCTTACATACGTGGTGGTAGAATATATGAAGTCAGCGGTTATGCAAAACGTAACTAGCGTTATATCTGCCGAAGTTTCAAATTCATTATTCCTTTGAAAACATATTTTGTAGAAAGATGAATTTAAGCAACAAATAGAGTGATCATGAAGAGTTAACTGGCTCTGTACAGAAGCAGCAAACAACTGTCGAGATTGAACTTCATCCCCCAAAATCCAGAAAAAAATATAAAATGATATATAAAATTTTCACAGATTGTTTCACCAAGGAAAATATTTGTTCATTTAAACAATACGTGTTTTTTTGGAGAATTAGCAAAGAAATCAGTGGCGTGCCTAAAAATTAAACAGGGTATTCAAATAAAATATTTTTTCCATAGTTAAAAAAAATCACGGATTTGGCAATTTTTTGCAACCATCGGATACATTGGAAATGATAATAGTAAGATAACGTAATATATAAACCGTATGAAACATTTGGAAATACCTGTACTTAATACGTATTTAGATGTAATAGTAAGTCAGCTACATAAAAGATTCACTGTTTTTAAAACAGTTTATTCAACTTTTTCGATTCTAAATCAAACTATATTTTCGAAAAAAATTAATTATTGTTAAGTAGTATACTGTGTGTTCTGCATTCCAATTATTTCTTGTCCTTCCTATAACCTCAGCTCAATCGGAAAGATCATTTTCAAAGTTGAAATTAATTAAAAATATCCTTGCCACCTTGGATTTGTACCAAAATTTTACCATTTGATTTCAAAATAGCACTTGATGTTTTTGCCAAATTTCAGATAAATTGGATGAGTAGTTTTTTAATCATAATTTTTTTAACACTTCACTAGGCCGCCATTTTGTTTCGCCTTAATTTTTGACCAAAATTTGAAGTCAATCGGATAAGTAGTTTTTTAGCTACCCCGCGAACAGACAGACCGACGGAATTGAGAAAACATGTTATTCGTCATCTAGGAACTAACGTGAAGATCTGGGAAAATCTCGGAGAGTGATTTTTTCCCGATTACAATACTTCCCTTTTACGAGGGAAGTAAAAAGGTAAAGGGTAAGCGTTACAAATGGTTCTTGATGGCATATAAAAAGTAATGTTTTAGTTCTTTAAAAATTACAAAATGTCCTATTTTTGGCTAATTTTGGAAAAAAATATTTTTATAATAACTAAGTTTGTACTCATCTGACAAAATCGTCACTTTTTAGGGTTTTTTTTTCAGATGTTTCAACTGCTTTATTTTCATCTTGGAAAATTTTATTAGCAATATGGGGAAATAATGTGGAAAGCCCATCAGGTGATAATCTTTTCCTTTGTTGTTGTTTTGAAATATGCTTGTCTTGAAAGGGCTTTTTACAAACTTTACAAAACAACCCAATAAATTCCTTCAACAATTCGAAACGGCCTATGGACCCGTACTATTGCATTATTTATACTGAAATGTCACATAAGTTAAACTATAACACGTTTAGTACATATTTTTATTATACAAAAATCGGAAAATTTTATATATTTGTACATTATATTAATCTAGCCAGTACGATTTTGCCGTTAAAGCCGCCATAACTGTTTTGCTTTGGTGCTAAAATTGAACTAGCTTCTAGGTCCTAGGCATTTCTCTACCTCTACAGCAAGGGACATGTTGTGAATGGAACACAAAGACTCATCGCCGTCAACGGGTTTCATGCACAGTTTCATAAATCTGGAGTCCCAACGTGTTTCTAATGAATCTTGTAATTTTTTCAACAATATTTTAAAAATTTGGTTAGTCGGTTTGATAGTACCCAACGCTGAGAGATGCAGATTATCATAGGTAACACTAAACTACTACTTAGTCACTCCTGAATATTTCTGTTGTGGCTTGTTTAATGGCTTTAAAATCTCGACAATTTTTAAAAGTAACTCTATTTGGTTACCTGACAGAATTCGAGGAGCGTTTTTTTAGTTTTGGACTTGCAAGGACTAGTACTACGTACAGGTGACGAATCTACTTACCATATCAAAGGTGGTATTTCACCGTATTGGAATTGACTGAATGAACGCGATGCCGCTTTCTAGTACAGCGTCTCTCTGTTGTTCAGCCCGCAAGGCATCCATGAAGTTGTTGGTGTTCTTACCGAAAGTTACGAAACTTTTGGCAAGGTTTATAAGCTGTTTCAAGTGTTCATTATTTTTGTCTTCCAAACAGTTTGCTTTTCAGCCTAGAAATGATTGCAGAATATCTCAAGCTGACCCCATATCAGACACCTGGGAAAGTAAAATAAGAAAAAGTAAAAGTCAAAATACTTACGGTTTTCCATGAAGGTAATTGGTAGAATGGTTCCACCTTTTCTGTAAACTACCTAAAGCCTTCTTTTTCAACAGTTAAATAAGGAGCATTATCCTTGCACACCATGTAGATCAGAGCATTTTTAATCATAACATCGCGATGGTCGCCTCCTATAAATAAAAGATAAAAAAGTAATAAATTTCATCTTGCGTATTAGTAATTCTCATACAAAAACTGTTGTTTCGTAAAGCTTGGTTTGTCGGCTTCGAGAATTCGAAGTGAGATTTATGAGGATAGGGGAGACCGAGGGCGTGATCTCCTGGCTCTGGAAGTTGACGGGTCGACTTCCTTGATCTGCTACTGTTTGCTGTACAAGTCGAAGATGAGAAGGATCTCAACCTGTTGCTAAACATCGCCAACTTTCTTTAAAGAAAACAAACAAAAATAATAAAATTAAAGGATATAAATAGTCGAAATACCATAGGAAATCTGGTGTAATTATTTATCAAAAAGCAGTGGCACCGCGCACATAATTACCTCACCGAATATAAGGATCTATATTAAATAATTACCAAATGTTACCTTTACCCCATCTTCAATTTCAGTATTCGAATGTTTGCGTATTAAATACTGCTTTAAATTTGCAGTTCCTCTTGTTTCTTAAGTTTTACGACACAATTTGCACGTAATCCCCAATGTTTCTGATTTCGTAAAATATCTACTCTATCACTACGGTTCTAATCAAGTATCAAATTTAGGTTAGGTTTACACCGACTAAACCTCAGAGCAGACAAAAATTCCTACTTAAGGGACTAAACGTTCACTATGCGCTCAGTAAATACTAGTGATGGACGCTATCGAATAAAGGCTGTCGAATTATTTGATTGTTGCTGTTTATTCAAATTATTCGATATTATACTAAATCGATTTATTTGATTGAATGAAAATGTCTACGTGTTTTTTTTCACCAGTTATTGGGTGTCCGGTTTTTCGGTTTATACAACCGGTTATTAACATACCTAGTTGTAGCATGGTTCTTGTCTACCCTGTTCCTTGCATAGCCTGGGTACATGACCAAGTTTAAAGCAGTTTTTGCGTCTGTCGATTGGCAACATTTCTCTGACTCTGGGTCCATCCGATCTTTACGCCTTCCCAGTCTTTTTCTCATTTCAATGTTTAGCGCCACAGTAACTTCCTGATTTTCAGCAGCATTGGGTTTTAGTGATTTAACCTCAACCTCACTACTGGCTTCTTCTATTGCTGCGGTAACTGCAGCACCGATTTATTTTTTAGTGACATTCGCCTCTACACCGTATTACCGTATATATGGAAAATTGTGTTTTTGTTGCCCGTGATGCGAGTTGTTGTGTTGGCGACTTTGTTTTCTTTAGTTCTCTTTAGCGGTTCTATTTTAACTGTTCTTCAGTTTGCTAAAAATATCAATATCTTGTTCTGCAGATATCCTTCCTTCCTGCGAGATTATTATTGCATTCACGTCACGTGCGCTTTTTATGACCTTCTCTTCTTCTTGCCTCCCACCTTTCATATTTTTCTGGTTTGTATACTCTGCTCTTCTTTATCGTGTCATGTGCGAAGTTATATCTATGTTTGTACTAGTAAAAACAAATTCAAGCCATTTCCTGAACTCTCCCAAATAGTGATTATCTGGGATTGGTATACGGATTTTTTCTCAAGCTAACTAGCTTGAACACAGAGAACTTTTAGCCATTCAAGAGCTATTGTAGTCAATCTCATTTTTTTGTTGTCTTGCCGAGTTTTTCGAAGTCATCTTGTATATTAGTCGCTCCTTATATATTCGTCCTCCGGTAAAGTTATATAGATAGTTCTTATGCCTTTTAGTTTTCCTAGCTCTGGGAATCTATCTCTAAAGATCTTGTTATCTATCTCTTTTTCCGTTTCTTCTCTTCTACAAAAACAGCAAGATTGTCTTGCGTGCGTAGTGATATCAGATTTCCCACTTCCAAAGCAACTCTATCGAATGTAGGTTCTAGTTATGTCTTCCCCAGTAGTTTCGTTATGTCTTCTATCGTTTCTGCGCTGCCTTCAGTTTATGTCTCATGTCGTCGATCTCCTGGTCTGCAGATGGTCTGTTTGGGTAACAATCTCATTTACCGCTTTGTGTTCTTTTGTTTGAGCTATAATACTACTCAGGTTGACTACAGCGTCCTTGATTTATTTCTTTGAGCTTGATATTGACCGAAAAGTTTTAAGAATTTGCTCTGTTTCAATCTGTGCCTGGTCTAGAAGTTTTTAAATTTGGTGTTCTATGTCGCTTTTACAGCTTTATGCCTTTTCAAAAATTTCCTTTCATGGTGACGTGTTTTCTCTAGACCTTTTCAGCTGTCGACGTTCATCGGTTCTGGCTATTTTGGACGCTGGATAGCTCTTAAGTCTCTCGGCGCACTTCAAATTTTGCTGCTGTGCCTAACAGATCTTCTTTTCTTTGTGTCACTGTATTGACTAGTTCAGTAGTCATCTGTGTCTCTAATCTTCTCATCAGCTTTTTTGCACAATAATTATTTTTTCTGTTTTTCCCTTGGTTTCCCAGTCTTCACTTTACGTTGTATACTATACCCACGAGAAAGGTCATAATTCCCATTTTCTACGTTTTGATTTTCCAGTGCATCGTGGGTAAGGAAGCGGGCCGAAAAAGCTGAGAACAGATATATCCTTGGATTTACCATAATACACAGTACTCAGGAGCTCAGTCGTCGTTTTCCCCATCCCGATATACTGAACGGAGAGGGCTTGCTCCGAGCAATGCGCAATTAGGTCTGGTTTCTGACTCACACCTTGGCAAAGCAAGCTCACATCAACCTTTTCTGTAGCTAGCGGTACCAGATACTTCTATTATTCTTTTCGATTATAAGTATTCTTTCTACTTGCGTTTCACAGTACACAGATGTCTTCTAGTGGCAGTGAGCGCTTGTCTGGACTCAGCGTCTTCTTAAAGAAGATAATTAAGAGTGAAAAGTAGAAGCCTCTAGTTCCTAAACTGCTCTAATAACGGCCGAGTCGAAGAAAAGGAAGGATTTATCCAAGATAGAACGGACTGGAAAAGTAAGAAAGAAGGCGAGTCTGGCTCAAGACAAATTGAAGAAAAGAAAGACTCAAGAGATGAAGATGAAAATGGTTCGGAGAAGTGGTTTTCGCAAAAGTTGGGATGTTTACTTCCCCTCATTTTACTTTTGATTACAACTAGCCAGGATCGTGAGAACTTGGCACCCGAAAACGCACCTGGTAGGTACTCTACTCATTCAACAGGTAATGGAAAGTGGTAATAAATAAAATATGCATGTTAGTTATCAATGGAAGTTAGTAGTAACTGAAATATGTGTGGTAATAAGGTGATAGTAAATGAAATATGTGTAATGGTAATCAATGGAAAATAGTAGTTTTTTTTGTAGGGTTTAGGAAATGCATTTCTATGCACATCGTGAGCATTGGTGGTCTAGCGGCCAAGACAGTATGGGACTCTGGCCGTGCCGGCTCATTAAAACTCTTTCCCTACATCCACAGTGTGAGCAGGCTTCGTTTTCTATATGCCCAAATCGTCTTCTGTATGCCTGGAAGAACCCGTGTCCTGAGAGTAGTTGTGTTAGGTGGTATGTTATTTCGCCGTGTTTTTGTCCTATCCATGGTCCTATGTGTGGTATTAGTCTTTGTGTCCAGCGTCTTTTATCGGTGTCTACCTGCCATTCTTGTTGCCATTTTTGTAGTGTCTGCGACTTCGCCGTTGCCTTTTCAATTCCATCCTGCACTTCGCTTCTCTCTTCCACCAGTAGATGATATGGTGGCGTTCCCGCGATGACCAGCAGCGCGTTTGTAGAGGTTGTTCTGTACGTGCTCACAATTCGTATGGCTGCTTTACGTTGGACGCTGAGCAGCTTGTTCCTATAAATCCGTCTTTTTATAGCTTTTTTTCCATATCTTGGCTCCATATAGCTTCTGATTGCTGTATCAGCCACCCTTATATTCTTGACCTTTCGCCCTCCAACAAGGATCACCATCTCGGTCTTCTGTGATGCCAGGCTCAATTTCTTTGGAGTTAGCCACTGCGTGATATCCTCCAAGACTATGTTTGCGGTTTGTACAAGTTTAGCCGCGTATTTTTCAGCAACAACTATTCCCAGGTCATCTGCATACCCAATTAGCGGCGAAATGACATACCACCTAACATAACTACTCTCAGGACACGAGTGCTTCCAGGCATACAGAAGACGATTTGGGCATATAGAAAACGAAGCCTGCTCACACTGTGGATGTAGGGAAAGGATTTTAATGGGCCGGCACGGCCGGAGTCTCATACTATCTTGGGCGCTAGACCACCAATGCTCACGATGTGCCTAGAAATGCATTTCATAAACCCTACAAAAAAACTACCATTTTCCATCGATTACCATCACACATATTTCATTTACTATCACCTTATTACCACACATATTTTAGTTACTACCAACTTCCATTGATAACTAACATGCATATTTTATTTATTCCCACTTTCAATTACCTGGGGAGTGAGTAGAGTACCTACCAGGTGCGTTTTCGGGTGCCAGGTTCTCACCATCCTGACTAGTTGTAATCAAAAGCAAAGTGAGGGGAAGCAAAACATCCCATCTTTTGCAAAAACCACTTCCGCGGACCGTTCTCACCTTCATCCCTCAGGTCTCGCTTTTCTTCAATTTGTCTTGAGCGAGACTCCCCTTCTTTCTTACTTTTCCAGTCCGTTCTCCTACCGATCTGGGTACACGAAGTCTAAGGACACCATGTGGACCTAGTGGATGTTCCACAGCGCTGGGCCCAGGACCGATTCCTGTGGGACACCACACGTCATCCTCATTTCCAATTTGTCCCCTTCCAGGTAACTGGCGATTATGTTAAACAGATAAGGTGCAGTCTGTCTCCTTCGTAGTTCTTCCAATATACCCTGCCAGGGTGCCGAGTTAACCGCGTTGCGGACGTCAACAATTATCAGAATACGCCTTTTTCAGCCAGATTTTTCGTTTGCTTCGTCTGCGAGCTCTTGAACTCTCTGCAGGGCATGAACTGTTGTTCTCCTTCCCCGAAAACCGTACTGATCGTTTGCAAGATCTCCGATCCTTACAATCTCCCTCTTCAATCTCTCAGCCAGGAGCTGCCTCATTAGTTTTCCCCAGACATTTAGTAGACATATGGGTCTGTATGACTTATTTCTCTCTCCCGGTTTATTTTTTTCTATCAGCACTAGCTGTGCTACCTTCCATTCTTTGGGAAATACACGTTTTAGTAATATCCTATTGAGGATTTCTAAAACTTTTTTGGGGTGAGCTTTTACTACTGCTTTTACCACCTCTGGAGAAATGCAGTCTGGTACTGCGGCCTTTTTTCCTTTAGCCTATTATTTGCTGCAGTTAGGCTTTCTTTGGTGAAATTAGGAATGTTTGCCTCCTCGACTGGTGTTCTGTCCCATTCCGTTGTCGCGTGTTTGGAAAAGAGTTCTTCTGGTATTTTTATTTGTTGCTCATCGCTAAGGCCGATCGGTGCAGCAGCTTTTAGTTTACCCGTGATGACTTATATCCTTTGCCCCACATGTCGTTCTCTATCTCTTCTATCAGCATCTTCCAGGCTTTCTTTTTCTCATCGGCAATTGCTTTCTTTAGTGTTGCTCAGCTTTCTCTATACTTAGCTAACGCTTTCCTCCTTCTAATATTGTCGTTTTTCTTGTTTTCCCTTGCCAGAATTCTTTTCGTTCTCAGGCATGTATTTCTTTTTTTCGCAAACTCTTGCGTCCACCAGTATGCAAGTTTTTTGTCCTTCGGGTTCCTTTTCCTTCCGAGATATTTATTGGATGCCTCTGTGACAATTTCTCTGAGCATTGTTGCATCTACTTCTCCTTTTCTCTATTTGTTGACCGATTTTCTCTACCACTCCGTCGATTTGTCCATTTTTGAGGATCCAGTTGTTCCCTTTTCTTTTATGTTGATCTATGTCGCTCTTTCTTATTTCATATGTAATGTGCTGATGATAGCTCAATGTTTATAAGTCTATGACCTGCCAATTCATCACTTTTGTACTTAAATTTTTCGTACAGAAGGTAATGTCTATATGGGATTCGCTGTCTCCTCTTATGAAGGTAGCTATATCCCCTCGATTCAGTACTACTAGATTATCCTCGGCTAGCCATTTCATCAGAATTTTTCCTCTGTTGTCCTCTCTCTTTGATCGTCACAGATACGACTTTAAGTTGAAGTCATATCCAACAACAACCTCTTCGGTTTGTTTCCTAATGTCTTTTTGTAAGGCTGTTAGAAAATCCGCGAAAGTCTGTATGTCCACATTTGGAGAGATATAGCATCCAAATAGAACCACTTTCTCCAATTCGACTCATGTATATCCATTTCCAGTGCCCGAGTCTCTTATTTTGAGCTGTTTATTCTTTATATCAATGCCACGTCCAGCCTATTATCTGTGTACAACTTTCCTTCAAGGGTTTTTTCCTATTAGGTTCTGCTTCGGCAGTTTTATGCATGAGGTCCAACGCCTTCCTTCCCCTGTCTATATTGCCTTGAATGACTTTCATGTTAAACTTCGGAGCCTTTCCCTCCTTCCTCTGCTGCCGTAGCAGCTTTTGTACCTCGGGAATTTTATCGTCTCTGCTCTACGTCCTTCGACATTACACAGGTAACATTTCTGTTGGTTTGTGCAGTTATTTCTTTGGTGTCCTTGGTCTCCACATTTACGGTAGTAGTCAGTTATCTCCTTTTTATCGCATTTGTTTGCCATGTGTCCCACTCTGTGGCACTTATAGCATTTTGAAAGGGTCCCCAGTTCTTTAATTTTCCATCTATACCATCCTTCCCCTATCATTTTTCGGGTGGTTAGATGCCTGGCTGTTTCTCATCAATGAAAGTTGGTGGTAGTCGAAATAAAATTAGAAGTAATCAATTGAAAAGGGTAGTAGTTGAAATACATGTTGTAGTACTTAATTAAAAGTAGTGTTAGTTGAATTAAACTTAATGAAAGGTAGTATTTGTGGTAGTAGTCAATAGAATTTGGTAGTAGGAATACAGGGGGTAGTAATCAATGGAAGATTGTAGCAGTTGAATTAGGTGTGGTGTTAATTAATCTTAGGTAGACAAACAATAATCTTTTTTGGCTTTTTTGCATCTGGATAAAAATATTTAACTTTAAATTAATTAAAGCAAATATTTAATAAAATTACATACCTCAACATGTATACTAATCTGTCTACGGAATGTTTCGATACATAATACAAACAATATTATTTAAACAAGCATAAGAAATTGTCATTTACTATAAGTTTTTGTAGAGACATAGTAGTTGTACGAATACTTTCATCCTATCGGACTCATCAGTTTAAATAATATTGTTTATTCCTAACACTGGAACCTGTGGTGGAAGATAGATCAAAATACAAGAGTTCTAACCACACTACACCACAACTTGTTACGTTCTGGACGCGCGTTTCGCTAACCAAGTTAGCATCATCAGCAGATGATAAAAACTAAAGTAACTTATCCTAACCGAGACTATTTATAGGTAAATGTGGTCACACTTGGTTGCACCCGACTGCACCGTTGTCAAGTAAACAATAGAGGGGACTATAGGGAATAGGCCCTCTGTCTTTATTTAGTGCTTTCTTACCACATTTAACTATTTCTATACTCTCAAATGCATCCAATAATCTATTATTAGATACATTTAGATACATACATAGTAGTGGCATCTTTTAACATTTTCTTATGCTTATGTCTATTTACTAGTTTATGTACAAAACTATCATTATATCCATTACTTTTAGCTATATTTTTAATCCGATTCATTTCATTGTTAAAACGTTCTTTACTTAGTAGAAAACTGACTAACCTGTGAGTTAAGAAATGGAATGCTGCCATTTTGTAAGTATTTCCCAAGGGTGTGGTATAGATACGTAGACGATATATTTGCTATTTTTGATACTAAAACAGAACATTTGGACACTTTCTTAAAAACATTAAACAATAAATATCCTTCCATTAATTTTACGTACGAAAAGGAGAACAATGGGCAATTATTTTTTTTTCGACACGTATAGTTATTAGAAATAACGATAAATTAGAATTTGATATTTATAGGAAATTTACTAATACTGATAGATATATAACATCCGACTCATTTCATTGCCGTCAACACAAAATGGCAGCATTCCATTTCTTAACTCACAGGTTAGTCAGTTTTCTACTAAGTAAAGAACGTTTTAACAATGAAATGAATCGGATTAAAAATATAGCTAAAAGTAATGGATATAATGATAGTTTTGTACATAAACTAGTAAATAGACATAAGCATAAGAAAATGTTAAAAGATGCCACTACTCTTCAAATACCTATTTCCAATAAATTATATTAATCCCATAAATGATCCCAGATATACGAGAGGTCTAGAAAAAGTATTTCAAAACGTAGGTTTTAGAGTAGCCTACAAAACGGAGAATAGTTTTTTTGGAAACCCCAAAGACAAAGTCGACTTGAGGGAGAGGAATTATCTATGAAATTAGCTGTAATGACTGTGATCTAAAATATGTTGCAAACTAAACGTATCCATAAAAATTCGTTTTAAAGAACACATGGCACATTTAAGATACGGAAGAACAGAAAAGTCAAGCGTTGCCCAACATGCTTTGGAAAACAAAAAAAGGAATAAATAATATAAGTTGATTAAAAATGTATCTAATAATAGATTATTGGATGCATTTGAGAGTATAGAAATAGTTAAATTTTTAAGAAAGCACTAAAAAAAAAAAGGGCCTATTCCCTAAATTATTGTTTACTTGACAACGGTTTCGGGTGCAAAAAGTGTGAAAAATTTACCTATAAATAGTCTCGGTTAGGATAAGTTACTTTAGTTTTTATCATCTGCTGATGATGCTAACTTGGTTAGCGAAACGCGCGTTAGAACGTAACAAGTTGTGGTGTAGTGTGGACAAAAAAAACTCTTGTATTTTGATCAATATTGTTTATATTAGGTATCGAAACATTTCGTAGACAGATTAGTTTACATGTTGAGGTATGTAATTTTATTAAATATTTGCTTTAATTAATTTAAAGTTATATATTTTTATCCAGTCGCGAAAAAGCCAAAAAAGATTTTTGTTTGTCAATCTAAACGCAACAAATAATCTGAACACATTTAAAAATAATCTTAGGTAGTAATACATAAAACATATGCAGTAGTAGTCAATGGAAGTAGTTGAAATACGATTGGTAGTATTCAATGAAAGGTGGTAATAGCCGAAAAACCCGTTGTAGTAATTAATGAAAGGTGGCAGTAATTAATGGAAAGTGGTAATAAAAGAAATATTTATGGCAGTATTTAAAAGTTAGTAGTAGTTAAAATAAGATTGGTAGTGATCAATGGAAGGTGGTGGTAGTTGAAATATATGTCTCAGTAATTATTGGAATCTAGTTTTAAATGAAATATGTGGGAGTAATCAATGGAAGCTGGTAGTAGGTAAACTATTAGGGAAATTAAGAGAAAATGGTAGGAGTTGAAATACATGTGGTAGTAATCAATAGAAGATGGTAGTTAAATTATGTGTAGTACTAATTAATGTAAGATGGTGGAAGTTAAAATATTTATGGTAGTAGTTCCAAAAGTATGAACATATGGAAGCCTGATGAGTTTTTAATAGTTGTGAAAGAAAATTTAACGATTAAAAATAGATCAGTAAATTAGATTTTTCCTCAGAATTACGTTACAGGACTTATACGGAACAAACAAGATACTAATATTAATAAGGTAAAAATTCTTCGAAAACTAAAAAGAGAAAGTTCTTTATAACCAAGTATTCTTTATGTGATCTACTAATTAAATTTAAAATACATGTAGTTAATTTTTTTTATTCCATAATGATTGAATAAATTCGCTTCAAGATATATTGTCAGTATATATATATATATATATATATATATATATATATATATATATATATATGTTGTATAAATTGGGTGAAGGTCCGTTAATAAACAAATAAATAAAATTGCCAGGGGTAAACTGGAAGATTACTGTTTGAATTGATTTTTGTGGTTGAATATTAGAAAAATAACATAACACAACCTATAACAAGTTATATGTTAGATGGTGATGTTTTGTTAACCTTCTTATATTAATTTTTTATATGTTTTGTGAACCATAACCGTACGGCTATTATTTGATTATAAACTCTTGATAGTATCCGATATTAATATATTTGACAGCTGTCAAAATATTTCTTTAAATAAATTACTGCACTAAAAGTTACATGAAACAGTGTAACCCGTATTTGAAAATTTTAAGCAATTCAAAAGTTACAGGGAAAAATATTTTTTGGCAGATATTGGCAGAAATGTGAAAACCGTATTTAAAACTGTTAAGTAATTTAGAAGTTAGGGGAAAAACAGTTCTTTGACAGCTATTAAAATATTTTTCTTAAATAAATTGCTCTGTTAAAAAATATATGGACAAAATTTTAGATATTTAGAAGTTACGGGAAAAGCAGTTTTTTTTGACACATGTCGAAATATTTTTTTTTAAATATATTACGCCTTAACCGTGAAAACCGTATTTTAAAATTTTAAGTAGTTTAGAAGTTATGGACAAAAGTCAGATTTTTCACAGATGTTAAAATAGTTTTTCAATTAAATTACGCCATTAAGTTACATTTATCTATGAAAACCGTATTTAAAAATTTTAATCAATTAAAAATTGACGTTGAAAAACAATTTTTGTGACAGTTGTCAATTTTTTTTTATAAATTACGCCACTAAGAGCAACATGGTTAAGTAGTTCAAAAATGTTTACAGCTGTCAAATAATATTTTTATTATATTACTTCATTAAAAGTTAAATGAAACTGGAAAGCCGTATTTTAAATTTTAAGCACATTAAGTTACGGGGACAAAACAATTTTTTTTCACAGCTATCAAAATATTTTTGTTAAATAAATTACGCCACTAAAAGTTGCGTAGAACTGTGCAAACCGTATTTAAAAATTTTAAGAAGTTCAGAAGTCACAAGGGAAACACAATGTCCAAATAATAAAAACAAAAAAAATACTAGAGGTTATATAAATCTGTTAAAACAGTATTTAGATAATTTAAGCAGTTCAAAAGTCACGAAAAAAAACTTTTTTCCAGCTGGCTGAAAAAAAAATAAATTATGCCCGTGAAATTAATGCTTTGAATCCTATAAAAGTTTCAGTAAAAAATAAAAAAATTCAAATTCACGGCGGCGAAAACAGAATTTTGGCTATTTATTACTCAAACGTCTAAATCGATGATGAGGAATGTTTTAATAGGAAAAAAAATCACAGCTTTTAAACCAAAATTTCTAAAGACAAAAAAATACCTTTCACCTGTATAACAATAAATTTACCGAAAAGTTGCCAAAATGCCAAAAAATTTCATAAAATAGTGAAACGGATTTTTGTTTTTTTTTTTCTTTATTAGGGGGCTACCTCATCTATTTTGGGCTGTCCTGTATAATGATAAAATATTTTTCTTAACTTAAAAAATAAATAAATTTGACGAGTTTCGCCGTTTTTCGAAATATCACCTTAATTTTCCATTAAATATTTATAATCGAAAAAAAATTATTAAGTTTCTACGCCAGGGAGTTTCGAATGAAATTCGTATACATTATATGACACTCTCTACGTTAAACATATACTACCATAAAAACATCTAAATTTAAAAAATTTGAGCCCATATACCGAAAACCTGCGAAAGTGTCTATATACTGAAAAATGTATGTATTCTGTATTCAATTATAATTTAATTTCGCTCCTAAAACAGCATTTCGTTGCTTTTAACTCATTTAAAGAAGGTTTTCGAGTAGCACTTATATCAAAAGATTATCGTCATTTTCCGTATATTCGCAATGGCAGCTAATTTTTTTAAAAGTATTTTATAAAATTGAGAAAAATATTATGCCTCAAATTTTGGCTACCTGCATAAAAACATTCAAATTTGATTCTACCAATCTCAAATATCTAAGAAATTATTTTTGAGGTCCTAAAATAAAATAAAATTCATTTAGATATATATGTTCATTTAATTCTGAAAACGGCTCTACCCACGCTTTACTTTGGTTTTATCAAGGCAACTCGCTGCTTTTACGAATATTTTATTGATAGAAGTTTTAAAATAAAAATGAGTGATTTTTTTTTAAATTCCATTTTATATGTGAAAAGTGATATATATATATATATATATATATATATATATATATATATATATATATATATAATCTGTTTGCGGCTTTAAAATATACTGAGTAGACGAAATAATAGATAAATTAGACGTCAGGTGGCCGAGATATCGTCTGCCGTGGGAAACCCTGTACATTACTCGTGATTTAATTTTTTTGCAAAATTAAAAAACAAAACATAGCAGAAAGAACATTACTGTTTTATTGCTTTAATACACGAAAAAGCTTTTAAAAAATGTTTGTCGTAATTTTTTTACAAAACTTTATAAACAAGGTGAAAGTATTTTTTTTGCATTTGATTTATTACAAAATTATTACGATACATTTTTGTATACACACTTTTGTTTATTTAAATCCTGGATCTTCATTTTTAGTTACAAAAAAAAATTAGGAATTTTTTTCAAAATTAATGAGTCCTTTAGAAAATATTTTTTTGTTTATAATGTGTATTTGTTTATTAGATGAAAATTTGTTATCTAGAAACCATCGGTAAAATTATCTATATTATTTGTTTAAAAAAAAGCACACATTCATGTCCTGGTACAAATTTATAATACCTCTGTTATTTATTTGTTTATTTACTTTTTTGTATAGTATAGGACATACCTACTTATATTACATACTTACCCCAAGACAACATAATTCAAAAATTTGAATGTGACGACATGGCATTAATCTATACAGTTGAAGCTTTTGTAATATTAAAATCACTATTTACATTAATAATCGCATAAAAAAGTTTTGTCGGATTCACAATCTGTACTGTTAACCCTTAAAAACAATTCACATTGTAAACATCTAATTATCTCAAACATGATCAATTACCTTTTAAAATGTTATTCCAATGAAGTGGAAATAATTTTATATGGGTCAAGAGCCACACGGGTGTAGCTGGCAATGAATAAGTTGATAAGGCTGCAAAGGAATCATGTTCCTCTGAATTGAGAATTAATGATATCCCTTATTCTGATATATTCCAGTGGCGGCTATTCAAGTGAAGTAGGTGAAGTTCTACTTCACCAGGAAAAATAAACAAGCAAACATCTAACTACATTTATTATATACCTCTTAAAATTTTAGCTTTTACATTCATTTATTCACCTAATTGACAAAAAATAAACTGTACATCTCGAATAAATATTTTGCTTGACCGTTGGCGGCATGTCTTTTCCAATCGAACTTTATTATAACAACCATAACAGTGGCGCACACCGCTTCGACTTTGCTGGAGGTGCTATGTTTAGTTTACGATTTTCCTACTATGTTGCCGTGACAACGCGTACGCGATGATGTCGGGCGCATGAAAGAATAATGTTAACCAGCGCCATACGACGCTCTCGGTGAATTGCTGCGGCAGTACACTACACCCACATGTCGTTCAGGTTGGGGTGGTTGTTTACTTTTATTTTCGCGGATTTCGCTGCAACCGGTGAGTTCATTTGCAGTTTGCTAGACTGTTTGGTGTTATATTTATTTATGATATTGTTACAACTTTATTTGGTGTCGGATTTATTAATGTACATTATTAGTTGACTAAAATATTTAAGCTTTAAAATGAATCCGATCACGGATATCGTTTGCATTTTTTCTGCAAGGAACAAGATCAGATGGATGTATTAAATATAGGGCAGCCACGGTTTGACTTGACAATTTCCGCAAAAAAAGAAATAAAGAAAAGTGGCAGAACATGGGATGTAAGTTTTTTAAGAGGTCCTGGTTTTCGGCGTACAAATGGTTATGTAGTAGTCAAATATTACAAAAATTGTTTTACTGGCCTTGTTTACTATTTTCCAATAAATATTCAGTGTGGAATAAGGAAGGAATCAATAAACAGGGGGAATTTTAAAGAGCTTGTAGGTTTATTAATATTGAGAAGTTCCCAAGAACTAAAAGATCATAACGAAAAAACTAAAAATGTTTTTACTGGTGACTCGAAAACTATTCAAAACGAAATAATTGAATGCATTTCTGATTATCTAAATGATCATCTAAAAACTGAAATAATGAACACACAGTTTTTTTGTGCAAATGAATGACCCCGCTGATATTACGCAAACCTTCCAGTGCTCCATAATTTTAAGATACGTTAATTCAGAAGGTTCAGTAGTCGAGAGATTCTTAGGATTTTATAATGTCAGCTCCGATAGAACGTCGGAAAATTTATATTCTTTATTGAATCAAATTTTGGACCAATTTGACTATAAACATAAATTAATAGGGCAATGTTATGATGGCGCAAGTGTGATGTCTGGGCATCTAAATGACCTTAAAAAAAATTAACGAAAAAGCCCCGCAGGCGGTATTTGTCCATTGTCTTGCGCATCGGCTTAACCTTGTGATGCAGCAAAGTCTAAAAAATATTTCAAAATGTCGAATTTTTTTTGCAAGCTTTAGCTCATATTTTCGTCACTCAGCCAAACGAACGTATACTCTTACATCCTACGAGGCGTATACCAACAATTACACAAACTCGTTGGTCTTCAAATTCCAAGTTAGTAATTGTGATTGTTCAAGACTGGAATAAATTAAAAGACGTCTTTGAATTTATTACAGTGACAAATATGATGAAAAATTAATCCGTCTCGCGAAAGGATTTTTAGGTGAGCGTTTAATGCCATTTTCTCAACCACGGACATAGTATTTGACGTTCTTCAAAAAATCGCTTTGTAAAAAACTTACATTTTTATGTTTGGCAGATTCAGCTAAATTTTCCGAATATAGTTTAAATTTTCCGACTGACCCGTTTGAAAATTTCTTACAGTTATATGGGGAAATAAATATTTTGAAAAAATCAACGACTAAAAAATGAGCTTGGTCTTATTTTTGTCATTGAGAGTAATTGGAATATATCGCTGCAAGAGCCAGTGAAAAAAATTAATGAAAATAAAAATATTTTTACCGAAGCATATACTGTTTTCGCTTATTTTGACAATACCCTTGACAAGTGCTTGAGTGGAAAGAAGTTTTTCTTGCCTCAAACGTGTAAAAACTTAAGAAATACAACATTTCAAGAAAGACTTGCTTCTATAGACAATATTTCATTTCAAAAGGAATTTCTGGAGGAGATTAGGGCAACTCATCCATTTTATGAGGATGTTATAAATAAATTTGCTGCTGTGAAGG
Source organism: Kuschelorhynchus macadamiae (assembly GCA_030620095.1). NCBI lineage: Eukaryota > Metazoa > Arthropoda > Insecta > Coleoptera > Curculionidae > Kuschelorhynchus > Kuschelorhynchus macadamiae. Next base: position 271,818 of record JAUTXW010004815.1, read on the forward strand.
ATAGGAGAATTGATTTGATATATCGCGAATATTAGAAGTATTTATCAAGATTGGGAAAAAAAGAAATTATCAGGAATATTCCAATAACACCCAAAATACATACACATCAAAATATCCTGAATTCAACCAAAAGCCTTTGATTCACTATATAAATATTCCAAGACATTTATGTGTATCTTATTTTCTATTCCTAGTTGGGCATGCAGATGTCAATAGTCAGCTTTTCAAATAGTCCTCTATGCTCTTGTGATAATGAAAGGTACTAAATTACCATTTATTCAATTGCAAGCTCAACACACACAAGCTGCATGGTATAATAAACTAAAGGTATGATATTGCGCATCGAACTGCTACGTCATCGCGTGATTTACGCCGGCTGTCATTGACTTTCGACCATACGATGTCAGTGTCTTTTTAAGTTGATGTTTAAAAGTGTCCTGTGTCCTTTTTTGTATTTAGTTAATTAAACAACAATAAATATGAGCCGTGCTTAAGAATATGTACAAAGAATTTTGATGGAAATATAAGGTTTTTTACTTTCTCTAAAGGCAAAACATGTTTACATGAATGGACACGCTTGCGTAAAAACGAAAAGCTTAATACAAATTTGGCGCGGATATGCTCAAGGTATTTTGTTAAAGATGACTATATGTATATATATATATATATATATATATATATATATATATATATATATATATATTTCAAAAAAGACAACAATGTATGTAAATCTGTACGAAATAGTTGACATTTTTAATAAAAAAAGGGGGTTTCAACTAGAATAAGGCTATATTTCATTAAAATTTTATTTGTTTATATAATTACATGTAATATAGGAATAAACGGCAGCTTGTGAATATAAAGGTTAAACTTGTTTAGTGTGTGTTGTTTTATTCCTTCTCAAACCTGCATTTTTTTTTTAATTAGACCCCCTCCCCTCAAATGGGACTGAGTCATGTCCCTGTATTTATCAAAAAACACAGATATTATAGCATCTTTTAGTTCTAAATTGCACTAAATATAAACATGTATAACAAAATAACAGTATAAAATTAAATACTGTCGGATTTTATACAATCTTAACTCTTTCTTTAGTGTGTTTTTGGTATTTTTATTAAATTATATACCATATCATAAGTTTTTTATTTTAGTGAGCTATATGACAATGTTTTGTTAGAAAAACATTTTTAATTAAAAAAATGGTAATATAATATCTAAACGCTAAAAACGACATGCATCTCCATAAGCAAATTAAAAATCTACGCACCCAATGACGTCACTGCGTGAACCGGACGCAATTGAGACCGTCTAGATATCATACCCTCCGTTTATTATATCATGCACAAGCTGTATCTTATATGATTTCAGAATTAGGTCAATTAAAAGTAGCCAATGTCACAATCAATATTAATACAAAATGTAGTCAAAAATAATAAATTTGATAGTTATTCTAAGTACGTAAAAAGATGCAGCATAAGAGTGTAGACTAAGAATATTTAGAAATAGTGCACTAGTTAGCTATGTTTCCTCTGTTTTTTCCTAGCTATTTACATTTTTCGTAGATATCCAGAACGACACTAGCCAGATAAAAGAATTTTTAAAAAACTTTTACGTAACCTTATCGAGTACGGATCGTTCAATAAACCAAGACCTAAGTTATACAACAAGGAAAACAGAGACTGAAATAAATGTCGTTGCCTCTGTTACAGCAAATCCAACTACATCCTGTAGGAAAATATGCGGAAGTGGGCGTACACAAAACAAGATCACAACTGATACTTAAAAAATATAAATTCTAGCCTTATAAGTATAAACTCGTGCAAAATTTAGACTAGGGTGGCGCACAACGTAGCATATGTTTTCGCAACTTGTACCTCCAAATATCACAAATTTATAGAAATTTTGAGATGGTTATTTGGTCCAACGAGGCTTATTTCGCTAGCGCTGGTATTCTAAACCGAAATAATTCTATATCCTATATCCTAGGGAACGCCAGGGTCGCTTTGGATTTAGTTTATCCTGTTTTATTTTTATTTTTGGCACTAAAATTAAATATTTCGTACATGATGGTACATTAACAGCAAATAGATATCTGGCAATAATTGCTTTAATGGAGATACTTGATGACATTTCTCTTGCCAATATAAAAAATATCTATTTCCAGCAAGATGACGCTCCAAGCCATAGTTCTCAAATAGTAATTTAGAAGCTGTTTTTCCAAATACGTGGATTGGACCTGTTAGGTTAGTTAGATTACCTGATATTTCTGTATTATATTTTTTTCTCTGGGGATATATAGAAAACCAACTTTGCAAAAGGCAATACGAAAACATCGATGAACTTAGAGAAGCCACCCACCAGACGTTCAGGCGATTGCAAGGATGACCCATGGTGCTTTTAAATGCTTTGCGAAGGATTGGCAGAGTATGCCAAAAGTGTCTCAAATATAACTGAGAACAGTTTGAACAAAATCTCTAACTGATAAAAATGCACAACCGGTTTATTTTATTGTTATTTATGTATTATAATTATTAAAATTAAAATAAATTAATTGATTATTTATTATATATTGATTTAGATTAGTATATAATTTTTATATTTTGTTCTTACTTACTTTTTGTTACTGTGATAGAAATGCACATTTTTACGAAAAATATTAGAATCTGACCTTTTCAATCAAAACAACTATATATAACTATATATTTTTTAAAAGCTGTTCAAGACGGCAATAAGATGACAGAAAAATATTTAGGGTGTTCCATTAAAAAAAATATAAGTTTGAGTCATGAGATATCTCAAAAACGACGCACTTGCGGTACTTTTCAAGTACGGCACTGAATTGTATGTAAAAAGTTCTATAAGAATCCGTTTTCACACGTCACCTTTTCAATAAGTTATCAGATACGCTGAGATACGTAAAGGATTAGGGAAATTCTGTCATTGTCACCTTAAGTTTCATAAAAAAATAGGATAGTAAGCCGCAAACGGCATCTTTCTATATTTAATACTAAGCGCTCTGGCATACGAAAACATACAAAAACTGGACGCCCTGTTTATTATACCTATCCGGGCCTACCTACGTATTAATTGTCACCAGAGCGAGAATTGTGTGTCTCTGATTACCTATCCCTGAGTTATTCTGGGTTTTGGGTTGTATTTAAGGCTAAATTAGGTTAATTGTAGCTATATGAATTTTACTCAAAGCAAAAAAAAACATACCTACTTTTAAATTTGTATTAAAAGTCAAACTTTTTTTTGAAATCTGAACAACAAAATTCGAGACGTTCTATAATTATTTTCTAATATTATAAAGCAGAAAACCGCTATAAGCATCTTTTAAGAAAAAAAAAATAGATCTGCTACTCTCTTTTTTTATCTATATAATCTATAATAAATAAAAGAATGATTAAATCACTCACTCATCACCAGCCCTACAAACTTTACATTTGACATGTCGCTCCATTTTGGGGTCGACACAGTGAATATGAAACGATTTGTTAAAATTCGTCTTTTAAGGGGGTAAAACCACCCCTTAAATATACAATATTTTGTATATAAAAAACGGTTACGCTCGAACGCGAGTATTTTATTTTATTTTTTTACATCTTTAAAGATTTTTTTAAAATGTATACAGGAAGTTTCAAAAAATCGGGTTACTGATTAACTACGCTTGACGTAAAAAGCTGAATTTTGGAACATTGGTTTCTAGGATGTAGTAGTTCGATAAAGGGTAGGATTTTTCATAACTGAAATTTCAAGGGGCTAATACCTAAATATTAAAATAATTTTTATTTAAAAAACGGTTGGTTTTTCGGAAAAACGCTTGACCACATACATTTTATTTCTTTTTTACAGATTTTAAGAATTTTTAAAAATTTATACAGGGTGTTTCAAATAATGGGATCACTGATTATACTTTATAATTTCAGTTAGTATCGATAACACTATGTAACAGGGTTATAGATCTAAAGCGTTGTTATTATTTTAGTATTTAAAATTATTTATTTATTTGAGAGATAGCAACCTACCACATTACTGACATTAACTATATATAATAAGTAAAACCAAAGGTACTCTGTAGGGTTCTTCGTAGATTATAATTTACAATGTTATGAAATATAATTGTTAGTATAAATTAACTAAATATCTTATCTCATCAATTCAGCGGCCACATATATCTCGAACAACAGCAAACTGCAACAACGTTGGCATCTTCTTCTTAAAAATAGATATTTTAACAAACAGGTGGTTTATTTAAATAAAAGATTGGGTTTTTTAAAAACAACTTTAACATCTATTAACAAAAAATAAAGGATGTGAGTTACTGTACAAAAATAATACTTAAAACTAATAAATGTTTAAATCTAAATTTAAATCTAGAAAATGACGGAATTTACTTAAAACCTTTAATCTTAGAAGAAAAGAAAGTGACAACCCACTGTATATGTAAAGCCCCATAAACCACAATAAAAAGAAGAAGTTACAATCAACCGTAACAATTAGAACTTTGATACAGTAGTAACTCTTGTTTTAGAAAAAAGAAAGATCGCTTAATTAATAAATACTTCATAGGTGTCTAAATTCTACTTTATGCAAGAATTGTATTAAATTGAAATATAATGACATTTCTGCCTAAATAAAATAAAAGTATATTTTATTAAAATATTTAAAACTTATCAAAATTCTGGATCAATGGCGAAAAAAAAAAGAAACTCAAAGAAAAACCCTTTTAGCCAATCTTTTCTCAGGGAAAGAATGCTTTCCAAAAAAATATGGCTTTTTTGAAAACGCTACTATTATAAAATATTCTATTGTATTTCAACATAGTAAATTGACAATTTATTATAATTGAATGCAACCAAATGAAATGTTTCGATTATAGAGAGCGTTTGAGATAAGTGTTATTTATTATTTTATTTAGCTTTTAAAAACTCATAAAATTAATATTAGATAGCTTTACTTCGACTTCTTTGAAATAGTCGTGTTAAGATTTGTCATGAGAAACTATCGCTTTAGAAAAATATCGTTTTAAAATAATAAAACCCGACAATTATTGGTGAAGACGATAACTAAAATTAAACTAAAATGTCCCTTTTTCTTTAACAATTTCACTTATTTCTTCAAATTCTTTTTATGTACGAACTCGCTGTGATCTCGCTAGCCCTGGACTGGAATAGTAGCATCCTGGAATCACCGGACTTTTTCTATTTGCGCTCTTCTCCATGGACTTCCGTTACGTCAGCTTATTGCCAAATCTGATGTTTAGCTATGACGTGGGTGAACTATAGCACGCTTCTAAGTGGTACAATTTCTGGAACCATTGCTGCCCATAATTGCTAATAGCATACAGCAATATGCACACTACAAAAGGACTGGATTTTCGCTCTTCCCTCTGAATGTACCATATTTTCAGAAACATCTATCCTTGGCTAACTGACTTCCTTTTTGTATGAAAAAACCTTCGAACTGCATCTGTTAGTTAGCGTTACTAACAATCTTGACTTAAAAAAATGACTTCCCCTATATATTGGATGTTCACATGATGACTGAAATTATACTAACAATTAAAGACAAGGAAAAATAGCGTGAATGAATGAAAATTCTTGGATAAACATAGACAAGTTTATACTTTTGACGGTACTTAGAATTGGTGCATAAATATTATGCAGTATTATAGAATACTAAGGTATTCAAAAAACTCTTTGGGAAGGACAATAGAATTATAGGGCGGCTTTGAACTATTAGCTGTTAAGTGGGATTGGTCTCGAACAGCTTCCTACAGGGCATGAATCTTGACTTGGACATTTGGCTTGTACCCTGGCATGAAACAAATCTACTGATAGCCAAGACAGCCTCTCAACTCATAGCCTCTTTGTTCAATAGCTAGCTGGCACATCTGTCCTCAATTGCACAGGAAAACGAATAACAAGATGGATCGCTAGTGGCCAAAACCTCGACATATCTGGCAACCGCAATAAAGCAATCTAAAACACCAAAACATTACTAATGTTCAAAACAAAACAAAATAAAGTACATATCCAACCTCTAAAAGAAAAATATATTATTAAAGTATGTTTCCAAACATAGCCCATTTAACTTTGATGATCTATTTTAACTTTATCGACTTCTCTTTTCGCAAGCATAATATCTTTTCTAAATATCGTAAACTTTCTTTCAAATTTATTTCATTTCAAAGTTTTTCTTAACATGTTAACAATTCTTTTTCGATTTTCTTATTGACCACGTATCTCCGTTTTTCCCAACTTCGTATTAATTTTTCAGTTCATCAAACTAATTGATCAAATTCGTTCGTTTAGTTCTAACATTTGAATTGTTGGAAATACCTAACTCGAAATACAACTATAAATTTTATACTCATAAAAACAATTAGGTCATTCAAAATTATATCCCTAAATTATTCCTTCTAGAACCTCTCTTTATTCGACTGCTATTTATGTCTCTGTTATATAATAATGAACATCTGTAACAAGTGTTTCGGCTAAACTATCATCTTCGAAAAAGGGCAGGTACTAAAACCCTGCTTTCCCTTAGCATAAATTCCAAGCGCATTTGGTTCCATTTCTCTGACCTGGTACCTATAATAAATACTTATTATTGTAGACTATAGTAAACCTAACTTTAAATGAATTTTTTGTAAAAAAAATAAAAATTCTGATAGTTACAAGGTACCTATTCTTTTATCTTGATCCTGCTTTTGTTCGTCACATATTGCCCACTTTTATAAATTATGCATTAATTATCTTTTAAAATTATTTTAAAGCTAGAACTGTGTATTCTCAGCAACAAAGTAGGGCTTCAGGTAAGAGATCGCTAATGTAGGTATAACCAGTTTCAGGCGGAATCCCCAAAAACAGTTAACAAAAAAAAATATTTTTATGGATTTAAATAGGAATCAGCCCCACAAAATACGAACGTCATTAACTTCCACTTACTGCTTTACCTCATTTTAATTACATAAAAAAGAAAACTGTTGTACCTATGTAACACAATTTTGTTCACAACCAAAAAAAAAACTTCCAAAAAAATAAATATAATAACATATAGTTTTCTTATTCCATAGCCAAAATATTACTATACCACCTGATTAAACTCTGAACTTAGTTTTGTGATCGATATCCCATTATTTACATTTATTGGTAGCTCTAATTTTAATAACAATATTTATATTACCTAGGCCAGACTTGTTTACCTTGCGTATTGTTCACAATTGGTTTAAACAGAGAATGAGAGAAAAAAAACTAGAACCATGAATAAATAAATGTAATTTTTTTTTAAATAATGATAGTTATCTACAACCGATTCTTTTTTTTTTAAACTGTAGTACTTAAAAAAAACAACGAATAAAGTACCCATACCTACCATGCAAATTGCGAGCAAAAAAAAATATGTTTAGAAAATTTTAAGACTAGGTCCAAAAGACTCCATATATAAATAATCAAATAATTTCTGATATCTAAATTATTCCAATTAAAAGTTATTATTTGTTGGGTATATTAAAAAAAAACAAAAATTTAAGAATCTATTATAATACGTTAATTTAGATAACTTCGTAAGCTGAAACAAGTCGTACCTACAGATTAACTGGTTTTTTTACCTTTAATAAAAAATAAGTTTTAATAGATGTATTTTTACTAGGTATAAAACTTGGTTTATTTAAAAAAATAATTAAAAGCAAATTTTCGAGTCGTTTATAGCCTGATAATATCTGATTATAATCTTTTAATATGACCTAATAATAAAAAAACGCTCGCTTAATTACTGGGGAATCTAATAGCTTGCACTTTTCTTGCCTATTTCACTTTCTTTTCTCTAGAGCGACGCGTTATTTTTCTAGTTTGTCTATACGATTTATTTAATACCTATGTATCTTTCTAGTACATTCTTTTAGAAGACCTATTTTATATATTCGTTGTAACCTATGACCCCTGCAGAATTAAGTGGTCTGATTTTCCTTTCATACGTGATTTTACTTCCCTCGTAAAAGGGTAGTATTGTAATCGTGAAAAAATCACTCTCCGAGATTTTTTCAAATCTTCACGTTTCAGGGTCTCTAGATGACGAAAAACATGTTTTCTCAATTCCGTCAGTCTGTCTGTCTGTTCGCGGCGTAGCTAAAAACTACTTACCCGATTCGCTTGAAATTTTGGTCAAAAACTAAGGGTCATATGGGAACATTTTGGTAAAAATCCAATATGGCGGCTTAGTGAAATGTTAAAAAAAAATTATTCAAAAACTACTGATCCAATTTAACTCAAATTTTGCAAAAACATCAAGTATTATGTTTGAAAAATTTTGGTACGAATCCAAGATGGCGGAACAAAATGGCGGTATAATAAAATATTTAAAAATTGGGCCTGAAAAAACTACTTAATAGTTTGATTTCAAATTGTGTGCCGTAACTAATTGTGGTATACGGATCAACTAGTAAAATAGTGGTACTAATCCAAGATGGCTGAACAAAATGGGGGCCAAATAAAATGTTTGTAATCCTGAAAAGTTACCATCTCACTCTTACACATCTTTACGTTTTGGCGCCGCTAAATGCCAAAAAATATGTTTTATCAACTCCGTCGGTCTATCTGTCGGTCTTTTTGTCTGTCTGTCTGTCAGTTCGAGTCATAGCTTAAAGACTACTTACCCGATTGGCTTCAAATTTTGGACAAAATTTAAGGGTCATATGAGGATGGCCTGGTACGATTTTGGTAAAAATCCAATATAGCGAAACAAAATGGCGGCCTAGTAAAATGTTAAGAAGTTATTATTAAAAAACTACTCAGCCAATTTATCTGAAATTTTGCAAAAACATCGAGTATTATGTTGCAATAAACTGGTAACATTTTGGTACGAATCGAGGATGGCAGAACAAAATGGCGGTTTAATAAAATATTTAAAAATTCAGCCTGAATAACTACTTAATAAATTGAATTCGAATTAAGTGCCATAGCTGATTGTGGTATAAGGGTCAACTAGTAAAGCTACTAATTCAAGATGGCGGAACAAAATGGCGCCAAATAAAATGTTTGTAATCGTGAAAAAAATCACCTTCTCAAGTTTTACATATCTTCACGTTTTAGCGTCCCTAGATTCCAAAAAATATGTTTCATCAATTCCGTCGGCCCATCTGTCGGTATGTCGGTCTGTCTGTCAGTTCGCGGCATAGAACTAACCCGATTGACTGCAAATTTTGTTAAAAAATTATCATATGGGGATGATCTGGCATATTTTGGTAAAAATCGAGTATGGCAAAAAAAAATGGCGGCCTAGTGAATGTTAAGAAAAAATATTATGAAAAAGCTGCTACTAATTTATTTCAAATTTTGTATAAACATGGCTGCACAAAACAAATAAAAGAAACTACTTAATGATTTCAAATTGTGTGCCATAGCTAATTGTGATATAGGGCTCAACTAGTAAAACTAGTTACTAATTTAATAAATAATTTATATACTATATTGCATTGCTCTAGTCTATTCCGTTACAACTATAGCTTAAGTTTAATGAGGGTGGACCGGAGGTACAGCAACAGTTTTTAATGATATAAAAAATTACTATGCTTTTCGCCGCCCAGAGCTAATTTCATCATTGAATTAAAAGTAATAATTTATGAAATTCTATTTTTTTAACTAAGTTGAGTGCTCTTTTTTAACGCGATTAAGCGTTTAGCTGCAAATTTTAAAGCGTTGATCACAGTGCTATTGATTCTGTAAGACGGTCTGTTTTTTCCCGCTGCCAGGATCAATCCGAGAAAAATGTTTTGCTGGATTTTTTATTTTTAGAGTGATGACCAGAAGCAGTAAAATCATTTCTCTAGTAGACAAAGCAAACAGAGAATAATCCAACCACCCTCTGTACTTTCCTGGTTATGAATGTACCAAAACAATCGAAAGCTGAAATGTTGCCGAACTTAAGCATTCAAAAGAACAGTATCTTGGCCCCCAAAAAAACTATCAAAAACCAGTTGATTCTAAATATTTCTTGCCCGAATTATAATTCAAATCCAATAATAGTCTCTCCTTGTAGTCCAACCTATAGTTGAAGATTAGCTGCGTGAAATAATTTTGCACTAACCCGGCGTAGATCTCCCAACTAACGTTATAACGCAGTACAATTATTTTACATCCAAAAATAAAAAAAAGGTTAATGGTGAAACAAAACCACTGTCTGAAAAAGCATCATACGAACAGCAGGAATTCCGTGTTGAAGATTCGCGGAGTAAATTAGTATCGCACGAATCTACCATTTTAAAAAAATTAACGATTTTACATTCAACACTCAACATCATTTGAATGAAAGACATTTTGTATTCCAAAATGAACCTGCAGAACTTTCAACCAACACAAATGTAATGAGATTACTAAAATAATAAATTACGCTGCTGATTTGGGTGATATTAAAAGGTAAATAGATCCTTTTCCTGTCTCTGATTCTGTCTGATGAATATGTTCCTTCTGAAGTGATACTTCATCGGATAGTTCAATAGAGTCCACTAAGGAATCGGGGCCGAATGCCTTACTGAAAAAAAATAATAAGATATTCACGGCATATTAAAAAGTCCATAAAAAACGTGAAATTAAACCACCAATAATAGACCCAAAAGAGAATTTAGCTAGTTCCTCTGATAGCTCTGACGAGTCCACGGTGAAAATTACTTGCTCGGAGAAGAGAGACGGAAAACGAATAGGGAATAAGATATATTTCTGTTGTTTTTATCAAAAAATTGTTATAAATATTTCAAGACATTTAATTTCTATGCATTCTGATAATACAGCTTAGCTCGAATTTTAGTATTACCAAAAAACTCAAAACATCGACATTAAAAATTTGGAGAACTTACAAAAGAAGGAAACTTTGATCACAGTTATGAAGTTTTGCAACTACAACAAGAGTAGCTTATATTATTAAGAAGTCCAACACCGTTTGAACAGAAAAAGTACACATACGTTAATTACAGACCTTCGTCATAATTGGTTAGGATTTAAGCTTAAGCAAAATATTGCGTATCATACGAGCAATTCCTGTATTCCGAAATCGAAAACAACTAAATTGGAAAACTAATAAGCGAAAGCAATGCGATTCTCGCTGGAATATATGAACCCAATCTTACTTCTGAATTTACAACTAATATTTTATATATATATATATATATATATATATATATATATATATATATATATATATCAGAATGCTCGATGATAATATTACTAAAATATGCAGGGAAGATAAACTTATTTTGAAACACGGGTTATCACGTATAGGAGGCACAGCACAACGCAATCCGAATTGATATGACAATCAATGAGACAGCCTGGTAGATTTTTTGATCTACATAAATAAAGGTTGTCCTGTCATTAAATTTTTAAGCGACTCCTTAAAACTTCAACTTATTGTGTAAGCAGCAAAATCTCTTTGTTACCTATACTGGTCAAGACAAAATAAGAGTTTTAAACACCATAGCTAGCCTTAAAAATTGGTTACGCTCTTAAAAAGGGTATCAATTTTGAGAGAGGTAATGGGTCATGTTTAAGTAATATAAAGAGGAATAAAGAACTAGAATCCTTTCAATCAGTAATGGATATAGAATGGAACATTAGAATTTCTTCTAATGTTCGTAAGTTTAACTACACTCCGCTTTTACCAATGACCGACGATTTAGTTAGTTAAATAATTATTTAGAATCGGAAATTAAATAATGTATAGCCAAAATTAAGAAGCATATAAGCCGACACCTTCCTAATAAATCCAGATGTGCATCCCTACTTGTAAGTAAAATCGTTGTATTTAACAAGGGCGTAGCGTTCATGGATGCAGGTGATGCGTCGCATGCCTTTATGAAACACAGAAGGTATTTTTATATCGCTATCAAACATGTTTACTTACAAACATTTTTTTTTATAATTTACATCGGATACACTAACCCTCCGATATCGTAGAACTTCCACATAACTATTGTAGCCAGTACGCCTTGCAAAGTGATGCGACTGTTGATGTTACATCAAGCCGACTGCTTGGCATACACGTTCGGCTCGGGGACCTCACTCGAAGCCAGCAGTTGACCACGCGGATTTTTACTGCTCGTGGATGCGATTGCTTAAACACATCTCGGCGTATACACGTATTGTACATTGAAGGCGTCTGGCTAGAGTTTGCATTTGTCAGATTAATTTAAAGGGACCGTAATAAATGGGCTAAACGGAATCCAAATAGAAGAATTGCACTTCAGTTTAAAAATTAATGCTTTAGTTTTAAAATATGATTATTTTATATTTCCACTATAATTTTTTTTCCTGAACATTCTTAAGTTTTACCGCATCATATTTCGTTTCTTTAGGTATTTAATAAACATAGATCGGGTGAAATTAGAGCAATATTCTATGAGGCCTCTTTGGTCAGAACAAACTACAGAAGAATGTAAGAGTGCAATGACACAATTCGAAAGACAAGTAGCTGAACATTTTGCTGTGGTAGAAATCGCAGGTAAAAGCATTAGAGGAAATCCTGCTCTACTTTCGCCTGATATGAATAATGAAACTGACTTATTACTGAAAACAAGGGAATTAGCGACCATTTTTAAAGATAATCCCTATGTTTTCGCTCGAAATAGTAACTTGCTGGAACATATAAGGCCATGACTGTTTAAGAAAGTGCTGTGAACCGTCTGAGCTAAGAGCGCCAGAAAATATCAATGGAGCAAAACTAAGAAAATATATGGCTAGTGTTATACAAGTAATTAATCTAGTAATAGTAGTAGTAGAAGTTAAGCGGGGGCCGTAGCCATGCCGGTAGGCCAGATCTAGGCCTTGCGGTTTACCGCAGGATCTCACCCCAATCGTTTATACCACCTCCCTAGCGTCCTTGAACTTTCATAACTTATTAATATAGGCCAGGATGTCCTTCCAAGATAGGTCCTTAATAACACCCTTCTGCAGCACCGCGTCTCCAAAAATATCTTGCCGCAGTCTGGCTCTAGTAACTATTTGTGTAGATGCGACCCAAATAGTGTAGTGGAGTTTCCTCATCTTCACCATATGCAATGCAGGGCGAGTTCTGCTCTATTCCTATCAGTGCTAGGTATCTCCTCAAACGGCAGTGGCCTGTTAACACTCCTATGAGGGAGGTAATGGTTCGCCTGCTTCTAGTAAGCAACCACGACGTTTTGGCCTTATGAGATCCCGCGACAAAATCTTTAGTCCGCCTTCTTTTGGTAGGAGAAAGGTCCAATCATTTAAGGTCACCTTGACTTGTTATCTGGGGGTCCTATGGGCGGCAAGTTGGCTCCAAGCTTAGCTAGCTCACCCGCCTTCTCATTGTCTGCTATTCCACATTGACTAGGACCAAATGGTTCTACTATTTTTGTCATTGCCAGTCTTTCCAGTGCGTCACAGCAGTCCTGAACCAAGACCGTACTGGCCTTGGGTGAGTTCAACACTTTTGACGCTGCTTGGCTGTCTGAGTAAATAACCACTTCATCTTCTAAGCCTTCTATAACTTCCTTCATCGTTGCCGCCATTATGATGGCATATATTTCTGCCTGAAAAACCGTGCTATACTTCTCAAGTGGAAAGCTTTTCCTATGGTTTAATTTCTCTATAAACACTCCTGCACCTGACGTCTGCGCTTCGGTCATCTATGTCCCGTCGGTATAGAACATTAGCGTTTCGTTTATAAAACTAACTATCCCGCTATCCCACTCACCCTTCTCAGGGATTCTCAGAGTGTATGGCCTACCCACCCTTAACTGTTGCCTAGTGAGAGCAACTTTGTGTATTGATATTCCTATCAGTGCTAGGTATCTCCTCGAACAGCAGCGGCCTGTTAGCACCCCTATGAGGGAGCTAATGGTTCGCCTGCTTCTAGTAGGCAACCACGACGTTTTGGCCTTATGAGATCCCGCGACAAAATCTTTAGTCTGCCTTCTTTTGGTAGGAGAAAGGTCCAATTATTTAAGGTCACCTTGACTTGTTATCTGGGGGTTCTGGTCCTATGGGCGGCAAATTGGCTCCAAGCTTAGCTAGCTCATCCGCCTTCTCATTGTCTGCTATTCCACAGTGACTAGGACCAAATGGTTCTACTATTTTTGTCATTGCCAGTCTTTCCAGTGCGTCTGCGTGCTTGCTATTATTGAGACGCAGCCATGATCGACGATCTTACCTCTCTCCCACCAAATACCTGCGTTTCTCATTCTCTTTTTGACCCAATTGTCTAGAGATGACAAGCCCAGCAGTACTGGCGTTGTTCTCATGTAACCGGTGATAGCCACGCACGCTAGTGGTTGGACGTTTCCAAGTCTTAGACTAGTCGTTTGGTTCTCTACCGCTATACACCAAATATTGAGGCATAGGCTGCTTTAGGCCTGACTACCTCTTTGAATAGCCAGTGCATAACGCGCGGGCTCAGGCCACAGCTTGCCCCTACTGCTCTCCGATGCTCTCACAGAGTCGCAGCAGATTTAGCCGCGACTCTCTCGACATGCGCTTTCCACGTCAACTTTGCATAAATGATAACTTCAAGGTAATTTACTTCGTTTTTTAAACTAAACAATCCCCCAAACATCCTTGGTACTCGTAGACCACATATATTCCTCTTCCACGTGAATAGGATCATTTCTGTCTTAGATGGATTGACAGAAAGTCCTGTATCTTCACACTACCTTTCAATCAACCCGCAGGCCATTTGTATTCTCTTACTGATCGTTTCGATGAATCGACCGGAGACTAAAACCACGCTGTCCTCAGTGTAGGGCTGCGCGTAAAAGACGGAGTCTGTGAGGAGTTTCAGCAGTCCGTGCATAACTAGGTACCACAGGTGTGGCGCTTAACCGCTTCTATGTGAGCAACTCAACCCTATGCTCAGCTCTTTTCGAGGGTGCTTCCGATCCACCGAACAGAACTGGTTGGGTGCCTCTGTTTTCTAAAGATCTGCAGATAGTCTCTACTCGAGCTTTGTCAAATCCATCCTCTTCATCGAAGAAAACAGCTAGACTGTACACCCTGAGCGCTTCTTCAACCTTGTTCTCAAGCGCATGAAGAGCGGTTTCTGTAGATCGTATCTCTTTCTGTACCCATGCTGGAACTCGTGGAATAGGTGAGTGCTCAGAACCCCCTCCATCAGATACATTTCTACTACTTTTTCCAGTCCTTTCATAAGGAATGGCAGGTGGCTAATTGGTCTGAATGTCTTGGTATTCGTGTAATCTTTCTTTCCTGGTTCCATACCTCTCTGATCCTCTCCATACTGCCTTCAGTGATGACTTTATCGGCTAAGAATTGGGCCCCAGCCTCCAAAGAAGCCTGTAAAGTGTGACTACCGGGGAAGTTGACTTTGAGTAGATATCCTAATCAACTCCTCGCTCGAATTAATCCACAGAGGACCCATTAGTCTTGATTGTTCACTACTAAGTATTTATTAGCCAGCCTGGATGCTTCTGGAAGAGTTTCCACTTCCTCACCGAATGACATCCAGGCTGTTCTCTTACTTCTTATTTCTTTCTTGAACTCCCTCCTTGTTTCCCTATAGACATCCCATGTTTGACTATCTCCATTAAGGGACACATCTGAGGGATCTACTCGCTACGTCTTTCAGGTTGGTGAGCTCAGGCACTGGCACCGCGTTGAGACCTCGTGATACTAGAATACACGTCCTCGCTCTGTCTTCCTCTTCACCGACCACCAAATTGCAGCCGGTACCACCTAGGCCCCTTAATTAACTCCTAACATACGGTTCTTGAATCAGGGCAATCTCCATACTATCAGCGAAGGATTTCACCAGTTCCCCGTTGGCATCCACGTTGTGTTTAAGATTGATGTGGCTCACCTTTAGGTCGTCCATAATTGGGCTGACCATGGATGGGATGAAAAGCATAGTTTCTTTCTTTTTTCTTTTCAGAGAAGGTTTTACGGACTGCTATACTGCAGGAAACCTCCCTCCTTACGGAGATGGTAACCAATTCATAGTAGAGCAGCCACTTGGCCTCCTCTAATCTCTTAACAGTCTCAGGTGGGACGGAGCGTCCTTCGCCTACATGGTTCTCACTTCAGTCTCATCTCTTCTGACCCCCTGGACTTTCCATGAATGTAATCATAGCATCCTAGGTGGCCCCAAATGCAATGTGCTTCCTCCAAAATAAAAATATTAAGATGTGAGTGTAAATGTAATGTTGAGTGGTGATGTTTGGAGTAGGTGTGTGTGTTTAATGTCCCTCGACAGCCATTGATTTTCCGTTTAGTACGGGCACCGATGTTCGCCCTTCACCCTCTCGTGTCTGTTACATAACGTACACCCATGGTACGCCATGTATCTATGGTTCGCGCGGCTATTGTCTTCGTGGACGTGGAAGTAGGATTTGATGATGGAATTGATTCTATTTTATTCGAATTACTGACTTATTCGTCAGAAGACAGTGCGTATTTTTCGGACGTTTATACCATATAGGCACTGATAAGCCTATATAGCTTCCAAGACCCCTTTCCAACAGTAATGAATCTAACTGAAAACCAAACAGATTGGCTTGTCCAACATCTAGGTCACGATATTCGAGTTCATCGTGATTTTTACGGGTTGCACAAAAGCGCAGTAGAACTTACTAAACTCAGGAGATTATTGATGGCAGTGATGGATAGCAAAGAAGCTAAATGATATTGAATTGTCTGGTAAGTTTAAAAATGTGTTTGTTTTTTTTTTCGTTGGAGCCACCTTTTAGTTTTAATTCAAGTTTGCGTAATTTAAGAAATAATATTCCAAGCAATTCAATATTTCTTTGCAAAAATTAGCGAGACTCGACAAAAGTTAAATTACTGCTTTCGGCAGTCCTCAAACGTCCTGGCTCTACATCGTTATTAATTTTTTAGTGTGCGTCTTAAATCTTATTTAACACTGCTGTATATTTAAAGAATAATAATATTAACTCCTAAAGTCCTAATCCTTTTCAGATTTACCTAATATTAAATTTGAAAATGGGGAAGATCCACTTAAGGACACATCATATGCAACGCCCGAGGCAACGCCACTTTTTGAAGAGCAACCTGTGCTTACCGATATTAAATTACCAACAAAGAAAGAATCTAAAAAGGCAACTGGTACTAAGAAAACGTGGACGCAAGAAGAAGTTGCAGCGGTGCTTGAATGCAAAATTTTAACTAGAAATCAAACACTTATCTCAAATTCGTTATGATGAGCTCTTGAACCATTAGTGTTATTATGTTAATTAAGAATTAAATGTTGTTTTGTTTACATTTTATTTAGTACAATTATTATAAATTAATCTTTTAAGGTCGTTTTAAATTCGACTAACGAACTGTTAGCATAATAAGAAATAGTCGTTTTTGTTTTCTATTTTTTTTATAGAATTCAGTATTTTACTGTTTTTTGAAGTGACGTTTTTAGGTGCACTTTGTGATAATCCTTCCAGGATGCGATGAAAAAACAATAATTAATATCTTTTGCAAAATTATTTAATAGTAAGAGTTCCAAATGAAATCCATGGGTACTCCGGATGCTATTTTTATTTTATGAGACCTAAAATTATTGAGTTAAATAATCTGAGATCTTTTTAACAGCTACCTAAATAACGAGTTAAGCACTGTTCGGCATCAAAACAAAGCTTGAAGATTGAATGAACTTTACCGCCCTCATCGAAGACGCTCGGCAGATACTGCTCATATGTGAGAAAATTCAACTCACTAGGCCTTGTTCTCTTAATAGGAAACTGCTCATGAATAATAAAATTTTAAATTACAAATACTCGCAAAAATGCTATGTAAACCCAGACCTATCTAACGATTGCCATGAAACATCTTTTGAGGTATTTCGTTTGTTTTAATCTTGGCAGTCATAAAATATTAAACATCTTGAAAGAGGCGATATTGCACTTTAGGTATTTTTAGACGAAGGCTTTTGACTATCTAGATAGGAATATTCTTTTTCAGAATTAAGAACTAAATGGGGTAAAAGGGAATGCATTTAAGTTATTTGAATCTTATTTAAGTGCGAAAACTCAAAGTCTGATATAAATAACAATGGTTTCGCGTTTTTTTGGACCAATTCTCTTTACTAATATTATATATGACAGTAAATTACCAAATTAATAATCCTAACCTTTATCTGACAAAGTATGCTGTAAAAATTAATTTTTTAGTTGGTGGATCGGACTGAAATGCAGAAAATATTTTTTTCTCTGGCGGGTGTTCAGTTTGTAGAAAATACATTGTCTTTAACAAAGATAAAACAAACTCGACTAACTTTTTAAAATAAGGTTAAATATATAAATAAAAAAAAACAATAGTTAACATACACTTCGATTCTTGTCAGTAATAAACACTTTGAACTTTTAGTTAAATCGAACCATAAATAACAATATTTGTCAGTCATATTGGAGCAGCTATCTTGAATTTTATATACGAATGTGTTAAATTGTATTGGCAGACCTTTGTAAAAGGTTGCCAGACTCCCCGAGGAAGGCGGGACAGTCCCAATTTTTAAGAGATTTCCTGAACTGTCCCGCTTTACGAATTAAATGCCAAATGTCCCGATTTTTAAAAATATAAGCAAATATGTTTCGATTTTTATATTTTTAATACATCACTGTATTGTATCACACAACGGCTAAACGAAGTGTGCCTACCTTCAATCATTTAGGCACTCTTTTGTAAGTGACGACTATTAAACGATGTTTTGCTTATTTCTGGACATAATATTATTCTGATATGCTTTCTCTTTCTGGCAGGTTTATTATACTGGGGGGCGGTGATTTCCGCCTATGTTTTATGATTCAAGGATTAATTTGACATTGTTTTAAGGGCTAGCGGCACTTTAACACGTTCTGTGTTATTTTTATTAGATTCAAACTCTCATTATGGATACGGATACTGATAGTTCAGATTCATCAGAAATTTACTGGGTGGGTATTCCTCAATGTGATAATGACTATGGCGACATTGGTGATGGCGACATTGAAGGTTAAGTGCGCCGCAAGGATTATGCTCAAAAGCAAACTTATAAAGCTGAAGTTGGACTTTCAAAATTAAAGTACGAAAAAAAGAAGCTGAATCCGTTATGGAAATATAAGTATAGTTGATTATCCGAATGTCGCGTGTTAATAAACGAAATCTTAAAAAATATGGTAATATTAATATTCGTTTACGTAAAGACATATTTGCTTCATCTAAAAATGACAGAAACGCATCAAATATATAGAAAAAATCACAGATCGCCGAGTGTTCTTTTGTTTATCATTCTATTCAACATTCTCGTAGCTATTTATCATCTGATTGGGCTGGAAAATTGTTCTCAGAAATATTTACAGGTTCAAAAATTACAGAGAAATATGCTTGTGGTAGGACAAAAGCTTCAAAAACAGCTGTTAATGTTTTAAAACCAGAAACATGGAAGACATTAAAAATGACCATCCTTTTGCAATTGCAACGGATGCTTCAAATAAAGGCAACATTAAGTCTTTTCCTTTAGTAATACGATATTTTAACAAGCTTTTTTTTTTCAGTTTCGAAAAAATCAGTTGATATTACCACAGTATTGGTGCATAATTTAGAAGAAGCAGGCTAATTTTTGAAAAATACAAAGTGTTATAGTGGAGCTTCAAAAATACAACAAAACATTTTACCTGTAGGCTACATACATAATGCTGGAAAATCTGGTCGGATAGCCTTTAAATATGGTATTGAACAGATTATCAAATATTACAATGAGTTCTGTACAAAAAAACACAGGATCTGAAAGATTGTTTTCGATTTTTATGATGAAAAATAGCTACTGCGTTCGGTGCCAACAAGATGGCTCTCTCTTGCCGCCGAATTTGAGAAAAATTTCGCTCCTGTGAAATCTTATTTTCTATCACTAGAGTATCCCCCTCCGATTTTGAAGCAATTTTTCGAAGATGAACTGGCTAAAACATACTTAGATAAATATACGCAATCTATTTTTGTAGAAAACGTAAGTGTTTTATGGAGATTTTCATTTTAACACCCTCTGAGATTTTTTCAGATCTCTACGTTTCAGGGTCGCTAGATGCGGAAGAACATATTTTCTCGATTTCTCGATGTCTGTCTGTTCGCAGCATAGGTAAAAAACTACTTTCCCGATCGACTACAGAAAAATTCAATATAACAAAACAAAATGGCGGCCTAGTGAAATGTTAAAAAATATTACTAAAAAAGTGCTTATTCAATTTATCTTAAATTTTGTACAAAAATCTAGTATTATGAAGGAATCAATAGGTAACATTTTGGTACGAATTTGAGAAGGCGGAACAAATTGATGGCTTAATAAAATATTTAAAAATTCAGCTTGAAAAAACTATTTAATGAACTGATTTTAAATAGTGTGCCATAACTAATTGTGGTCTAAAGATGAACTAGTAAGCGGCCAAATAAAATTTTTGTAATCTGAAAAAAGTTATCCTCTCATGTTTTACATCTTCACATTTTAGCATCCTTGGTTGCCAAAAAATATGTTTTATTAATTCCGTCGGTCCGTCTGTCAGTTTGTCTGTCTGTCTGTCAGTTAGCAGCATAAAAAGAGTCATATGTGGATGACCTGGTAATATAAATATTGATGTACACGTCAGCAGAAACAAATTTGCACAATTAAAACATAAATAAACAAGTACAATTTAAAAGATAAACACACAACTACCTACTATCAGTATAAAAATACTATACCAGTATATCACACATAAAATCGGCCACTGAGTAGTAGGCCTTTTCAACCAACAATAATCTTACCTTTCTTTTAAATTTCATAAAATTCAAGTTTTTATATTTGGCAGGTAATTTGTTAAATAATCTTGTAGCTAAAAAATCAGGCGATTTTTCGAATCCTATTAAAGTATGCTGTTTAATAGTCAACAATGACGCATTTCTAGTTTTTTAAGAATAATATGATGCATTTTGAGAGAAACTGCTGAAGTTGTGCTTTCCGTAAAGGAGGGATTTATATATAAATATACAAAGGAATGAAAGGGTTCGGTATTTTATAAAATAGTCTTTGCAACTATGTCTACACTTTAAATTAAAAATTAACCTCAGCCCACGTTTTTGACTAATAAATATACGTTCATTGTCTAAACAGTTACCCGACAAAATAACATTATAAGAGAGGTGAGAATATATTGGTGAATAATAAACGGTTATTAACGATTCCATAGTAAAATTCTCCTTTAATCGGGACAAGGCATAAAATCCAGAATTAACCTTACTAGCAACGTGTTCTTTATGACACTGCCAAGACAAACTCATATTCAAGTATACACCAAGAAATAGTTACCAAGAATAGAAATGTTTTCTCTGAGCAAATATGTGAGTCAATCGATATTGAAGGCTTACTCTTCCGAAATTAATGTACACCTATCCAATCTAAACCCATGCTGACACTAAGTTAAGACTCCATACTTATCTAGAAATTCCACAATCCGGTCATAGATTAGCCTCTCAAATATCTTAGAAAATGTATTTAATATTGTTACAGGTCTATAGTTCATTTGATCAGTTGGATCATCCTTTTTATGTACAGGCACTATTACCCCTGTTTTCCTTTGAGACGGAAATACACACATCGACCATAAGGTTTGCTATATACACTAATGACTCACATATCACGTCCTTATTTGTTTTTATGATCTTTATTGGTATACAATCAATGCCTACGCTACTTTTATTTTTAAGTTTGTCTATTACATTAATTATTTCTCTGTTTGTAACTACTTGCACATGTATAGTGTTTTGAACCAATCGCTCTGGTTTAGTACAACTTTGTGACAATGTGTTACCAAATTTTTTGGCCAATGCTAACCCCCAATGTTTGAAAATTGATTTGTAAAAATGTTAGCATCATCCTTAGGTTCACTTATATTTAAATCATTGTGCCTAATACTTATCTGTATTTTATTTTTTACGCTACCTAAGCTATTATTTACTAGAGTCCATACAGTTTTTGATTTGTTTTGAGCATTATTCAATTTATTAATATAAAATTCTTTTTTTGTTTGCTTTACAAGTTTCTTATGTTCTGTCTTTTTGGTCTTGTAAAAATTTAGTATATTCAAATCGCCTGTTTGTTTGGTAAGTGCAAACAATTTTTTTAATTTCTGACTATTTTTTACAATGTCATATGCCTGAACATGATGGCGGCTTGGTGAAACCTTAAGAAATCATTACGAAAAAATCTTAATTATCCAATTTACTTCAAATTTTGCACAAAAATCGAGTGTTACATAAGAATAAATTGGTAACATTTTAGTATGAATATAAGACAGCCAAACAAAATGGCAGCCTAATAAAATATTAAAAAAATAGCCTGGAACATCGTATTAGATTAATTTCAAATTTGTGTTACGAATATAGGATGGGGGAACAAAATAGCGGCCAAATATTTTTTTTAAAAATTCGACGTAAAAAAATCGTATTCAATTGTCTTTAAATTTTACAGAAAAATTAAATATGATATAAAGATAAACTGCTGCGAATTCAACACAACGTCACAAAATCGCGGTGGTATGAATGTAAAAAGTACTTATTTGATTTAATCAAGTGTAATATAGGTAGAAACCGGTAAAATATTTGTAGGAATTTAATACGTTGGAACAAAATGGCGCCCAATACAAATATTTGAAAAGACTGTATATATGTTTTCCTAAATAACTATGTACTGTACTAAATTGGATCACACTTCACTATTTTTAATAGGAAGAAATATTCATAATGAGGGGAGTCAGGTAAAGGTAAAATTAATTTTTAGGTTTACTTTTAAATGGCACAATTGGACAGTTAGAATCTGAAAACATCCTCAAGGTTGAAATACTTTCTATAATGGAAACACTTACAAAATCAGTATCAACAAAACTGCAACAAGGCTTCTATAGATCAATGGCGACAAATCTATTGCTAAATGAGATGATCAAAATAAAACAGACCAATTTCGAAGACATGGATGCATTTCTGGAAAGATTGCTATCTTATTTAGAAATTTGGTAAAACATCTTAAGAACTAAATTACCTAAGACTTATTACAAGTTTAAAAATCATACACTATTCTATAGGTAGTACAAGTTACTCTCGGCCTACTTAAGCTGCCTTAGCACTATAGACATTTTAACCTTTTCATGTGTGTTTCATGTACCAGTTGGAAAACAAGTTTAGAATGTATAATTTTAAATAAGGCTGATATAAAATTAAATGTTGCTACAAACCTCAACATTGAAATCGATAAAGATCTTCTGTTAGAGGAGTTCGTATTACTTAAAGAATTTCTACACTAATATTAAAAATCTAACCCCAGATCAATAGTGGGTCCATTTTTTAAAGAATCGTTTAGGTCTTGGTACTCTTGAAGCTGAATTTATAATCAAACACAACTTCCCAATGACTTGCACTGAATTTGTAAAGTATTTAAAAAGTCCTAAATTCGGAGACATATTATCAACAATTAATTCTTGTGATAAATATGTATAATTTTAGTACCTCTAATTGAAATAAAAAGCTATATATACATTTAGTTTATTTTGAATTGACACAGATTTAAATTATTCCCGCTTCCGGAAGCAAAAAATTAGTTGCTACTTTACTGAACTTGTAGATATACTACATCATTTGGCTACAAATTAGGAAAATTTGCGTCGTTCTCAATTAATTTGTCACCTGCGGCGCTTTTACCCTGGCAACCCTACTTTTGTACGTATGCCAAATGCAGTTATAAAGGTACTCCATTGCAATATTTGAACCAAAACAGTATACGAAGAAGTAAAGTTAATAAAAGCATGTTAAAATGGTGAGGTTTTACCCGACAACTAAAATATACTTAAAGTGTGTCTCCTTATAAATTAGTTAATAAATGTATTTAAATATCAATTATAAAATTAGAAAATATCAAATAGAACGTAAATAAAGTTTTTCTTCAATTTTGGACACATTATAAAAGGATTGTTCATACATCTTGTGACTGAAATTAATATTTTCGTATGTAAAAAGATGTTTACTTTCTTTGACAAGGTGACAAATTAGTATTATACGTCTATTCATATCCAATTACTACTACCCTGTGTTTGGCATTGACACAACATGTGCTTGTGAATTTCGATCATATGACACTGGCGTCATCACATGATCAACATTTTTGCCAATTATTGCAGCTAGCGGATTTGTTTGCTTTCCTTAAACGGGTGACTCTTTCGGTGTTAATTTAGCGTTCTGTCCTATATACAAAGTGTTTTATAATAATAATTTAGAATATTTGGTAAGAAAGTGTTTGGTTTTATTATTCCCATTAAAATTTGACATTAAGAATTAACCATTATCTTTGGAATTGGTAGGTATACTTTTTAGTCTAATGAAAATTAAGATAATTATGATTTTATTATACATGGTCATTCATAATGGGTGGCCAATTAAAAAATCAGCAATCATTCAGTATAACAAAAATCGGTTGGATACGAAGATTTTATTTGAGTTTCTTCAAATTTTTAAATCTATTTTTCAATATGTCTGCAATATACCCAAAAAAGCGGGGTGTGGGTTAAATTTTATTTTTCATATGAAACACCCCCTTTCTTTTTCCAATTTTAGATTATTAAGATATTGAACATATTTCATGTAGCATATCATATGCCTATATATCTTTTCTATATATTCGTGTTTAAAACTTGACAAAATTTATTTGAAAGGCTGCAAATCTAAACCGTAACTACTCTAAACTGTTCCTAACTTAGTTTTTATGATGTTTGATATGGCGTCACCCTTCAGTTCAACAGTATACTAAACTATATTCCAAATTTGTGTTGCAAAGCAGAAAAAAACTATCTCTGACTTGAAGACTGATAAAATAAGCCTTATGAGAAATTTATATTGAATACTGCTCAAATAAAAAAATGGTTGACAAGAATTAGATAATTGATAACATGATGTGGCTGAAAACTTTTTGTATTAAAAGCACAAACAATGGTTACGAACATCTAATAAGGTAAACAACATTAAGCTTTATAGCAATAAGATTTTAACATGTCCACAATGGCGTGTGTTGTATATAGACTACGTTTAAATGAGAAATACCTTTAAATGGGTATTTTTCAATACAAATTTTAAGCTGACAGATTCACGTCGCGACGCGCCGCAGGCTTGTTTCGAGAAAACGTAACGCTTTAATCGCGTAGCCACTGCAGCTACACAAAATTGTTTTTTAAATTAAATGGAGTAGATTAAAACCAACAGTAAAACTTAGCATTTTTTTTTGTATGTATTGTGTCCTATCCTATCGGCAAAATGTATAGTTTCTGTGCATCCTTATATGTTATAAAACCTAAAATGTTAATTTCAGCATTCTTAAGCCTTGTAATTTTTACCATATTTTTCGTATGATAAAAAAGACTGGTATTTATTGCCGAAATTGGGTAACGAAAAATGCAAAGAACTGCACATTCAATGGGATTATGGCCGTATACCAAAATTCACCAAATTTTAGTATAATATGTATTTCGACTTCTTGATGAAAGTTTTCGGTAAGTAAAAAATACAATCCTATGACTAGTTTCCTACAGAGAAAGTATAATATAATATATAATACTGCATTAACGATCTAAACGAGCAAATTCATTTAGAATCAATCAAGTTATAAAATACTGTTAAAAATTGAACCACAGTCATTTTGTTTCGCATCTTGAATGTGTATCAAAATTTTTTCGTTTCATTCCTACGTAATACTTGATTTTTGTGAAAAGTTTCAGGTAAAATGATTAGTTTTTTTTAGTAATAATTTTTATAACATTTCACTAGGCCATCACAACCCTGTAACAATGTATTAAATTTTAGTTTTTGAAATTTCTGTTGTTTCATTACCAAATTAAAATCAAAAATACGTGGGTGTTTCAAAAAAACATGCACCAACGTTTAAACGGAGATTCTTTGTAAGAAAATAAGACGAACATTTTATATGAACATACGTCCGCAGATGTTTAAATTTAAAAACAAATAGACTTTATTTAGTTATATCGAAACAATAAGAATAATTTTCTATTAAGATTTGGTGCAACCTCATAGGTATCTAAGGGCTATATTTTTAAAGTATTGTTGTGATCCCATTAATTTTATTACCTTAATACTTAATTAGCATTGCATATATATTTTTAATTAAACTAAATGTATTATAATTGCTCACACATTTCCATACAAGACGCCAGTCGATATTTTTAAGTACAATAAAACTAAGGAAGTTTGTTTAGACCTTGGAGGATTTTGAAGGAGCGCGGAGACGCAGCAATCCACCAGGAAGAAAACTGCGATAAGGCTCATCGTACTTATAGCTGAGATCTAAAGGGCAACTGCGGAAATCAGTGATGAAACTGTAAGTGGTTTTTCTTTTGTTTTCTGTGTTACGCTGCATTTTCTTTAACGTTAGGTTAGATTTGAGTATTTAGTTAGTATTTAAGAAGATAATTGAGTAATAAATATTGCATTAGGGGGAGAGACTGCAAATAACAGAAAATACATTTAAAAAAATATTAAATAATAACAATAATTATATTTAAGACAAGTAACAATATATAAAAAAAATGAAATATAAATTAAAATAAAAATATTTATGCTTATAGTTAAAAAAAAATATTAATAATAAAATATTAGATACTTCTTGTACTACTGATTTTTCGGGAATTTTTTTTAAACGAAATCAAAATAAAAAAATAATTATTTCGTATTACGCATATATTTTTTAAAATTAAGAAGTAAATTGTAAATTTAATTTTTTTTTTAAATGTCTGAGGGTAAAAACGCTATCGATGTTTTAAATCAAATTGATTCGTTTGATGGTTGTGGAAATGCGAGCTCTCTTCAATTTTTTATAAAAAATTGCGATGCAATTATGAAAATAGTCAAAACAGCAGAAAAACAAAACTTAGCTGAATTAATTTTTGCAACCAAATTAAAAGGAAAGGCACAGGAAGTTACTCAATATAAGGAATTTGGTTATTGGGATGAAATAAAAGACTTTTTATTAGAACAATTTGTAGATAAGAGACCACCATCTCATTTTTTAACATTAATAATGAATATTAGGCAAAATTGCAATGAAAGTGTAAAAGAATATGGGAATAGATTAAGAAAATTATTTAATAAATACAAAGAAACACGCTATTTAAATTACGGGGTAGAAGAAGCAAGAATTTTAATAAATAATTTAGAGTCAGTTTTAGTTAACAATTTTAGAAAAGGTTTAATAAATGAAAAAATACAAATTCGTGTTATAGCAGAAAGTAGCAATGATTTAGACAGAGCTATTTCAACAGCGGTAGAAATGGAATTAGAACATAACGATAGATTTAAACCAGGGCAAAATTTTAGAAATAATATAGGATTTTTAAGTAATCAAGAAATAGATAGAAATAGAAAATTTTAGAAATAGAAATTTTAATGATAGGCAGTTTAATAATAAATATTTATGTTTATATTGTAGAAAAAAAACATAACCACTGGCAGCCATGAACAAAGGCAAATAAATAATACAACAAATTATCGAAATTTTCCACCTTATTCAAATTTTAATAATAATTTTTCAAATAATCAAAACAATTTTTCAAATTTTCCTGTTAATAATGGTAATTATAGTCAATCCAATTACAATAACAATAATTTTAATCAAAATAATAATCGCTC
Organism: Kuschelorhynchus macadamiae; assembly: GCA_030620095.1. Classification (NCBI taxonomy): domain Eukaryota; kingdom Metazoa; phylum Arthropoda; class Insecta; order Coleoptera; family Curculionidae; genus Kuschelorhynchus; species Kuschelorhynchus macadamiae. The sequence continues at coordinate 299,483 of JAUTXW010004815.1, forward strand.
TCGAAATTTTAATAATCAAAATGTTAATAACACATATCGGCCAAATCACAATACACGCAATAATACATCTTTTAGACTACAAACACAACCACAATATTCACAAAGATTTCCAAATTCCCAAAATACATTTCCGCCTTCGCGACAGATAAGAACTATAAATTCACAACATTCACGCAATGATAATAATTTACCACCGGATGTGATTTTTACTAATAATTCCCAACATGAAATTTTAGGCCAACATAAAAAAACTGTACCTCAGGATGCACATCTTATGAAAATATTTCGGGAAACGACAATTAAGCCTTAGTAGCATACAGTCGACTAAGTGCTTTTTAGATAATAAAAGCTGTTTAATTCAGGAAAATTCCTTAAAAGCTAACCAAAATTCCGTTAAATCAATTTTACTCTCTGATAATTATAAACAATTAGATATTTTAACTTTTCAGTCGCCAAATGTAAAAACTGGACAAACAAAACTTTTGTTAGATACTGGAGCGGATGTGAGCTTATTAAAACAATCTATTTTACAAAGTAATGTCGATATAAAACAAAATTGCATAGTAGAATTAAAAGGCATAGGTAAAGAGCCTGTTTATACCTTAGGTATTTGTTCAATTTCGATTAATTTAAAAAATAACAAAACTTTACTTCATCCTTTTCATATTGTTCCTGATAGTATTCCTATAAAAAATGATGGTATTTTAGGGCGAGATTTTTTACAAAAATATAAGGCAAAAATAAATTACGATGAGGAAACCGTTTACTTCGAAGAGAATTATTTTAAAATTTTGCCATCTGAAACAGTAACAACAATTCCTCCTAGATGTGAAATCATACTTCCTGCTAGTGCTAACATTTCAGATACAGAAGGAATTATAAACTCAAAAAAACTTTCTGAAAACCTTTAAGGTTCTACTTTAACGAAAGTTCAAAATTACAAATGTTTAATTAGTATTTTAAATATTTCAAATGAAGCAATAACAATTCTAATTCCTAGAGTTAACATTGAACCTATTTGTTTAAATGAATCCAAGCTAGTAGAAATAAATAATATTTCACAAATAAATAGATTCAAAAAAATTAAAAACGAAATAAATTTGGAAGGCTTAAATACTGTGGAAATTAGTTCATTATTGGATATTTGTCAAGATTTTAGTGATATATTTTATTTAGAAGGCGATAAGTTGACCTTTACTAATACTCTCAAACATACTATATTAACAGATCCAACTAAAGGGCCCATTAATATAAAACCCTATAGGTTACCTTTCAAACATAGAGAAATAATTAATGAACAAACGGTTCAAATGTTAAAAGACGGAATAATATCTGCTTCAAATAGTCCGTGGAATAGTCCCTTACTCGTAGTTCCAAAGAAAAGCGATTCTTCGTCGCCTAAATTTAGAATTGTAGTAGAATTTAAAAAATTAAACGATATAAGCGTAGGAAATGCCTTTCCACTTCCAAACATAACTGATATTTTAGACTAGTTAGGAAATTCTCATTATTTCACTACTTTAAATTTAGCCAGCGGGTTCTATCAGGTTAAAATGGATGAAAATGACTTGAAACTTAAAACAGCTTTTAGTACACCTACAGGACACTATGTTTATAACAGGATGCCATTTGGATTAAAGAGAGCCCCCGCTACATTTCAAAACTTCAACCTTCAAAATGTCAATTTTTACGTAAGGAATGTTTATATTTAGGGCATATTATTACCGAACACGGTATTAAACCAGACCCAACAAAAATTGAATGCGTATCTAAATTTCCGCGACCAAAAAACGCAAAGGACATAAAATCATTTCTAGGCCTAGTTGAGTACTACAGGCAATTTATTGAAAATTTTGCAAAAATCGCTAAGCCTTTGACAAAATTATTAAAAAAAGACGCAACTTTTAATTGGGATAATGCATGCGAAAACTCATTTCAAACTCTTAAAGAAAATATCATTTCTCCACCCGTTCTTCAATACCCAGATTTTTCCAAAGAATTCATAATAACTACCGATGCCAGTAATTATGCAGTAGGAGCGATTCTTTCACAAGGTAAAGTTAATAGCGATCGACCAATTGCGTACGCCAGTAGAACTTTAAACAGGTCTGAGCAAAATTATTCAACAACTGGAAAGGAACTAACAGCAATAGTATGGTCTGTAAGACATTTTCGACCGTACATTTTTGGCACTAAATTTAAAATTGTAACCGATCATAAACCATTTATTTAATATTAAAGATCCGGGTTCACGATTAACAGGATTTAGGCTTAAATTAGAAGAATATGATTTTGAAATCATTTATAAAGCAGGTAAAATAAACACAAATGCCGATGCACTTAGTAAAATAATTAGCACCGTTAATGGCAACTTAATTACGAATTATCAAGAATTTCAAAAATACCTACACACCCATATTGTTATTAATTCAAAAATTACAGAAAAAAATACAAGTCTCTTTAAAATATCAAATTCTAACCTCATCGCAATATTTCTACCAAAAAATTTAGACATTGAGCATTTAAGTGTTTTAAAAAATAACAAACAACTTAAGTATTTTTTAGAATCTTTTAATAATACTAGTCAAGTAAATATAGCCTCAGTTTTTCATTATCATGACATTAATTTCAAACTGTTTTGACTCGTAGACAATGTAAATATGTTTGATAATTTTAGTTACGAAAATATTTGGTCCGCATTAATAAGTCTACGAAGTCTGATCTATAATGATAAATTAAAATTATCCCTTACTAAATACCACTATAATAAAATAGGAAATCATAATGCCAATGATAAGGTATATTTTTAAAGATCTAGATGTTGAAATAACAGTGTATAATAATAGCTTAATAACTCCTTCAGATCCCGACAAAGAAACTTTATTACATGAATTTCACAACTGTCTCTTGGGGGGACATCAAGGGGTATCTCGGACGTATAAAAAAATGTCACAGTTATATACTTGGAAGGGCTTAAAAAAAAATATCAAAAGATTTATTAAAAAATGCGAACTTTGTCAAAAAATAAATTTTCTCGTAAAACAAAAATGCCAATGACAATAACAACTACAGCTTCTAAACCTTTTGAAAAATGTTTTTTGGACATAGTTGATCCATTACCAGAAACCGAAAACGAACACAAATATATTTTAACCTTTCAGGACGACCTTACTAAATATATTATTAATGTTCTATGAAAAATCAAGAAGCTTCAACGGTTGCTCATCATTTTGTAAAAAACATAATTTGTCTTTTTGGAATTCCTGAATCATTAGTAACCGACCAAGGTTCAAATTTTCTTAGCGAACTTTTTAAAGATACATGTAAACTCTTAAAAACAAAAAAGTTCCAAACGAGTAATTACCATCTAGAATCGAACGGAGTATTAGAGCGATCTCATAAGATTTTAGAAGAATATTTGAGAAATCTTATAACAACATCCCAAAAAGACTGGGAAACCTGGATACCTTTTGCAACTTTCACATATAACACTACGCCGCATACTGCAACACAATACTCTCCTTTTGAGCTTTTATTCGGTGTTGTTCCCAGCTTACCTACATCAATTAATCAGCCTCCAAAAACACAATATACTTATGATGATTTTGTTAGTAACTTAAAACAAAAATTGCAATATTCTCATCAACTCGCCAGAGAAAACTTAATTAAAAGCAAAAATAAATCGAAAGAAAATTTTGATAAACATTCATTTTTAAGAAAATTTGAATTAGGCGATAAGGTACTATTATATGATGAATCCGTTCGAAGAGGTAGAAGTAAAAAGCTTTCTTCATTATGGGTTGGACCATATAAAATAATAAAAAAGAATTCTGATGTAAATTATACAATTCAAAAAGGAAAAAATATACAAACTATTCATGCAAACAGGCTAGAATTCTTTTACGATTAACAACTGTTTAATAATAAATGGAAATTAGTTACTTATGTAGATTTAGACAATGTTAGCAATAAGTTGTTATCACTAAAAAATCATTACAAAAATACGTAAGAATCATAATAACGCTCAGTATCACTTTTTCATATGCGAAGTTTTTTTAAAATCATCAAGTATACTTTTGAAAAAATAGAAAAAGAATTGCAAGTTTTGCATGAACTCGTGGGTCACAATAGTTTAAGTAGAAATAAAAGAGGATGGTTCAATATAATAGGAAAAGCAACAAAAGTTTTATTTGGAACTCTAGACGAAGATGACGCAAATTATTATAATGAGAAAATTTCAGAAATCACTAAAGACGATCGTTCAGTTTTAAATCTCTTAAAACAACAAACAAATATTGTACAATCTACTTTAATAAATTTTAATAATACAATAGGCACCTTAGACTTTAATGAAAATATCTTAAAAAATAACGTTAGGCGACTTAATAATGAATTAAATAAGGAACAAAAAGATGTCCAGTTTTTATCATTTAAGGCTAAATTACAAGAACACATAACCTTACTAAATATGATGCTAAATCAGTTAGAATTAGAAGTTATACGAATTACAAATGCAATTTTAGTGGCAAAGAAAGGTGTATTACATCCTTCAATTTTAACACCCGTTAGGCTCGTTAATGAATTAAAAAAAGTTTTTGAATCCTTACCTCACGGAGTAGAATTTCCAATACCACTAGATCCTAACAATGCAAATCTTCTTCTCAATGTAATAGAATTATAAGTATATTTTGAAGGTGAACGTTTAATATACATAATAAATATTCCCTTAGTAGAATCAAATCTTTTTTATATTTATAAAATATCGCCATTTCCTAAACTATTAACTGCAAATGAATTCATTTTAATTAAACCATCTTTAAAATACGTGGCAATAGACGAAAGCAAACAACAATTTATGACTTTTTCAGAAATCGAATATAATGCTAACAAATTTTAAAAAATAGTATAATTTGTAAACAACATAAACCAGTATTTTTGGCACACTTAGAAAACAGTTGTGAAATCAAACTACTTCAGGTTACAAATAAAATACCAGACAACTGTGATAAATGGATTATACATTCGGATGGGGCAATTTTTATCCAGTTACAAACCAGTAACACGTGGTTATTTGCAGTACCTCATCCAGAGAGCCTCACAATATCTTGTATTAATAAAAATAAACCTGAAAACATAAAATTAAGAACTTGCGACAGCGTAACACTAGGGAAACAATGTAAGGGTTATAGTGCATCATCCATGCTTGTGCCTCATGATAATATTTTTTCATCAAAAGTGTTCAGTGAATTTATTGCACCATTTAATATTACAGACAATTGTTGCTAAGAAACAAGAAAGTATAAATTAAATTTAAGTGAGGTTTTACTACACGAACATTATAAAATATTGTCTAAACATATACCAGAACTTAACGTTGCCAGTCATAAGTTGGAAGACATAGGCAAAATGGCCGAGGAACTTGAAAAAAACAAAGTAACACGTAATTATACATTTTCGGCTTCTATTATAGCCTATATTTTAGCCTTGTGTATAATTATTTTCGCGATTTATAAACTATATAAAGGGTGTTTCAAAAAAACTGCTTGTTGTGGTATGGTGCCAAATTTTTGTATCAGAGTTAATCAGACAATTGAACCATCCCCACAAAACAGAGGTAGACATATCGCTATATACACTTCAGAGGAAGTGGACAGTGATCACTCTGAAGAAAATGTTAGAGTAGAACTTTCTAGGCGCGGAGCCATTGGTTATGTACCTGCTAGACGATCAGGTAAATCAAATTAAGATGTACTATATTATAATTTTTATTCTAAGATAAGGTTTATTGTAAAAGTATTAGTATAAGTAGTAGTTAGTAACAAGTAGCTATTTCGAGTTAACATATTTTAAAAGATTTTCTTCGTTAGGACTCTATAAAATCTCTCACCAAGGGGGGAGGTGTTGTGATCCCATTAATTTTATTACCTTAATACTTAATTAGCATTGTATATATATTTTTAATTAAACTAAATGTATTATAATTGCTCACACATTTCCATACAAGACGCCAGTCGATATTTTTAAGTACAATAAAACTAAGGAAGTTTGTTTAGACCTTGTCCACCCAAGATGTTAGACAGATTTTATTCTGAGTATCATAAAATTTAGTATACTTTTAGATCTTGTATAAACAGTGAAATAGAATTATTTAAAAATACCATAATTCACACATAATAAAACCTTGGTTTCAAGAAATGTTTTGGCAATCATAAATAAATAAACTAGGCTATTAGACCCTTTGGGAATTATGTTATTTTGTCGAAATTACAGAGTAACGGAGCCGACAAAGGGCCCCTCTTAGATTTAACCATTATACCTAAGTTAGTTTATGAATTGCAAAGAAGTGGACGAACAGAATTCTACGGGTTTCTGCCCAGTACAGACACTTCTTTGCTCTTCCCCTATTTACTTAGTTTTTGTTATATTGTTGTATTTAAGTTTTCAATATAAGTGTTATTCTTTTTTTAAATTAAAGTCGTGTTTTAATAACAAAGAATCCCAGTGTCTTAACAGTACTATTACCGTCAGCCATTACAATTGGCGGCAATCGGCGAGATTAGAAATATTAAACCATTACAGTATTCAGCAGTTTTTACTTAAATGACTGGTTTCATCGTTTAGGGCGAGTAAAAATATAACAAAAATGTTTGTTAGTATTTTGTGATTGATTTCTTGCTTTCTAACGACGTACCACTTGTGTGCAAAAAAAAATAGAACTAACCCAAAAACTAAATGTTTTTTATTTTTTTTCGAGAAATATCGTATCAAGGTAAGATTATTTTTTACCCCTGTGTAAGTACACTATTAGATACTAATATTTTAGTAAAATCTACTAATTAATTAAATAATCACACTCTCCAATGGACCTTAAATTAAAGTTCAAAACTGAAATCCATTTACATTAACACATTACTGACATTTTTTAAAAACAGCTCTCGTCCTGTGCGCAGGACAGCCGTCTTGTCGAAACCAGACTGGGTCAAACTCTCGCACAGGAAACACTCATCGAAATGCAGGAAGTATTTGATTTCGTAACATTTCAAGAGAAGAGAAGTTAGTGTATAACGACAAAAAGGCCCAATTAGCTGATTTCCTGAAACTTGAAAATCACTACATTAGTAGTGAAACTATGTATGTTCGGGGGCCATCCACTCCCTCTTACGTCCCTGCCCTCCCTCGCCCTGTGACGTCATTTCACCTTCACAGAGCCCCACCCACTTGACCATGGGTCCATTTGACCTTGAGATTTTGAAAGTCAAATTGTTTGACATTGAAATAACCTTGAGAATGTTTTAAAGGTCGACCACTTGATTTTGGGCTCATTTGACCCTGAGGTGTTTTGAGGTTCGAATTGTCTGACTTTGAAATGACCTTGAGATTTTGGTTTTGATGGGGGGTGTTATACGAAATAACGAATGGAGTTGGGTGCGGTGTGTATTTAGTATCGAATAACGATTTGTGTTGGTCAAATTTCTTTGCTAATAATCATGAGATATATCTGTGAAGATTGTGGTGTATCATTTTCGCTAAATTGTAGTATGCGACGTCACAAAAGGCAGTCTTGAGGAGCACGATTTAGTAATTGAAGCCAAAACAGAAGATGTAGAATGGATCATATCCATCCACAGCCCCCAACATCTAACATGAGAACTTGTGTTTCTTGCAATATACAAGTGCCAACGAACTAATGACAGCTCATCAAAGAACATTACAGCATCGCACTAATTCATGTCTATCATTGTCGACTGGGGTTCAAGCTGTCCAAAATGCTTTCAGAAGCTGAATTTCTACTTATAGGATAAGCAGCGACAATGATTCTATTGATTATCCGGTATTTTTTAATAAAATTAAGGCGAAAGTGCTATGCTTGGTGAGCGAGATGTTAAGGGTTCATGTTGCAATAAATGTCAATATGGTTGTTTTGAATTTGAATTTCAAGAAAAAGATTCAGGTATGACAAAGTTACCTTAAGTTAAATCATTTTTTAAAATTGTTCAATTAGTATTTTTATTATATTTATGTTTTTTTTATATTTTACAGGCTGGGCTCTACGGAACATTCTTCACCTAGAAGTAAACGTTAATAAGTTTAGCCCCGTCATTGCTTCTTCATACATAAAGTTGCCCAAATGTCTGGAAAGGAAAAAGCTGCTGTCAATGTCAAAAACCAAGATGAATGCTATTTTGCTTGAGCGATGACTTCAGCGTTGTATCCCACAAGCAACAGGGTTTCAGAAATTAAATCATACCCACATTTTTCAACACTGTTAAATATGCCAGGTATAGATTTTCCAGTTAAGTTAAGAGATATTACAAAATTTGAGCAATTGAATAACATTTCCGTCAATCTGTATGGTGTTGAACCAACGTTTAAAAATAATAAATATGTATATGAAGTAGTGGGTCCATTGAGATATTCAGACGAAAACTGCAAGTGCATGTAAATTTGTTACAAATCCAACAAAATTGTGATTTTAAAGATGATGCTGAACATCATTGTAATTCAGACTGTTTAAAAAAGTGATTACTACTGGATCAAAGATTGTCTCGATTAGTTTCAAGCCAGATTTCTCTTGTAAAATCTATTTTTGCGATGGTTCTCTAATATATTTCAGTTCCTCAGCATCTGTAATACTACATCAGAAAAATGACTGTAATCACATATACACATCGACATCATAATTGTTCAAAAAGTAGATAAGTTTGGAAAGACCGAAACGGAAAATATTTTAAAATTTGAGAATATTGAAAAACAAATAAAAGTTCCTTTTGTTATATATGCAGACTTTGAATCTGTTTTAAAGCCAATAGAAACTATCGAGCCAAACCCCCAAAATTCTTACACCACAAAAAGTGTTAAATATGAGCCGTACTCTTTCGCATATTTTCGCTAAAGCATGTGGTATATGTGAACGACCTTTCGATAACAAAGATGTGAAAGTAAAGGACCATTGTCACATAACAGGACTAAAAAGATTTGGCTCTGCACATTCCATCTGTAATTTAAATTATAGAATACCCAGTTTTGTCCCGATAATATTTTATAATTTAAGTGGTTACGACTCTCACATGTTCATTAAAGAATTATGTCGGCATGGTAATAATATTGAGGTAAAAGCTCAAAGCAAAGACATTTACAAAAAGCATTTATGTGCATGATTATATGAAGAAACTTAAATTAGGGTCTATTATTTTTATATATATAGTTTTAGATTATTGACGGCATCATTGGAAAATTTGGTGGCTGGTTTAGAGATTTATCAGTTCAAAGAGACACGAAAATATTTCCCCCATGTCAAATAGTTTAATTTAATGCGAAAGATAGGTATTTTTCCGTAAAATTGTATGGATTGTATGGAGAAAATGAATTACCCCAAGCTTCCAACAAAAAACCAATTTTACGATAACTTAAAAGAAGAGTTGCGAGTGTTTAAATGTAGGAATGTGGGGGAATATTTAGATTTGTATTTGAAGTCCGATGTTCTCTTATTGTGTGATGTTACCGAACAATTTCGAGATACTTGTTTAAATACTTATAAACTAGATCCGGCACAGTACTACAGTCTTCCAAGTTTGTATTTTGATTGCATGTTGCGAATGACCAAGATAGAGTTAGAGTTGTTGACAAACATTGATATGGTCAACTTTTTCAAAAAGGATATTCGTGGTGGAATAAGTCAGTGTTCGGAAAGGAAGCATGTTGCCAATAATACATTTTTGCCAAATTATGACCCTACTAAACCATCTTCTTTTAACACGTATTTAGATGCAACTAATTTGTTCGGTCATAGTATGTCACAACCATCGCCATATAATGGATTTACCTGACTATCCCAACGTGAAATTACAGATTTAAATATTACGAACATAGAAGACCCTAGCGTACAAGGTTATGTTTTGGAAGTGGATGTGTATTATCCTGAAGAGCTACATGATGCACATGCAGACCTTGCCCTGTTAGTTGAAAATATTAAAACGTCAACGAGAACGGCAAATATGCCAAAGTTAATTCCAAATCTCAACCATAAAAAGAAGTACATTATAGAATGTTAAAACAAGCCATTCAGAACGGTTTAATAGTAATGCAAACGCATAAAATTTTAAAATTTAATCAGTTGGCATGGTTAAAAACTTATATTGATTTTAACACAGAGTTACGAAATAAAGCCCAAAATAAATTCGAAGAAGATCTTTTTAAATTATACAATAATGCAGTTTTTTGTAAAACCATGGAAAATGTAGAAAACTGAAAAGATATCTAATTAGTTACGCAATGGGAGAATCCAAGGGGGAAAGTAGGTGCTAAAGTATTAATTATTCAGCCCAATTTTAAAAGTTGTTCAGTATTTACTGAACTTTGTAGCTATTCATATAGGTAAAGTTAAAATAGTTAACAGGCCAATATTTATTGGATTTTCTATATTGGACATGTCAAAAATTGTAATATATGATTTCTTTTACAATTAAAAAAAAAATTGGTAGTGATGCTTCTTTACTGTACGGGGTGGCCAACTAAGAATGGACGCCGGCCATAACTCGCTAACCGTTAATCATATAACTTGGGGGAAAAAAAAATTATTAGCTAAATCGACTAAGAGAAATCGCTGGAAAATATTTTGAAGTTCCGATATGGCCGCTAGGGGGCGCAACTGTTATGGTCAATCAGAAAAAGGGCTGTTTCTTAAAAAATATTCATGTAAAGGTATATTATAAATACTGCCATCGTAAAGAGTAGAAAAATTGTGATTTTTTTGTTAAGGATCTTTTGCTCTATCTCGTAAAATGTAGTGGTGGGGGAAGGTCAAACATGTGTTTATTTAAATGTCAATAACTCCGTTATAAGTCAACGGAATTGAACAAACTAGGTCTCGTTTAAAAGAGCCCATCTTAACTAATAATCTGATGTAAAAAAAAAATCCGATTTGATTTCGCCGTGGTAACTAGAGGGCGCTGATTGACATCACAACAATTATTACGCATTATTTTGAAAATTTTAAATAGCACGCTATATCTCTTTTAACACAATTTAATAGAGGAGGAAATTCTCAATAAGTCAGTGCAAATTTCAGCTTCCTAACTTTTTTCAAACCGGAAATATAAATAAAACAAATATTAGGGCGCTGGGTACGCAACATCTCCCTAATCTGTATGGACATAGCCTACATCACAATAATTCAGTAATAATACCACAGATAATATTCAACGCAAATCGCTAAAAATTATACTAATGTTCTGAAATAACCACCAGGTGGCGCAGTAGACGTTAATAAGCATAGTTTTACTCGCAATTTTACTTTTCTCTATATTTTTTTGTAGTTTACTCTATTTTCAGTAAGTTAGATATTATAAGGTAATAAATAAGAAAAATCCTAATATATTCGACCGTTGCAAATCTCCGTCTTTCTTAAAATCGACAATTTATGCACAAGAATAACAATAAACTAAAAACATAGATAAATAATAATTAGTATAATTTTTAGCAATTTTCTGCTACATCAAGCAAAAAAAATAGTAGGCTGTGAAAACAAAATTAAAAGTAATACGTCAAAAAATAAACAATAGTTTCTTGTCAGTGCCTTTTAGTTGCTATTTATCGTTCTTGAATTTCCTAATAGTATTGCTATCATTTCGCGTTTTTGTCCGAGATTTTCGTGTTTTTTGAGTTTTTCTAGTTGCTGTTGTTCATGTTATTGTTGTAGTTTCTTGTTCAAGATTTGTTATTGTTCGTGTTGCGTTGTGTTAAGAACAAAATGATTTATACAAATCAAGAACTATTCGACATGATAGGTGTTTATTTTGAATGTTTGAGAAATGCTACGGTTGCTGCAAGAGTATATGCGCAGGAATATCCGCAGAGACGCCACCCAAGTAAAAAGGTTTTTCTTCGAGTGATCCAACGTTTGCGAACCACTGGAAACGTGCATATTCCCGTATACCGCAGACAACGCAGAGGACGCACCGAAGAGAATGTAATTAATGTGCTAGCGTATATCGAGTTTAATCCTCAACTAAGTACTCGAATTATTGCGCTAGACCTAGGAGTAACGCGAACCACTGTTCAAAATATACTCAAAGAGCACAGGTAAGCAACGACATTGCAAATATAAACTGGACATATTTTTTAACAAAAGTCACGTGATTCTGATGTCACATAGGTCTTTAAGCCTAGAAAACCAATAATTTCCTGGAACATCAATTAAATATCTTCATCTTGTTTTAGGTTACATCCATATCACTTAGTGCTGCATCAGGAATTGACTGCTGCAGATTTTGATCACAGACTAAACCATTGTCACTGGCTTTTGGGTGTAATAAGGGAAGATCGGCAATTTCTGAGGCGATTATTGTGGACCGATGAGGCTACCTTCCAGAGCGATGGACGTGTCAATCTTCACAATACACATTATTGGTCCAGAACAAATCCACAATGGATGCGCGAAGTCCAGCACCAAGGCCGTTGGTCTGTAAATTGTTGGGCAGGGATTTTAGGCGGACGAATTATCGGACCATTTTTTTTCGATAATCCATTGAACGGTGAGAGATATTTAAGATTTTTAAGGGAGGAATTGCCGATTTTGTTGGAGGACGTACCTCTGAACGTCCGACAACGATTGGTATACCAGCACGATGGTTGTCCAGCGCACTTCGCCGTCAACGTTCGGGAATTTTTAGATGCCCACTATCCTGGCCGATGGATAGGGCGAGGCGGCACCCTTCCATGGCCAGCTAGGTCACCCGACCTAACGTGTTTAGATTTTTATTTATGGGGTCGAGTGAAAGATTTAGTTTTTGCCACCAGACCCACTACACGGGAAAATATGATTCAGCGAATAAGAGACTGTATAAATACTATTTCAGTTGCTGAACTGGAGGCTGCAGTTTTATCCACGCGAGATAGGATGCATAAGTGCATCGAAAACGATGGCCGACAATTTGAACATTTAGGGCGGCATTAATTGAATTATATTTTTATTATCGTTTCTTTCACACGTTCCATTTAAATGGCTTTCATTTCCCATTATAATGAAAATTTAATATTGCACTTATTGACTCCTACTGCGCCACCTGGTGGTTATTTCAGAACATTAGTATAATTTTTAGCGATTTGCGTTGAATATTATCTGTGGTATTATTACTGAATTATTGTGATGTAGGCTATGTCCATACAGATTAGGGAGATGTTGCGTACCCAGCGCCCTAATATTTGTTTTATTTATATTTCCGGTTTGAAAAAAGCTAGGAAGCTGAAATTTGCACTGACTTATTGAGAATTTCCTCCTCTATTAAATTGTGTTAAAAGAGATATAGCGTGCTATTTAAAATTTTCAAAATAATGCGTAATAATTGTTGTGATGTCAATCAGCGCCCTCTAGTTACCACGGCGAAATCAAATCGGATTTTTTTTACATCAAATTATTAGTTAAGATGGGCTCTTTTAAACGAGACCTAGTTTGTTCAATTCCGTTGATTTATAACGGAGTTATTGACATTTAAATAAAAACATGTTTGACCTTCCCCCACCACTACATTTTACGAGATAGAGCAAAATATCCTTAACAAAAAAATCACAATTTTTCTACTCTTTACGATGGCAGTATTTATAATATACCTTTATATGAATATTTTTTAAGAAACAGCCCTTTTTCTGATTGACCATAACAGTTGCGCCCCCTAGCGGCCATATGCGGAACTCCAAAATATTTTCCAGCGATTTCTCTTAGTCGATTTAGCTAATAATTTTTTTTCCCCCAAGTTATATGATTAACGGTTAGCGAGTTATGGCCGGCGTCCATTCTTAGTTGGCCACCCGGTACACTAACAGATTCCTTAATATTAAAAATATTCACCGATAACTTTTACAACTTTGTTTTAGTCGACGATAATGCTTGTCCTCATATAGCAAGAATCGTCAACGACTTGTTTAGGGAAAAGATAATTACAGAACACCCAGAAAAATTTGACACATCCAATTATTCTGAAGGAAAAATTTTTAATATTAGGAGAATGAAAGATAAGTTATCCAGTAATCCGATAGTAAGTTTTTGCGAGACCAGGGCTAAAGCCTATTATGTCGGCTCATTTAATAATGAATTAAAAAAAGGCCAAAGGCATAAAAAATCAGTAATTAAAAAAGAGCTTAATATCGAAGATTACCGGAAAGTTGTAGAACGTAGAACTCTAATTTTTAGAAAAATGAAGCCTTTTCGTAGCGAATTACATGATGTTTATGCTGAAATATTGAATAAAGTGGCATTATCTCAGAATGATGATAAACGTGATGTAATTCCCTCATCAACAAAAACTCTGCCTTGGGGTCATAAAGATATCGATTTTTATCAGACAGATCCGGATATTAAATTAGATTGTTTAGTGAAAATGTGTATTGAATTGCTAGCTGATGATGATGAGATGCAATTTTATCAGACTGATCCGGATATAAAATTAGATGGTTTGGTTAAAATGTGTGAGCAATTGATATCTGATGATGCTGACATGCAATAATTTTTAGATGTTTATTTTAGTATTAAAACCACAGTATATTTTTGTTAAAAAAACATTAATATTAATCCTTAAACATTTAGAAGTAGATTGTCAAAATGTCTTAATTTAGTTTTGTAGTTATAGTGTTGTAAATAAAATTGTATTACAAATTGTAAATTAGTTTATTATTATTTAAATTTAAATTAAAGCAACAAATTAAATATTAAAGTATACTGCACCAGGTATTTTATATTTTTTAGTTATTAGAGAATTATAGCAGTAACTAAGTTATAAAAGAACTGGACTAAGTCCTTAACGGGGTCGCCAGGCGTGAACTGAGCCCTTTGTCGCACCCCATTCGCTTTTTAAGGGAAAAAGGAAATTTCAAACTCAACCCCAGATAATTATTAATTATCTTTCCCTAGTCGAGTTTTCGAGTGGTTGCACTGGATGCAAATATCAATGTGTACAAACATTTACAATTTACGTTTGCATGCAGCACATCTCAAAACTCAATTTACAAATCGATGCATAAATCCGCCTTTTCAGGACGACATAATACTTTGATGGTAGTTAGAAAATAGTAGCTATCACTTTAACAGAAAGTGTATAAAACGTAGTTGAATGGTAATAAGCCTTAAGGTTCGTTACAATGGACACATACTGCTTTGGGTGTAAATTGATCATCTGTGCGATTTATTCAATATTTTAAGGGAGTAATATAAGTTTAATAATTTTTAAGCATATATTGACGATTTAGAAAAAAAAATTATAAGAAGAATGTTTTCTGGTTTTTTTCATACTATTATATGCATTTTTTACAATGAAATTCAGTGAACTTGAAAAAAATGGGTTATGCAATCTTTAGAGATTTTGATAATTTTTTTAAAGCATTTCTTGACGATTTAGAAAAAAATGTATAATAAAGAATTGCGAAAAAAAGTAAATAGTTTAGAAGTAAAGTTGAAAAAAAAATTATATAAGGAATGAAAATAACGTAACGCAAAGTAGCTAGAACAACTTTGGAACCATGAATGGTGGCTTAAGTCAATTGCGTTACGACAAACCTTACGTTAATTTTTTTTCTTTTTTTTTGACCCGTAAAAATTTCACTTTTACAACTTATGCCTAAAAATAAAATGCAAAATAACTGGTACAATATGTTTTATTATTTAATTTGTTGTAACAATAAAGACTAAACTATCTCTTACACTTAAATTAAATTTAATTTATATTTAGTAATAAAAGTACATATGTATTGGTACTAATCAATCTAAACTATTTAACAATGTATAAAGTAAAATGTACTTTAGCATATATGCTAAATGTAAAGTATAATAATAAACAACTTTAAACTACTAAACAAGCTTGTTTAATACAGAACGTTTCGTGTTTGAAATGTGATCTTCACGTGCACTGTTGAAGATTTTACAGCTTAAGTTTGATGTGAACAATCAATGACAAACTACGGATTTTTGAAGTATTCACCTAAATCCATTATTGGATCGTTAAATTCTCAACCGTAGTAACTGCTTTGGAAGTTTTCATAATTATAATAGGCCGCTGCGTAGAACTTCTTTAAAAAATCCAAATTCCATCTTTCATATGGGAATACTGTTGAATTAGGACAAACTCGAATGTCTCTTATATTTGCAGTTGTAAATTCAGTGGCATTTTTTTATCGCTATCGGGTTTTTCATTATTCTGAAATTTGATTATCAAATAACGAGGATTTTCGAGACTTGTGCTAGTTCGTATGGCCCAAATGTCCGATGTAGTCTGTCTGCGAGCGGGAAGCTCATAAATATCTCACATGCGGTAAGCCATTCGAATATTTGGATTACTACCAGCTTTATGAATATGTGATAGTATTTTTAGCTTCTGCCTATCCTCGGGAATAATGTGACGAATTTTCCACTCCAGTTTATCAATTTTAATATCGGCTTCAGCTTCTCCAATATAACAGTTGTTAAAAGTATGGGCAATTATTATAATCAATTCTTGTTAGAAATCCCCTTCGTAGAATCCTCGGCCAAACCCACTAGTTATTTTAGGGGTAACTTACCAGAAAATAAATTATTAGTGGAATTCACAATGTGTTGGTTTTCTTCATTTAGACCCCAACCACACGTCAGAAAGGGCTGTGTACCACCAAAGAAAACCATTGATTTAAGGGTCGTAGTTACACCCGGTTTTCTGACAACTGCGACTTTTTCACCACCCATCTCATATCGAATTTCATCGAATAGAAAAGCTAATGAATTGTTAGATAGATGATAGCACTTTTTGGTGGCGTCTTTTGGGTTAAATGTTCCTTCGATGTAGATGTAACTTTCTGATATATCTAAAATTATGTCTTGGAAGTGAACTGGAATACGATTTTCATCGGAATTTTGGAATTTAGGTGATCCGTAGGGTTTATATGTGTGTTCTTGCAGACTTATGATAGAATTATCAAAAAAAGGTTCAGTAGAAACATCAATTTTTTCTTTTGTTATTTTATTACCCGGTTCAATATCAATATCGAATTCGAATAAAATATAACCTTCTTTGGGAGTTCAGGTCTGCTCCAGAGATAATATTTCAATCAACACGTATTATGCGTACCTTCATGATATCTACTTGAGAGGTTGATTCATGTTTTTGTTCACTGTTAACAATATTCGATCAAATATCAACACTTTTCTCCTGTAAAATCTATAATGTATTTTGTTTTTATTTTACATTTTGGTGTATTGTTATTGGGTGTTAGTGAAAATATTTTATCATCATTATCCTTTGTAAATTTTTGTAAAGCAGTTTTCATTGCTTTTTCAATGTCAGACACTTCATATACTCCTGGGGAAATTGTTAACTTTAAAGATGCTGAAGTTTTGTCATTTTCTTTCTTGTATGATGAAATGAATTATTGCTTTCATCAATATTAAAATAGAATTAAAGTGCAAGCCCATATTTATTTACTGTACTCAGCTCCAATGGTGGATAAAAGTCTGTACTTAACACGCTTGAGCATACTGTTAGAGTGAATGTGTACGATATGACTGATAAAATAACCAATTGTTTTTGTTGTTGTTATCGACGAGAGTTTAGAGGGCTAAAGGTGGTCCGTCGTTTCCTTGGGACTGAATTTTTAAACTTATTTTTTTCTGTAATTTTTACATCACTTATTTTACCGTAGCAGTGCTGGTCTATCGCCTTCGCCTCGATCTAAATTATTGCTATTATGATGGTTCGTACAATACTGATACTTCAATATAATGATGTTGCATTTCATATGTTCTTTTGAGCAACAAGCAATAATTGTCTTTTTTGGCACGCATATTATTTTGGCTAACTCATTATTAGTCATTTTTAATAAACTATCGGAACGATGATAGGCTTTCAACGGTGACACCATTTTTTTATCCATCCCGGTCAATTTGGGGGGTTAACAACATATTGTTTTTTACGACTGAGAGAGAAACTTTAAGCATAAATGTCCGCACAAAACTGTTCCAAATTTCTGCTGCCGCCTTTCGTATGTATATAATAAATATATAAATTTCCTTTGCTGCTCCCCGACCCATTAGCAGATACCAATTCAGTTGGTGGTGGTAAATCAACGAAACTGTCGTAATATGTAAATTCTGAACCATTCTTCTGATACGTCACCCAGTGTGTTCCAAATCCTAGGCTCGCGTCGAGGAAGTGAATCTCTCATATATACCCCTCTAAAATATGACGTACCTGTTCTATATGGTTTTAAATACATTCCAGCTCCTTTCGAATTTAGTCGTAACTCACCGCCTATTTTTTGGGTTGTTGCATTTTTCGCTGTTTTAACTGCGCGCACTACTCCAGCCACACCGCCCGCTAAGGACCCTAACGCCGATAGTCCGGCGAATATTGGTACTAAGGGTAATAACCCACCGACCTTTGGAACAGGTATAATTCTAGGTGTGCGTATTTTCCGTTTACTACCTCGAGCTTTTAATAATTTCCGTGCCACAGCCACACCTATTCTAGATGCATTGAATAGGTCTTTTTCTGTGAATTTCCTACCACCAGCTTTAGCCAGTTCAGCTCGAATCGGTTGTCGCAACGCCGATCCACAAACTTGGATGTCCTTTTATGTTTATATATTCGATTCTCTTTGACGGATCTACTATAGCGACGTCGTTTTCTTTTGGAACACTTCTTCATTTTAGGTGTCTGCGTTGCAACACCCATTCCAGAACGTTGTTTCGCTTTCATAATATCAGTTATCAACTAAATAGAAGTTTTTTCACTTGCACTGGCGTCCTTCGATTTTACTCTCTCCCAAGCACATTGTTTAAGCTCGTGACCGGCTTGATGACGTGAACTTAAGTTATTTTGGTTTTTTGAATACGCTAAATCGTGTTTCTTACAAGCTGCCGCTAATAGGTTAATTCCTAAATAACCTCTCTTTAATCGCTTTGCAAGTTTAGTGCCGGGCCCACACTATGCCACAGCCAGTCTTAACTGAATGTAGAGAGCGTCCACTTCGTTTGACGGACAGAATTTGAATGAACAGTAAAGCAGAATGTTCAGTATAAAATATATTATTTTTTTGCTACAATGCATATTGTAAAGCTTAAACATATACTAGAAATAGATAATCTTGATGGAAAAGTTGGATCTGGACATGTAGGGAAGAGTGTGAGTCGTCGACACGGTCTTTTGCTGTCATTATCCATTCAAGGATTGCTAAAAGTACATATTAATTGTGGAAAAACGAATGTTATGATTGCTTTGCTTACATACCCTTTACGATTATATTTCAGTATGGGAGGACAAAAATGCGTGGATAGTTTTTACCTAGCGCAAACTTATTCCGGAGTCCCCAAGCAATTAGTACGTGATAACGCCAATTTGATTATAATGTTCCAACAAGATGAAATGAACTTACGCTATATTTATTCTGTTCTTCTGTGCAAGTATCATCAGATGTAACTTTCACACAATTTCAAGAGATGTGTGCTAAATGTTGGAATGACAAGTATGGATTTCTAGTTATTGATAAAGACAGTGATTTAAATTTGGGAAGATATCGCAAGGGTTTCGATAACTATATATACATAGAGTAAGATCAGTGAATGATTATTTGACAGTTGCCTGATAATCTAGTAACATCACCTTCACGATGAATGATGATATTGATCTAAAACGCCAATTGAACGGGGTTACAGAAGCCGTTCGAAAAAAGTTTAAACAAACTATAGCTGCTCATGCACAAGATAAATTTGAATTGGAAAAAATTTATGAGCCATTTGCTAAACCTTTGACTTCTATATCCAAAGTGGTGACACAAAAATCTCGAAAGCAAGTACAAATACAATCTAAACGTGTCAACACATCCGAAGAACCATTAAATGCGACAAACATACGCATTAGAGAGGAGTTTCAGTTGGAAACATGAACGCCAGTCGAAAGACGATACAAATATACTGCTGAAGTATCGTTGGATATCTCAAAGAATGAGACGTTTGATGGAATCTCTGCAACACCTTCTCCCTTTAACAAATCTACTATGTCAACTAATACCCTAAAGGATCGCTTATCTCTAGATTTTATAATTCATGCACATTTGGACGGATTAAGGACAAAACTATCACTATTTAATATAGTTTATGGGACACGTTGTGATGAAAAGTAAAAAATAAAAAGCATATGGGTAATTTGGAAATATGTTTTCCGCCTGGTAAATTGGCACTATGACACCAATCTAAGAATATTGCAGCATTTGAGGGAAATCCGGAGCTTTACGACTTGATATTCTTAAAAAATCCGCCGGTATTACAACATATAAAAAAAGTGGCTTCAGAACTGTTAGAAACCTATAAAAGGGTGCTACACACTAAGCGGGGATTACAGGAAACCAGGTGGAAAAAATATTTACAGATTATAAAACCGTTAATTACAGGGAATCGATTGGGAAGTGGGAGTGCAAAAAAGCACATGCAAAAGTTGTATTACCATTAAAAAAGCGTGTTTTATCGAAAAATATTGACTACGTCTATTGGAATAAACCGAAGGAGTTAGTGGAACGGTTACGATTTCTAACCGTAAAATTCAAAAAGGGCTGGTCATACCGGAAACGATAATGAAATAATGTCAATTATTAAAGAACTTCGTGAAGAAGGTATAATTTATTAAAAAAAGTATCCACCTAAATTGATCAGTATTTCAAGAGACGTTGAGTTGGAACAATGAATCCTAGCACTGAAAAAATAAAAAACTCCATAAGCCTGCGATAAAAAAAAATTCCCAAAAGACATACTATCATTAAAAGGTACGGAGACTTGCAGCAAATAGATTTGGACGAAATGCAACTATATGCAAATGAAAATGATGGTTATCGTTATATCCTAGTGTGCATAAATTGCTACTCCAAATATCTATATACTAGGGCAATTAGAAGCAAGACTGGGGTTGAAGTCACTAAAGCAATGAAAGACATTATTGAAGAATCCGGATATACGCCAATAAATCTGCAAAGCGTCCAGGATAAAGAATGTTTTAATAACACATTCCAAAATCTAGTTATGGAATACAATATTAATCATTATTCGACGTACAGCGCCAAAAAAACGGCAATCGTTGAACGAGTCATACGCACGCTCAAAAATTATATGTATAAGGAGTTTTCAGCTAAAGATTCCTACAAATGGATACAACTTTTGCCGTATAAAACGAAACCCAATAACAACACGAAGCGTCGTAGTATTGGGATGAAACCAATTAACGTTAAATCAACCACACGTATTGACGCATACAGTTGGATAAAAGTAGCTTCCAAAAAAATTAATTTTCGTTTCAGTGATATAGTTCGTATAAGCAAATACAAACGTGTCTGATAAAGGCTATACACCCTCATGGTCTACGGAACAGTTTAAAATCGCAAAAGTTGACATTACCAATCCACCAACATACCTCTTGGAATCAACAGAAGGTCAACCTATAAAAAGATGTTTTTATGAAGCTGAACTGAAAAAACAAATAGTCCGAATTTTTATTTAGTAAAAAATGGCCTTCGCCGCCGCAAAAAGAATAATATTAATCAATTATTTGTAAAATGATTAGGATTGTCAGTTCAATTTAATTCATGGATTGATGAATCAGATGTTGTTTAAAATATGTTAATGTGTAATACTTTCCGATTTATCAGAATATGCACAGTGGTTAAGGTTATTATTAAAATAAATACACAATATACTTCTAACTTGTTTTATTTAAATACGTATAAAATTGAACTAGACTTATTAAGTAAAATCATGGCTCTTTATTATTCTCGTATAGGAGTAATCGTCGACAAACTGGAGCCATATTGATTAGCGAATCTTTTCTCTTACATCTCACGTAATAATGTAATATATTTCATTATAATTGCACGTTAGATGCTGAAACTAACCGACTAACTTTGTTAGCTATACATTTCTTCTTTTGATGATTCAATATTTGCTATTTTTCCTTCTACTTGATCTACTTTGCCATGGACCCCATTAAGAAAATCTTTGTTGATAATTTTGTATTATCTGTAAGCAAAATTTCTGCATTTTTTAATCACATAATTTTTCGTAACAGCATCGTGACCCTTGATGGGTGTGGCGACATTAGTTACAGATTTTCCTTGCATATCATATTGACCGTTTCGAGTAAGCTTAAATTCAATTCCTGGTGATCAACGCGATAATTGTACATTCTCACTAACCACTAGGCGTCCAATTTTATGAATTGTGTTGTGAACACGACATATGTTTATCTAAAACTAATTTTATTTGCCAAAGTGCAGCATTATATATTATATAAGAGAAAAATTTCAACTGAATGCTTCCAATTATCATTAAGTTCCCTAATTTCTCAAGATATATCTTTTGCTAATTGGAACTCAAAATATTTTGATTATTTGGTTTGCCACCCTATACAATATTTCGACCAGTAGTATCCGAATTTTTTGTTGAAAATAATCTAGAGTTGCAATATCTTCTTATATTCTGTAGGATCTGCGACGTTAGTTAAAGATTTTCATTGAATATCATATTGACCTTCAGCAGTAAATCTAAAACCAATTCCTGGAGGGTTAACCTAAAATTTGTCAATTCCAATGTTAACTCGACCCATTCTTACTTTGAACTATAGTTAAATTTAAAAAATGTTATGCTTATATCTAGATAACTTTAAAATGAAAGAATACTGTAGTACTAATATTTTATTTACAAAAATACAATTCAGTATTGTGGACATTGTCATTATCACAAGTTTTATTTGCTCTTCTAATCTTCATCCATTTTATCGACTGTATCAACAACACATTGACTGTCGTTGGTATTGGTTTCAGTAACTGCATAATTCTGTACATCATTCTGGTCACCATTGTTACTGCTTTGAGGAAGTTTTTGTAGTTCTCCCTCTAGTTGCTTTTCCTCAGCTACTTCGTCAACACCCAGATGTTCGTAAAATCGATATTTCTCCACAATATCATTTGGAATATATGGAATTTTAATTAAAAATTCCTTCAGACCCTCCTCAAGCATTTCTGAACAAAAGGTACCCAAGGTAATTCCATATACATACTTTTCACAAATGTGCACCTACAGATAAAGTAGTTGAATCATACAAATATTTAATATATTTTTGTTGGTCATCGACTCTAAACTGACTTAAAAGTGAAAGAATATCTTCAGACATTATTCTTAGTTGCACTGACAAGTGTCGAAGGTATGAAAACTGTTTGTTATAGTTCAAGATGCTTACATGGGAATCATATCTTTTAGTAACAACATCACCCATATCAAATTAGAAATAAATGTGTGAGGAATTTATGATTCAGAATTTTGTCTCTAACAACGTCCTTATTACATTTTTTATTTAACAAGCTTTATTAAGTTATAATATAACCATTTTAGCTTTCATGTTAAATATTGTTATTCCAAGACACCAAAAAGCTCTGTCCTAAATAAGTCAAAGTGAATTTATCCTCTAACTTAGTCATATTTTCGACTGTGTCCAACGGAAGAGCTTCAACAACTCGTTTTGGTAAAAATAATTGAAAAGTTTGATCGTGTGTTTTATCATATAATGTTTCTAGAATAGTTTCCCCAAAACGTGTTGTCATTAATTTCATTTTTTAATAATATATACTTTTCCTACCGTTAATGATGCTATGACTCTCCGCTCAACATCTTCGTTAAGCTTTTTATTAATTTCAGCAATTGTTTGATTTGAAATACTCATTATTAAAAAATGTAATAAGAGATTCGAAAGTCAAAAAACGAATATAGTATACCTTGAAACTATTTCACACAACACAATATTTCTATTTATAAGCGCGTTGCCCCTGCAAATGATTCGCGTTTGAATATGGAGGGTTCCTATATGAACCAAGCTTTTTATACTGGTTTCCTTCAAGATCAAATTCCCCCTACCCACATAAAAAACAAAAGCATCACTTAATAACAAACATTCCCCACCAACCACATCTCAAAGTCAAATAACTTGACCTTCAAAACATATGAAGGGCAAGTGAAATGTCAAGGGCATTTAAGGTTGACGAGGACATTTCAAAGTTAAACCCAAGATCAAACCATTCGAATTTCAAAACAATCTCAAGGTCGTTTTAAAGTCACGAGCCAATGACATCTCAAGGTCAACTTGACCTTCAAATTGGCCCAAGGTTAAGTGGGCGATTGTCCTCTCAAGGTCAAATGACGTCCCAGGGCGATATATATATATATATATATATATACTACTTACATTTATTCTTAATAATGATTAAATAAGGTTTCTTACCGTAAATACCACACCATATGTTAAAACCTATATATATATATATATATATATATATATATATATATATATATATATATATATATATATATATATATATATATATATATATATATATATATATATATATATATATATATATATATATATATATATATATATATATATATATATATATATATATATATATATATATATATATATATATATATATATATATATATATATATATATATATATATATATATATATATATATATATATATATATATATATATATATATATATATATATATATATATATATATATATATATATATATATATATATATATATATCTGCGATTTATGTGCTTCAAAACTGCACAAAAACTCTGTTGGGTTATCATCTTCTGAAATAAGATGCATGCCCCTACAAAAGAGAATTTTAGTATTGCTGTGTGTTAAATGTAAGGAGTTTTTGATTAGGACACCAGATATGGTAAATAAAATGCAGCAAATGTTGGATGAAATCAACAACTTGAAGCAAGAAATAGCAGGACTTAAAACTGAAATGAAATCAACTCAGGGTGTACCCAATATTTCTTATGCAGAAATAACAGGCAAAAAAATAAAATTTTGCATAACAAACCTACTCAGCTATCAACTTTGATAGTTAAACCAGCCAATGGCCAAGATTCGGAGCAAACTAAAAAGCTTGTTCAGGATAAAATTAAGCCAAATGAATTACAAATTGGAGTAACTAATTTCAGAAGTACAAAAAAAGGAAGTGTAGTCATAAAATGCTCAACAAAACGTGAAATTGATACTTTAAAGAATGTTATAGAGACGCAATTAAAGAATAAAGTTGAGGCCTTAGTACCAAAAAAGAAACTGCCAAGAGTGAAAGTAGTTGGACACACTGGAAGTAATGATGTTACATATGTTGAAACAAGTATTAGACAACAAAACCAATGGATTACTGAAGAAGACTCGATTAGTGTATCCTATATCAAACAGAATAAGAAGAAAAATAATTCTACTATTTTTATAGAATGTTCACCAAGTACATTTAAAAAGATAATGAACAGCAAGAAAATTTGCATTGGATGGAATCGTTACCCTGTATATGAGGATATTGCAATTACAAGATGCTTCAGGTGTCAAGGATTTTACCATAAAAGCAATAATTGCAGAAACAAAACGCTCTGTGGTAACTGTGGTGCAGAGCATGAAACAAATTCATGTAACTCTCAAATTAAAAAGTGCATAAATTGTTACTTAGCAAACAAAAATTTCAAGACCAACTACAATGTGGAACATACAACTTCAGACGAAAGCTGCCCTTCTACAAAATACCACATGGACATTTTAAGAACTAAAATAGATTACAGCACTTAATGGTAGTTCTACAACAAGACGATATTTTGAACGATATGGATAGAGACATTATTCAAGCTCAAATGGTGGACAGCGATCAATTAAAGGTTACCATAAACACAGATAAAAAACTTTTTAATATTGTACATCTAAATATAAGAAGTATACAGAAAAATTTTGATAATTTACTTTTATTTTTACAAATGTTTAATTTGCATTATACAGACATTATAGTATTAACTGAGACTTTCCAACTTACCTCAACCGATTTCTTCAATATTGGAGGATATGTCATTTTTTATAATGATGCAAAATATAATAAAAATGATGGTGTTATAGTATATGTTAAATCGGATTTAAAACCCATGTATTCAAAAACTGTATTACCCAAAACACAAACAACCATAAGTAGAATAATTTGTAAAAAGAATAATATTAGTTTAGGTATTAATGCGGTTTACAAACCACCACCTGTAATAAAAGAACAATTTATAGATGATATCGAAGAATATATTAAAACTATTAATAGTCAAGATATTGAAATGCTTATAGGTGATATTAATATAGATATTTTAAAACCTACAGAGAACAGTGTAAATAGCTATTTAGTATGTATGTCACAATTAGGATACTTATCATACATTAACTCTATTACTAGACCTGACTCTAAAACAAATTTAAATCATCTATTTGTAAAATGTAGAAAAACCTTATTAGACTTTAAATCCTTTATATTGGACAGTCATGTTACAGATCACTACCCTATCATGATTAATGTTAGCTTTAAAAACTCATTAGGTTATGCTAGTAGCAATGAAAATGTCAAATTAAATCTAAAAAAAACTATTAACTTTGATAAATTTAAACACTTACTGCAAGAACAAGACTGGAATGTGATAACTAATAGTAAGGAACCAGAAGTGGCTATGAATACCTTCTTAGATATTTACAACACTCTAATGAAAGATGCTGAAACTGAACGAATTGTAAAAAAGAACCATACAAAATTAAAAAAATGGATTACCAATGGTATTATAAACTCAATCAGACATAAGGATAAATTAAAACGAAAATTAATGAAGAACTACACAATGGATTTATATAATGAATATAAAAACTACAGAAATCAACTAAACAAACTAATATGTAAACAAAAACGCGACTTCTACAGAAAACAGATTGATGACAATAAAAATGACATGAAAAAAATGTATGAGGTAATAAAAGATGCTTCAAATGAAAAAACCGCCCAAAAGACTCAGATTAAAATACTCAAAGGTGATGAAAACAATAGTGAATTTACAAATAATACAGAAATGGCTAATTATTGTAATGATTATTTTGTGAATATTGGAATCAATATGGAAAAACAAATTATAATGCCTAATCATCAACACAAATTGCATAACCCTAACACGAGCTCAATGTTTCTGTCACCAGTTACTAGGAATGATCTTATTAAACATATTAACAGTTTAAAGAATGACAGCTCGCCAGGCATTGACTGTTTATAATCTACTTAAATTCATTGTTAAAACTGGAGATTGACGGTTCAATTGTCTCCTTTGCTGATGACACTGCACTTATATTTAGCAGCGAGAGATGGGAAAAAGTACTTGAAAAATCTAAGGAGGGTTTGGATATAATAATAAATTGGTTAAAAACATACAAATTAACTCTGAATATGAGCAAAACTAATTATATAGCATTTTCATTAACGGCAGCCAATAGACCTAACTTCTCTCAAATAGTACTAGGAAATAATATAATAAAAGAAGTGTCACAAACCAAATATTTAGGACTTGTTATAAATCAGCATCTGAAATGGTATGCACATATAGACTATTTGGCTAATAGAGTTCGAAAGTTAGTATATAAGTTTTTTTTAATACGCACATTTTTGAATTCTAAAGAATTAGTTATAATGTATAAATCCTTTATAGAAACACTAATAAGATATGGTATATTAGTATGGGGTGGTCTATACAACACTGCTTTATGCAAGCTTAATATAGTGCAGAAATACATTTTAAAAGTGATTTACAAGAAACCTAGACTATACCCATCTGAACTTCTATTTACAGAACAAACGTGCAATATAAGAACAATATAC
The DNA here is from genome assembly GCA_030620095.1 of Kuschelorhynchus macadamiae. Taxonomy (NCBI): domain Eukaryota; kingdom Metazoa; phylum Arthropoda; class Insecta; order Coleoptera; family Curculionidae; genus Kuschelorhynchus; species Kuschelorhynchus macadamiae. The sequence goes on from JAUTXW010004815.1 coordinate 327,220, forward strand.
ATTAAAACAATTTGCATATACATACAATTTCATGAATCTTTAAAGAATAATCTAGATCATATGTATAACACTAGAAGTAAAACCAACAAAAAGTTTCAATTACATTAAATTTTAAAAATATTAACATAAAATATTTCTCCTATCTGGCTCCCAAAACGTACAACTTACTTCCAACTACGATTAGGGAAATTAAAAATAAAGCAAAATTTAAGAAGGCATGTGCCACATATATTTATGAACATTATGAAATATTTGCACCTTTGTTTACATAATTGGAACTACTGTAAACTAAAGAATTAGCTTATTTAAGCAATACCCATTGTTATGTTGCTGCTTGACTAAAATTATTTATTGTCAACTTAATTAAAAAACTAAGAATAGGAAAATTAAAAAACAGGCATATGATGCACACAGATGTTTTCTCATCTAGGCATTATTTTGTAGAATATACATATATTTAGGATGTAATTAGAAATAAGCAATTATTGTATTCTGATATATTAATTATGTAATTATGTAATATATATCTAGTGTACTTGTAAAAACATCCTTGCGAAACAAATAAAGTGTTAAGGTTAATGTTAAAAAAAAAAAAAAAAAAATAAGTATATATATATATATATATATATATATATATATATATATATATATATATATATATATATATATATATATATATATATATATATATATATATATATATATATATATATATATATATATATATATATATATATATATATATATATATATATATATATATATATATATATATATATATATATATATATATATATATATATATGTATATATATATATATATATATATATATATATATATATATATATATATATATATATATATATATATATATATATATATATATATATATATATATATATATATATATATATATATATATATATATATATTTTTTTTTTTTTTCGTTTTTTTTCTTTAAACATATATAAATATTTTGTTAATTATTTTCTTGGGCATAGGTTAACTCATTGAGAAGCAAAACTACAATATAATCGACGTTTCGCTCATTATATTGAGCTTTTTAATATAAAAATCAAAGTAAATATAAAAAAAAATAGAAAAAATTTGTCTCGTTTTTATCTACCAGAATTCCAGACGTGTCGAAATTATTGCAATCGCAAAACAGTCGTACACATGACATGTTTCCAAGGTACGTACTCTGTATAATATTAATGTTGTTTTAAATGTATTTTTGTGTTCATGATCATAGTTTGTTTTAAATGTAATATTTTTTTGAGTGATGTTTTTTCAATAATGTTTTAACCAATTTAAATACTAACTATGCATGTTTTTATTGTAGAAAATAAAATATCTTAAAAAAGCCCAATATAATGAGCGAAACGTCGATTAAATTGTAGTTTTGCTTCTCAATGAGTTAACCTATGCCCAAGAAAATAATTAACAAAATATATATATATATATATATATATATATATATATATATATATATATATATATATATACGCCTTTCTTTAAAAAAAAAAAATCACAATGACTTACTTTATAAACCGACTTCAAAAATGAAGAGGTTTTAGTTTCGACCTGTATTTATGTATGTATGTATATGTGTATGTCCACAATTTTCTCTGCAACTACTGAATGGATTTGAATGAGGTTTTCTATATGCTATAGAACAACAGTTCGAGGTGACTTTAGTGTAAAAAACACCTCGCTAAATTACAGGGCGAAGGCAAACTAATAAAAATACCAGAATAAAAATAGGTAAAAATTAAAAAATTATTTATTATTTCAAAATAATATATAATATTAATATATTAATAAAAAAATATAAATATTTATAACTGGCTTTCAAATATGGCAAGCAAATACAGTGAACCTCCGAATAGATCGGTATTTTTATTATACAGCCATTTTCACTTTATGACTCACTGAGTCGACTCAGTGATTATAATCATTTTAGTGAGTTTTTGCCCTTCACTACAACACATACCGGCAATATGTTATTTTAGACGTTAATGTCCTTAATTAATAATTCTTATCAAAATTGTAGTCATTATATGATTATACCTATTCAGTCAAAGTCGAGTTATTTTCTTACGATTTTTACTGATAAATATAATGCCGCGCGGGATTCTCGTCGTCAATCGCAACGCCTCAGTACTTGTTTTTTGTAATACCCAGAAACCGAATCGTGTTTACGTTTTGGAATTTGGAGCGAGCAGACTCGACAAGTACGAAAATCAATTCACGGAAGAATGAAATGTAGGATACTTCATTTGAAACAATATTAAATATTATGATTTTATGACAGACTTTTTTAAAAAACTTTTTTCTTTTCTTTCTTTAAGATTGTTTCATTTTGATAAGATATGTTTATTTAAAAAAAACGTTTTGTATTTTTTCTGATTTTATTTAAGTACAGAGAAATAGCACTGTCCGAACTAAATACAAATAACTAAAAAATATTAATTTTGATTAGTATCTTAGTAAAAAGCAATTATTAGTTAAGAGCACCGAACTCGGTGTTAATAGTTAGGTCGTTAGGTGAATTAGTGCAGACGGCGATGAGACGGAAAGCTACAAGCTATTAGCAGAGTGTGTTGTAAGAAAAAATCATCAAATTTTAAATTCGAGCATTCGTGTTTACGACAAATATTATGATATTACCAAATCAATTTGACAACACTGTTATAAGTCCAATTTACATATCCGTGAACACCCTGTGTTTCAATTCGAATTCAAAACTGCTCAAAAATCTGGATTATTTGCAAGTCATGCGGTTTGAGTTAATATATAAGGCATTAGTTTTAACGATATAGCTCAAAAACTACCTTATATGTAAAATCCACCTTAAAAAATTAAATTAATATTTTTAAGTTACAGCTCAAAAGCATTATAGAAAGTAATCTTATCTAAAAACCGCATATCCAGGGTGTTGTTATAAAATATTTTTAGCCCTGTATGCTGTTATACAAAGTTTTACGAATTCCGAGTTATTATCGTTTTGAAAGTATTGTAAACGTGAAATAATCACCCTCCCAGGTTTTTACAAAACTTCACGTTTTATGGTTCTAGATGCCAAAAATATGTTTTCTCAAATACGTCGGTATGTCTGTCAGTTCAAGGCTTAGCTAAAAAACTAGTTAGCCGATGGACTTTAAATTATGGTCAACAATTAAATGTCATATGGGGATGACCTGGTAACATTTTCGTAACAATCTAATTTGGAGGAAAAATACGGCTATCTAGTGTAATGTTAAAAAAAACCAAGTTGGCAAAATGGCGTTCTAATAAGATTTTCAAAAAATCATACTGAAAAGCTACTTATTTGACGAACTTCAAGTTTTGTGCAAAAATTAAATGTAACATAGATATAAATCGGTACATTTTTTGTACGAATTCAACAAGACGAAACAAAATGACAGTTTAATAAAAATAAAAAAAAACAATGTAAAAAACTACTTATTCAATGTATTTTAAATTATCCCCAAAAATCATATGTGGCATGGTTAGAACTGGTAAAATATTGGTCCGAAAATAATAAAAAAAAGTTTGAGTTGAGGATAATCTGTATGTGTACGGTACCTAATAGCGATATCAAATCTGACGGTACCTAATAGCAATGTCAGAATCGACATTCAGTCAGGTACGCCGCGCCATAAAGTTAGAATATTTGACAGGATCAACAATGGTTATGATACTGGTGGGTTTGAATATGTACAAGTTCTAACGAATTGCTTATCAGTGGTACGATGGCGCAATTGGTTAGAGCGATAGACTAGTGATCCAGAGGTGCGGGTTCGATCCCCGCTCGTACAATAACTTGGAATTCACGCTGGTTTCAAATAATTATATTATTTATATTTCAGCGATGATTCCTAACCTAAACGTATGCAGTGATGTAATAGGAGGGGTGCGTTTAGCACTGGCTAAAGCGAATTTAAAATTGGCATTTTCTGTACAGAAAGCGCTGCAACTTGTCGATGGCTGGCAAAAAATTAACACTCTCATTGCCATAAAAAAACCCTCATTTTGCACACTTAATACAAAAATAACTATTATAACTTCAAAAACTAAAATTATTTTGCAAATAAGACTTTACTAATATAAAAAATGTTTGCAATGTTGTTACCCATTTTCATCAAAATTATTTTAAATAAAGACAATATGAAAAAATATTAAGAAAAGGGGAATTATATATTTCAAAAACAAAAAGAGGTAAAAACAAAAATCACAGATTACTTAAAGAACAAAATAAGAGATAAATTGCGTGTACTAAAAATGAATATGTTACAATGCAGACTTTGCTTTAAAAACTAAAAGAGAGAAATTAATGTATAACTAACTAACACAAATAATTTTTAGATATTTTTCACTTTTTAAAGCTTTTTACTTCCATCGAAAGAGGGAAGTATTCTAATCATAAAAAAGTCATTCTCCCAGATTTTTGTAGATCTTTTTGTTTTAAAAGATGATAGCTTGCGTTGTCCATCACTATCAAACTTTTTGGAGGAAGATTTGGTAAGGTTTATGTAAGGTAAGATGTTCTGTCACAACTGTCGGTCTGTTGATGTACTCAATATATCGCTTTTTTAGAACTTGTAGACATAGTGTTATCCTGCCAGCTGTTTCTAAACGAACCGGTAAAAATAGCATCAAAAAAATCACGGATCATATGTTAGTAAACATTCAATATGGCGAAATATAGTGACTGCTTCACAAAATGCAATTAAATTTCCTTAACCCTTCCTCGTTATTAATCTTTTCTTTTATTAGGATTAGTGAAAAGTGATTTTATAGTTATTTTGGTCCGTCAAGTTGACATCGTACCAATTTATTTCTATACCATATTTAATTTTTGTGCAAAATTTGAAATCAATTGAATAAAAAAGTTTTGTAGTTGATGTCTTAAACATTTTATTTGACCGCCATTTTGAATTCGTGCCACAATTTCGGGCTGATTTCTTCAAAATATTTTATTAGGCCTCCATCTTTTCATCGTACCAAGATGTAGCCAGTTTTCTGTATAACATTTTATTTTTATGCAAAATTTGAGGTAAATTTAATGAGGTTTTTAGTAATATTTTTGTTAACATTTCACCGGGCTGCCATTTTTTTCCGCCAAATTGGATAATTAGCAAATTGCTGCCAGGTTATCCCCATAATTTTTGCCTACAATTTGAAATCAACCGGGTAGGTAGGTTTAACGCGAACTGGCAAACCTTAGAGTAAGAATAAAAATAGAGTTCATTGTTTCCTTATTTAGCCACTGCAGCACTACCAAGACTACCTCACAGTATAATGTCGATCGTACGACGATGCCGATGCCAAGCCTAGCCAGGAACTCCAATGTTTATACCAATTTATATTACGGTGAATATGTTTAAACACGATGTAATAAAATTTTCATACAAAGAATAGTACAAAGTTTTGGAGGAAGTCCAAAGGCAGGACGCTTGTTAAGAAGCGCGTCATGCCAGTCTTGATCAAATGGTTTAGATATGTCGAGGACAATAATATGGGCTACTACGTGGAAAACGATGGGGTTATTCCAGTTGTGGGTTACGAAGGTAAAAAGAAGTGATGTGGATCATTGGTAATGTAGTAAATAAGTTTATACCTGTCAAGATAATTTAAAAGATCATTATTGATATACTTCTCCATTGCCTTACTCATAACTGGGAGGATATAGGTCTGTAGTTAGAGGGAAAAATGTTGGTTCTCTTTTTGGGAACAGGCTGTACACGAGCATATTTTCAGCTTTTAGGTAAAACGCTCTTGTTATAGGATACATGGAATAATCTGGTAACGGTAGAAACCAGTTTAGAAACGCACTTTTTTAGGACAGTGGTCGGAATATCATCGAGGTACGTCATACCTTTTTAACCCTGAAGGTAATTTCGTGCATATGGTATGGCAGTTGGTACTGATGGAAGGGGAAAGTGAAAAGGAGGGATTAAAGTAGAATTTGCTGGGAATTATTTTACAAAAAGCTTAGCTGCTTTTATTTTAGATGAGGAGACAAAGGATTTTTTTTCGGTACAAACAACATTGAAATGGGCATACTTAAAATAATAAATAATAAAATCCGATGTTTAACGTGTCGAATGAAAATGTTTTGACTGAGAAGACGGAATGTGTATTTATGTCAAGAATTCCAAACATTTTTCTATATTTTTTACATTGGTTTAGCAAGTAGTTAGAATTATATTATCTTGAAATTTAAAACTGTGTGTTTACATTCTGTTTCATGTTTTGTTATATATATATATATATATATATATATATATATATATATATATATATATATATATATATATATATATATATATATATATATATATATATATATATATGTATATATATATATATATATATATATATATATATATATATATATATATATATATATATATATATATATATATATATATATATATATATATATATATATATATATATATATATATATATATATATATATATATATATATATATATATATATATATATATATATATATATATATATATATATATATATATATATATATATATATATATATATATATATATATATATATATATATATATATATATATATATATATATATATATATATATATATATATATATATATATACATATAATTTATATCTAGTTCCAAAATTTATTATTAGAAAATTGCACATATATTTTATTAGATTGAGTTAAATTTCAAGGAAAGCTGTATTTTCATCATTAATTTAGAATTGCCTAATAATATACTGCATTTAAGTTTTTGTTATGGAATATATACAATAACACATATCTTGTTATTAAAATATTATCATTATATTAATTCCTTAAGATTAAAGTTGTTTTATAAATACTTATATAATAATTAAAATTCAAAAATTTATTACTGGTCTATATTTAGGAGAGTAAAATTTTTTAATACTATCCAACATTTTTAACTTCTCTGCAAAACATTCAAAGTTTAATTTTCTGTTCGCTATAGGCTTACATATTAGATATTTTATTTATTTAAATAAAATAATCCTCCTAAACGTTTATGCTTTTATATGATAGCTAATGAGGAAAACGAGTGTCTTATCAGTGAGAGTTTATTTCTTTAGTTTCATAAACTTATTGTAGAAATAAAAATCGATATATAGATATGACATAGTAGGTACAGTTAAAATAATGGCATCTCTTTTTGGTGCTAAATTTAAGTCAGAACTTATACTTATATATTTTTAACCGATAAAATTTGTACTACCCCTAGTATCCAGACGGAGAGTAAAAACTGTAAGAACATGTCAATTAATACCAACATTTCTATCTCAATCACTGTATCGTCAGTCTCAGCATTTGCTAACTGCCGAAATCCCGGCTAATAACACCAATTTATCCGCTTCTTCACCACTAGTCCATATTCCTAAAATAACTAAAAAAAGGGTCGATTCCAAGCCTCACAATATTCTGTTACTATCTGATGACATTGCTTACAAAATAAACTCTAGGTTAAGAAAAAAAATAGACATTGGAAATTGTAACTTGCAGTGTTTTTACAAACCTGATCCTAAACCTGAACAAGTTATTGAATATTTAACTAAAAACTTCACTTTATTACCAAATTATAATAATAGCTGGTTCAAATAACTTTTTAGATACAGGAAAACCGCCTTTATTTAAGAATATTTGGCAAAAATATATCCAGACACAAACTTTATATTTGGCGAAGTTCCGTATGGAAACCTCTGTTACTATAATGGATTGACATATAAATTTAATAACAATCTTAAGCGGTTTTCAGATAAACTAAGCTTCTGCTTACCAGCAAATATCAATTTTATAGTTGTAAATATGGGGCTTCTGAGACGCAGAAATAATAAACTTAGCGCTTTGATATGTAAAAAGTTTATATTAGGGAAAAACTCGCTTTTAAAAGATTTAACTTTTATCGATATAAATCCGAATACTTGTAATAGCTTTATCTCAATCATCATGAAACTTCGCTTCAAACTGAGTTCATTGAAAATTATGCTATAATATCCCAGCAAAGTACCTGTTACGTTACTAATGAACTTTTGATAGTAGATCCTGTAACAGAGAAACATGCAACTGAAATTAATTATTTTTATACCCTTGTTTATCCCAAATATCTCCAATAATCTAATTATTTGTCATGTAAATGTTCAGAGTTTAGTTAATAAATTAGATTTAGTAAATCTTTTGGTATATAAAGGAAGGTTGGATTACCTCTGTGTCTGTGAACACTGTTTAACTAAAGAAAACATATTAAATATTAACCTAAGTGGTTTTCAATTAATATCTCTTTTTTCTAGGTAAAACCACATTCATGGTGGTTTGGCTATCATCGTTAAGAAGGGCAAATGTCTAAGGATTTACCTTTTTTAAAAGAGCTCTCAGTGGATCGTATTATTGAGATATGTGGCGTATTATTGAGATATATGTATTGCTGGGAGAGTGTGTGAGTGTGGCTCTATGCTGCCTGTATAAACCACCAAATGCTGTGTTTTAATTTTTATTTGAACATTTAGAAAATGAACTTAGAAAGATTTTACAAAAGTATAATTACGTTAATTTATGCGTTGAGTTTAACATTAATTTTCTCGATGATTCACTTAATACTAAAATGCTAAAAGATATGTTCCAGTCTGTTTCTTTGGAAATGTTTAATAGCGAGCTCACTAGAGCCTGCGAAAATAGAGGACGATATATGACAAAGAGCTGTATTGACTATATAGTATCTTTTCCGGGAAATTTTTGACCCTTGTTTGGCTGATCACTTTAGTCAAATTGTTATAGTATGTTGTTCCGGGCTGAGAAGAATGTCAATAACCCAAGTGCTGTTGCTAAGCGATTTGTTGGTAATCTCAATTAAATGAATTTAATTACAAAAACAGTAATTTAAACGAAGCTTTTCAGTTTTTTATTGATTCGCTTGTGTGGTGCTTTAATTCATCCTGTCCAATTAAAAATGTCAACATTAAGAAAAGAAATGAAAGAAATATGCTCAATAAACTTTTAGGGATACTAAATACTCTAACTCTGTAGAGTCATAGAACAAATATAAAAGTCAGAAATTTGGCACAAAAAAACACAATCAATTGGTTAAAAAAAATAAAAAAGATTATAAACTTAAAATAAATAACTGTGATAATAATAAAAGAAATCTAAGCATAAAAATACAGAAGAATATTTTATCGGAAGGTAATTTGGTGGAGACCAAGTTTGCCAGATATTTTGCTACAGTAGCTGAGAAACAAAGGTAAAAAACGCTTTGCTTATAACTTATCATTCTCTCATACAACTTCCCAAACTTACAGTAAATCATTGTACTGTGGTGTTATAAGTAAAACTGAGTTGTCGCTATCATAAATGATCTTAAGAATAAGAAATCTAGTGGCATCGATGGAGTATCCCCATTTATCTTTAAAAAGATTCCAGGTTCATTAAAAACTTCAATAGTTACTCCAGTATTTAAAAAGGGTGATAAGAGAGAAATTAATGGAAAAACTTATTTGTATTAAAATTAATAACTTTTTTACATAGTTCAATATTCTAAATAATGGATCGCATGGTTTTCGTGCTGGATATTCAATTTAAAGTGAATCTGCTGAGTTCATTAGATATATTTTTGAACAGGTTGATAAGGGAAATTATATAGTATCCATTCTTTTAGAGCTTTCAAAGGTATTTGACCTTATTAACAAAAAAAATCGTATCCACAAATTTGAGAAACTTGAGTGTACGGGGTAATATTAAAGAGTATACAGGGGGTTTTATGACAAAAACATGCGTTTTTTTGTCTTTTCTCGAAAATGTGTTAAAATAAATCACGTTACTACTTTTTACGTCCCTCGTAAAAGGGAAGTATTGTAATCGTGAGAAAATCACACTCCGAGATTTTTTTAAATCTTCACGTTTGGAAATGTTTAACTTTAACTAGATGAGGAAAAACATGTCTTCTCAATTTCGTAGGTCTGTCTGTTTGTCTGTCTGTTCGCGGCGTAGCTAAAAAGCTATTTACCAGATTAACTTTTTAAATTTTGGTCAAAAATTAAGAGTCATATGGGGATGACCTGGTAAATTTTGGTGAAAATCCAATGTGGCGAAACAAAACGGCGCCTAGTGAAATTTTAAAAAAATTATTAAACAAACTGCTTATCTAACGTATCTCAAATTTTGCAAAAACATCAAGTATTTTGTTGAAATCAACTGGTAACATTTTGGTACGAATTTAAGACGGCAGAACAAAATGGCGGCTTAATAAAATATAAAACTTCAGCCTGAAAAAGCTGCTTAATGGTTTGATTTCAAATTGCGTGCTATGACTAATTTTAATATAGGGATCAACTAGTAAAATTGTCGTACTAATTCAAGATGGTCTAGCAAAATGGCGGCCAAATAAAATGTTTGCAATCGTGAAAAAATCATCCTCTTAGGTTTTACACATCTCTACATTTTAGCGCCCCAGGGTGCCAAAAAATATATTTTATCAATTCCGTTGGTCCGTCTGTCGGTCTGTCTGTCAGTTCGCGGCATAGCTTAAAGACTACTTACCCGATTGACTTCAAATTTTTTTCAATAATTAAGGGTCAATTGGGGATGACCCGGTAATGTTTTGGCAAAAATCCAAAACGGCGGTCTAAAGGAATGTTAAATAAATATTATTAAAAAGCTACTTATCCCATTTATCTCAAATTTTAGACAAATATCAAAGTATTATGTTGGAATCAACTGGTAAAATTTTGGTTTGAATCCAAGAAGCAAAATGGCGGCTTATTAAAATATTTAAAAATTCAGTCTGAAAAACTACTTAATGGATTGAATTCAATTTATGTGCTTTAGCTAATTGGGGTATAGGGCTCAACTATTAGAATTGTAGTACTAAAATCACCCTCAGGTTTTACATATCTTCAGATTTTAGCGTCCCTAGACGTCAAAAAATATGTTTTATCAATTCCGTCGACCCGTCTGTAGGTCTAATGGATTGATTTCAAATTGTGTGCCATAACTAATTGTGGTATAGGCTTGATTCCTATACCTCAATTAGTTATAGCAATACACACAGTAAAACTGTGTTACTAACTCAAGATGGCGGAACAAAATGGCGGCCAAATAAAATTTTTGTAATCGTGACAAAATCACCCTCTCAGGTTTTACGTATCTTCACGTTTTAACATCCCTAGATGCCCAAAAATTTGTTTTATTAATTTCTTCGATCGGTCTGCCGGTCTCTCTGCCTGTCTGTTATTTCACATAGCTTAAATACTACTTATACAATTAACCTTCAAATTTTGTCCAAAAATATGGGTAAAATTTCGGTAAAAATCCAACGTAACAGTAAAAAAAACAAGTCTTTTATTTCTCAGATATTAAGTTTCTAAATGGTTTTAGTTATCAATCGTCTTGTTGTTATGCTAGAGTGGTGTATTTTTTGGGGTAAGGTCCAGTAAAAAAAAACAAACATATTTTTAAATAGTCGACGTTTCGCAACTTTATTGTTGCATTCTCACGACACATATATAGATTCTATATCCTGCATGAAACCCATATTATTAGTCTTTACCTACTCCGTTGGTCCGCATATTTCACAGATATTAATCTCCTCTTGTTGTTATGTTAGAGTGGTGTATTATTTGGGGGTTAGGTTCCAGTAGAAAAACAAAAGACTTTTTTAATTTGTTGACGTTTCGCAACTTTGCATCCTCAGGACAAATATACAGATTCTATACCCTGCATGAAACCCATATTATCAGTCCTTACCTACTATGTTGGACTAACGGAGTGGTAAAGACCGATAATGTGGGTCTCATGCAGGAATTTTTCTTCATTCTGAAACGTCGACAATTTAAAAAGAGAGCTTATGTTTTTTTTTTACTGGATCCTAACCTGAAAGCAAAAATTAATGATTAGTATTTTCCCGAAGTCTTGTAGAAAAGCTTAAACTTTCATAATTTAATATTTTTAAACTCAAATATTTCAAGAGTATAGTGCGACTCATGCTTGTGATATGTGATAGTTTTACGAGGTTTTCATTTTAATTCTATTCTTTAGTAATTTGAAAAATAATTTTTTCTTGAGCTGCCAATTTATACAATTTTTTTTTCCTATAGTGGAATATATTCAACTCCTAGTCCAAACTTTTGCGTCTAAAAGCACCCACAAAAGAGAATTTACGAAAATCCCTCCCTAAAGGGTTAGAACAGACCCCGAACAACAAAATATTTGTTATTTTAAAAACAGTTAAGTTTTACAAAAAACGGTGAAGCATATTACATTTATTTTATTTTACCCTTTATAAAGTAGGCCAAAGAAAATTAAACAACTTCCCAAAAACAATGAAATTACATATCCCAAGTAAGTAAAAAAAAATCGGTAAACTCCTTTACCCGGAACTTTCCTCGTTTTGAATTATTACTTCTATTAGGAAGATTGAAGTGTGATCCAAGTTAGTTCAGTACATAGTCACAGTATATATGTGTTACATATACTGTCTCTTAATTTTTATTAGGCGCCATTTTGTTCCATCAAATTGGATTCCTACCAATATGTGTACCATTTCCTTTCTACCTATGCCACATGACTTTTGGGCATAATTTAAAATAAATTCAATAAGTATCCCATATTCACATTTAATTTTCCTGCAAACCTTTTTTTTTGTGTCGATTTTTTAAAAATTTTATTTGGCCGTCATTTTGTTTCGCCATCTTAAATTAAAACCCATATTATCAGTCTTTACCTACTCCGTTGGTCCGCTGATATCCCAGATATTCTAAATGGTTTTCATTAACGATTCTCTTGTTGTTATGTTAGAGTGGTGTATTATTTGGGGTTAGGATCCAGTAAAGAAACCAAAGGCCCTTTGTTAAATTGCCGATTTGCTGTTACACACCGATTTTATATCCTGCATGAACCCCATATTAGTATTTACCTACTCCATTGGTCCACAGATATGTCCCAATGCCAAATAATACACCACTCTAACATAACAACAAGAAGATCGTTAACGAAAACCATATCACATTTAATATCTGCAAACCAACGGAGTAGATAAAGACTGATAATATGGGTATCATGCAAGATATAAAATTTACATGTCGCCTGAGCATTCTAAAATAAAGTTGCGAAACGTCGACAATTAAAAAAAAACTTTTGTTTTTTTTACTGATAACATGGGTATCATGCAGGATATAAAGTTCATATGTGTCCTGAAAATGCAACAATAAAGTTGCAAAAAGTCAATTTTAAAAAAAAACTTTTGTTTTCTTACTGGACCCTAACCCCAAATAATACACCACTTAACATAATATAACAAGAGAATCGTTAAGGAAAACCATTGAGAAACTTAATATCTGGGAAATAATATTTGCGGACCAACGGAGTAGGTAAAGACGGATAATATGGGTATCAATTTAAGAGTGCAAATCCAGGCTATAAAAGTTCTCGTGTTCATTTTTCGAACTCAAACCTCAAGCGCCACTCTGTAGATGACTCATCAATGTCGGAATCCGATTATTTTTTAATTTTTTCCAAAATAGGACATATAAATAAATTAACACGTTTAATATTTAATGTTATAACATACTTATGTACAAACATTACATAATATCTATCAAATACTATGCAAATAAGTAGTTTCACTTTTAACGGAAAAACTCAAATATTTCAGAAAAGGCTTAACGGTGACGCAACATTGTGGTATCCCCTCCATCCCAAGCAAATAACTTTATGAGTTTTAAATTCTTTGATAGAAAATTCCAAATATTGCACATGGCATGTATTTCTTGCCTCGTTGATCTTTGTTGCGAAATGAAATAAAACGGGAGTGCTGTTAAAGAATACCTCATTTATAGACTATTATATTTATGATCTCCCCTATTGACTGTTTTTTTATCAGCTAGCCCAAGTAATAATTGCAGGGCCTTTCGACTTTCGGCACCTTTCGGTGTTTGCCGATAAAAACAAGTTTTTTAATATCTAAATACCCGGAATATTGGTTTACTTATATTTTTATGATAACTTGAGTCTTGGGTTGAGAATTGCCTGTTTGTTTATTATAGGTGTGTTTTAAAATGGCTAGTACTTGTATTTTTTAAACGTCGACGTTTAGTTTAGAACTTCTCATTCTTGTGACTGTGTCTAAGCTTTCTAGATATTTGTTTATGAATTCCTGTGTTACCAGTGTATTTAGGATATGTGTAATGAGTGCTAAAGGGCGTAAAAATACGAGAGCAGCAAGACCTCGGCGGCCGAACTGCACAAAATTTTGCAATGAGAATCCTGGGAAAATGCAGAATAAGGTAAGTTCAAATAATATAACTATAGGTGCCCGATTTTGAGACCCTTCATGAATTTGAAGAATTAGAAATAGACAATTGTAAAATATTGATCACTTTGATTTTCAAACAAATTACCTACGCTACCTACATACATATTACTGATTACAGTACATAGATATTAAAAATACCAACATATTTTTTACGTTTGGGACTACTTATATAAACTTTTATGTGTATGTTCATGCTATTGTAATTTTTTAGAAGTTCCATGGTGGATGTATTTCTGAAGTACACATCTTTTGTTTGAAACTTAAAATAGCCCAACTTTAAAGGAGGAAGACTATTTTGTTTTCAAACAATGATGAAAATAAATAAAACTAATAAATGTGTTTTTATACGTACCTAAGCAACACGATTCTTTTAGAATTTTCTGGTTCATTTTTATTTCATATTGATATTTTCATACATGAGGTGAATTCTTTCTGAAATTCACATAAATACCTATGGTTTTTAAATCTGTGAAATTTAAATATTGTAGTTTTGTAGGATTAATTTTAAATTTTAACTTTTAACAAAGATGGTGTACCTTCAGGGGTATAGTAATTTGGAAGGTATAAAAACTTATTTCCTGTTGGTCATTTTATAGTGGTAGAAATTAAAAGCTCATAAAATTAGACACTTTTTATGCAACACTAATATTTTCATAGTGATAGTTTCATAATGCTGGCTGATGAAATTTAACTCACCTGATCCATGACAATCTGTGCAAGAACAAAGCTTTTAGTTATCAGTATTATATTGATCCTTTTTATGTGACTTCCACTTAGAAAGTTTTGCTGTTGCAGACAGTATCAGGCTTTAACAGCGTATACCCCCACAGTTATCATATCAAAAAGAGAAAATTATTGGGAAGCAACTGTTTATCGGTACCTAAGGCATTGCTTTCTAGTGAGAAAATAATTCTTGCGCATGGCTATGCATATGTAACATATTAAATATCTTAGTCTTGTATCTACAAACAAATAAAAATTGACCTTTTATATATTCTTAATCTTGAAAAATAAGAAAAACTTAGGGATATTGTTTTCAGTTCTCAAGTAATTTAGTGTACTAATGTATGTTACTGTATTTATGTATGTACAGTGTGATCAGTGTATCTTGATAGCATTTTAAATGTTAATAACTTTTTTACTTTTTAACTTATCGGAGTGAACAAAAAACCAATGTAGGGTTACTTAAAAATAGAAAAACAAAAGACTATTAATTTTACAAAATATCACCATAAGTTGTATTGTTTAAATCGGACACACCTCGGCACACACTCTATCCTATATTTCCCTCAAATGGAACTCTTCTTGCAGATTATAAATATAATATCTGGTGTATGTAATTTTTTTTTAACAAGCATTTGAACTCCTAAACTAATAATATAACAGACTTAATATTTGGACAGGACATATTTAAGATTTTCCCATAAGAGACAATGTTTTAGAGAGAGAGGGATAACCTTGATTTCCTCAAATTTGAAATACTTTTAATGTATGAGTGCATTAGATCAATGGATTTTGGAATGCAAAGGTTTGTTACAAAACAAATTAAAAAATGCAGGTGTGTATTTAAAAGTTAAAAAAAAGGCCCCTCGTTTACGAAACATCAGATTCAAAATATGACAGCATCATAAAATGTTAGACAAAAAAATGCTTTGGCAATATGTTTACAACTTTAAAAAAAATTTAGGATTAAAAATTACTGCATAATTTTAAAAATGAAATATTTTATTCGTTTCTAAATATCTCAAGAACATAATGGCTATAATTCGCCTGCAGGTGCTATTAGGATTGCAACGAAATTGTCTAAAACTTTCCATATTTAACCATTTTTCTATCTCTTGCAATAAGCGAGATCTGTTTTGTGATGTTACATCCTCTCCAAATATGAAAATACAAATTTTCAGAAGTCAAAATCTCAAAAACAAGTAAAGATACAAATAGTTAGAATCTGGGACCAAATTCAAAACCCAAAAGAAATTGGTGTTTTATTTAAAAAATAAAAGTTGATACCACCACTACGTTTTATACCAATATGTATACTTAAAAATATTTCTAAAATGTAACAAAAATAAGTAAAGTAAATAAGCATCCAAATGTGTATTTCTCTTTTTTTTAACTGGCATGTTTTTTAATACAGAATTGTTTCTAGTTCAAATTTCCAGGTATTACTAGTATCACTCTATATTGTCATATTTCTTATCAACTTGAACGAAATTGTGCCATCCAGAACTGGTATTTTATTTGTTAAGGCAGTGTGCAAGTCAACAAATATCACAGGAATAAATACATGTTTATTATTAAATTCATTTTTCAAAAAAAAATTATACGTAGTAAGAAATCTGGCCTACAACGCAACTGCCTAAAAAATATATGGAACCTCTAAGTTTTACACAAATTCAATGAAGATTGAATAATCATTTTAGACAGAAATACGAGCAGAAATATTAAAATATGTAATATTATTTATTGCTTCTTTTTAACATTATCACTATAAAATGTTCAGATGCTAACATCGATGGTAATTTTCTTGAAATATAATACCATTTTTTTTTATTACATGCTTAGTTTTTTAAGGTCTTTCCGAAGGTCTTTCTTATAGCATCAGCTTTTAGTCTAAATAGAAGAAAGAGTTTTTTCTGATAAAAAAAAGTCGATAAATTCACCTTTACCAACAAGTTTCTTCGTACAGAATTCTCTTACAAGACCACAAGGACGACCATACAAAACTGAGGTAGGAGTACATAATTTCTTCTCTTCTAAATCTCAATGAAAATGGAAAAACATGTTTTTTTTTTGGGATCCCGGAACCCTAAAATGCAAACATCTGTAAAAATCTCTTAGGGTGATTTTTCCACGATTACAATACTTCCCTTTTACGGGACCATAAGAAAGATCATACAAAACTGAGGTAGCAGTACACAATTTCTGCTCTAAGTAGAATTATTTAGATTTTACAGACTTTCTAAATATTAAATTGTCATTTTTCAAATGTCAGATCTCAAAAACAATTGAACTTAGGATTTTTAAATATGTAGGGTCAAAAGCGCAATGTAATAAATAACTTCACATGTTTTAATATTTTTTCAGATATAATAACCTGAATTATTCAAATTTGTGAAAGGCATTAAAGACGCATGATTTAAGTATGCGCTTAAAACTGCAAACAAGAAAAAATGTCCTACAACTTGTATCACCGAGATATCAACTAATCAATTTAATCTTCCAAAAAATGTATAAGTCCTATTGATTTGATTACTTTTACTACTTTATAAATATTACTTATATATTTGTTTAAAGTTATTCTAAGTAAAACAAATATATTTTTATAATAAAATATATTTTTTGGAATCTTAGTCTTATTATTTCAATTTTTTCACTTCAAATGTATGTCTTAAAATCCACCTGACATTTTTTTTCTTTCACTACCCTCTCTATTTTTGGAGCCTCACTTGGTTCCCTCAAAAACAAAAGTGTATGCCTCTGGGCATTATCATATAAGTGCCATAGGT
The DNA here is from genome assembly GCA_030620095.1 of Kuschelorhynchus macadamiae. Lineage (NCBI taxonomy): Eukaryota > Metazoa > Arthropoda > Insecta > Coleoptera > Curculionidae > Kuschelorhynchus > Kuschelorhynchus macadamiae. The sequence continues at coordinate 345,075 of JAUTXW010004815.1, forward strand.
ATATCAGTCAGTTTACCATGTTGTTAAGATATAATAGCACGTTGGACAGGCTAAAGATATTTATAAAAAAAAAATATAGTTTCCTAATATTCCAGATAATATTATAACTACATGTATGCATCTTATATTGTAGGGATGATATTAACAAAGGCCATACATATTCAACCAGTTTTGCAAAGAAGCGCGGTAACGATGTTGAGAGTTTAAAGTTTCAAGATGAGTCTCCAGGGATATCTTTGTGAGTATAAATTAAGAGATCTTTCAGTGAAATATTTGAAAGTATCACATATTTGTAAAAGTATTCCTAATACAATGTGCCAAAATGAATTACGAAAAAATCTTTTAAAGGTTTAGATAATTCAAGTGGATACTAAAACCCTGACAAAATTACAATAAAAAAAAAAGGTTATGCATGCACAAGTGGTGTTTGCCCTGACAAGTTTTGTAAGGTCAAATAATGCAAGGTGGCAAAATGTAAGGTGTTGGCTGTAGAGATGTTATTCCATAATCTTGGGCACTTGGTTGTACTGTTATACAACCACATTTAAAAAGTGAGAAAAACCTGTGTTTCGCGAAAGACAAACCCAGTTTGCTCACAAAATAAATGTTTGACCGGGTAGTTTGGGTGACCATATCATAGATACCATATTTTTGGAAAGAAATTTAAAAGGCCCCACATATCGAATGTTGCAGGATACCACCACTCCAATTATTGATGATGTTCCGAAAACCCACACGAAATTTACTTTGGCATTAGTTTTCAAAAAAATTTGTCTTGGTATAGTGGGGTAGGGAAGGGGTTTACATGAAGAGAAATATAGTTTGATGATGTGAAGAAAAATCTAGCAAAATATAAGAAGGCTGACACTTGTATAATTCTAACACCACTTTCTTGATTATTACTGGATTTACTAATATTATTAGTAAATCCAGTTAATAATAATTTAATAATGAATTAATCATATAGCAAAAATCCTTTGGAAAATATATATATATATATATATATATATATATATATATATATATATATATATTACATGAAACACAGTTTGAAAAAACATAAAACAATATACATTGTTCCTTAATTTTATGCTTATTTTTAAGTAGGTCATTCCTTGACGTATTTTATGAGAATTCATATAAACATGTTTCCTATAGTCTATGTTTTATTTTGTGTTTGAGATACAGGCTTAATAAAAAGAAATAATTTTTTATGGATATTTTAAATATATTTCAGGACGATTTTGGTCAAGCATTGCAAGTTTGATTGGATGACAAGTATTAGGATTATAATTATCCATTTCATGGCGTCTGGGGGAAGGGCAGCATAATTCATATTAAAGAAAAAGTAAAGTATGCCACTGGTTTATAAAAAGTTGTTATTTTTGTTTAGATCAAGAGATTAAAACCACAGTTTTTTTTTATTCTGTATTTACTATATCTCAATAATATTAGGTTTTTCATTTTGTAACTTCAATCCAATGTTAAGCTTGTTTTTGGAATGCATTGGAGGGACTCGCGCAAGGCAGAAATTAAAGAAAAAAAGAAAAATTAAGTAACATTATTAATTAATTAAGTGAAATAGTATTTAACACATTGATTGCAGTAGCTAAAGTTGGTTTTTAAACAACGATGCCTGAAGTATACTGCATTTCATATAGGATTTACTTTAGACTCCTTAAGAATTACATTGACCATCATTAATTTTAGTCTGAAGGGCAGCAAAATATGTATTGATTTAGAGAAAATGTAGACACATCTTCCTGTGTGACTATATTTTTGTATAGCCTGCATTTTCTGTAGTTTTGGTTCATTTATACTTATACTGGTTGTAATAGTAGTGGGAGGTACAACACAAAAGTCTATAGTTTTTACTATTTTTAGAAATATATTATATAGAGTATTAAGATTCTGGGGCAACTTAATATTGTAAGACAACTGAATGGCATTTATGTATTGAGTAGGCACATCTCTCTTTGCGAGTATGTTTTTGCATAGTAATCATTTTCTGTTAGGCTTTGTTCATTTATACTTCTATATAATACTCTGGTGTATTACATGCTCCTTAATATTTTTAAATATATGAACATTTTTCTAGGTTACTTCAGAGGATATTATGTATATAGAAAGAAATACAGTTGGGCAGTGGGATATAGTGCGGGGCACGAAAGAAAACCGCGCGGAGTCAATTGGTTTAGGAAGGTCGGCCAAGACATATCTTTAAACCAGTGGTGTCCCGTCGTTCTTTAAGTAATATGGCACTCCTTTTTAACTATACGCACTTCAGATAATTAAAATATGTAACTATGCTTAATGATCCTTTATCTATATTTGTCTGTTTTCTTTCGTGTACCGCACTTCTATATCTCTTTTGTGTTTCAAACACGGCGAAGTTTCGAATTTTAAAATATTTTAATTTTGATTTTTCTTGATCGATTTACCTATAAATATATTTTTTCTTGAGTTCTGTCATTAACGGTTCCCGGGCTACTGCCTACGTCCACTATTATTGGACCACCCAGTATAGTGATACACGATTTACAAGCCCAGATTTTGCAAGGGCAGCTAGCATCAGAGTGGCCGTCTGTTTCCGTTTGTCATATTACTTTATACAGGGGCCGTCATTGTGAAGTACTATACAGGGCGTTTCCTAAGTGCGTGATGTTAAAGGGGGTGTTTTTATATCTTAAAAGTGTTACCTTTTGAAATACAGGTTGGTAAAGTTTAAAAAGGAAACATTTTTTTTTCATCCCAATTCTGATGCTATTGTAGATAACTGCATGAAATTTGATACACGTCTTCTATGCATTAAGGAGCATATGGATTTACTCATTTACTCATTTACTCATTTACATACATTCCATGTGCACGCCACTGGTAGAAATTTGAAAAATTGATTGTTAATAAAAAAATGCTTTTTTATGCATAAAAGACGTGTATCAAATTTCACACAGTTATTTATCTATAATAGCATCAGAATTAAGATTTAAAAAAAAATGTTTTTTTAAAACCCTGTATCTTCAAAGTTGCGACTTTTAGGTTCATATTAAACTTTTTTCTCAAAAAGGTCCAAGAATCACCCCCCCTTTAATATTAGCACGTAATTAGGAAACGCCCTGTATAGTACTTCACAATGACACCTCCTGTACAAAGTAATATGACAGACGGAGACAAACGGTCACTTTTGTTATACCCGAATAGCCCAAAGTCGAACTGCATAAGTTAAAATTTTGATAAATCTTGTTCACTGGAATCAGTGCTAGCTCCCCTACTATAACTACATTAATGTGTTAATTTTGGAAAAATATAAGTTCTGTAGTTTTTCAAATATTAATTGCAATATTAGATATTTTTTGATACCCGGTATTGAACAGAAAATTAATTATTTTGAAGCAGTTTATTGACAGCTACTTTATGAACAATTTTATAAAATATATGAAAAAAAACTAAGCCATTTTTGAGGTTGACGGCTGTGATTCTAATGGTTCGATTTCTTCTAAATCGTTGTCTTCCTCTGAAAATGATGAGGTTTCGTCTTCACTACTTGAAGATCCCAGTGTGATAACTAAATCATTAATAACCGTTTCAATTTTGCCATCTACTTCCCAGTATTTATTTTCAATAGAACGAACTTGTTTAACATACGATTTCCAATTTTTAGCCGATATTGAGTCAATCGCTTCTAACGTTATTTTATTTAAATCTTTAATTGAAAGTTCACCGGTGTTGCGTTCTCGAATATATTTTGTTACTCCTGCCCATGCAAGTTCAATAGGGTTAAGGTCGCATATGTATGGAGGCAGCCTTAAAGGTGTATGACCGAGGTTACGTAATAGACCCTCATTTTTTTTTTCTCTAGACTTGTTGGGTGATATTACTTCATATAATTGATATTTTCTTCATGTTGGATCACATACAAGATTGTTCGATTTAAGCCACGATATCATATGAGCTTTTGTAGAGTATTTAGTTGGCACTTTATCTTCTACGTGAGAATGATAAGACGCATTATCTATTACCACGACTGATTTGGGAGGAGTGTTAGGTAGAAGCTTCTCGAGCAACCACTTCAAAATTATCTCTATTTGTCTGTCCATGATAATCTGTTAGTGCCGAGCGAAAAACTAAAGCAGCACCTGGAACAAATCCGGCTTCTTAACTAGCATGAACCATAATAAAGCGACTACTAGAGCGGATTCCCTGAACAACACCTGTAACACTTTCGTTTGACCAGCATTTGTTCACTGTCATATCATTATCTACCCAGGTTTCGTCTAGATACACAATATCACGTCCTTCGTGCCTATATTGCCTTACAGTTGATAGATATTTCACCCGCCAGTGAAAAATATTTGGTCTCTCAATGTGCAATTTTCGTTTATTTTGGCATTTGCGCGAAACAAAACCATTTGATCGTATAAGCCGATTTAAGGTTTTATACCCGTACGGAAAATCTATTTTGTTCTTTACAGCACGAAGTAGGGGTTTGCAGGTCGGAACCTTCTTCAAGTTTATATAAAAATCCTCTGTTGTTCGTCGAATTACTTGAAAATCACCATCGTTAGTTTTATCTTTGTATGATAATCAGAGTCTTTTTTTACCAGGAGATTTTAAAGGTGAAGTAGAACATGAGCGATCATTATGTTCTCTTTGAATTTTTCTTACACTACTTTCCGAAACACCAGTGTAAAATGCAGCGCGTTCTGTTCGATTTTGAGTTGGAATAGTCAAATTATTATTTTCAGCTTCTCTAGTACAGGCCTCTATAACGCTCGCAATAACTTCACGTGCACCGCTTCGAATTGTTTTTCCTCTTTTGCTCGCCATCGTTACTTCGAAATAATAATTCAAATTCAACGCAACGCATTTATATAGAAATGAAAACAAATGCTATAGGCGGTATAGGCGCCACTGGAAATAGCTTGAACCTTCTAGCGGCAAGTGCATGGAGACTCTAGGCACATCTCAATTACAAGTGGACTAGTGCGAAATTTACTAAATCCTCGATTTATTTTCCGTACCGCTTAGCTGGCGCACTTTATAGGTGAAGCGGCAAACTATTACAACAAATAAAATAACATAAACTTTATTTGCGTACACAAATTTTACTTTTTCGCTTGCTTAAGACTATGAACCTTTATTTTAAGGACCGCACGGTTTTCTTTCGTGTCCCTCACTTTAATTCATTTTATAGAGAAATTAGAAAATACAAACAGCTTCAGTATTTGGCACAGTATGTAAAAGGCGACATAATACTTCCTGCAATAACCTGGTCAGTTCAAAATCAGTTTTAAATCTAAGGCATTTTAAAACCGATTACACACTTTATGGAAAGCAAAAAGAGAGTGTTGCAAGGTAGAAATTTGCGCAGTCAAGACCAAATGCAAAAATCAAGGAACCTGCCAATTTTATTCATGAAGAATTTAACCACTTAGCTGCTACACCTGATGGTAAAACACTTTTTATTATAACTATTAAATTCCCAAAATTTTATTTGTTTATTTAAACTTTTTACATATTAAGTACTTGACTAAACATTAAATATAGTATAAAAAGAAATCACATTTATTATTATCAGCTAATATAATTATTCTTTCAAAAGATAACCTTTAAATCATATTAAAGCAAACTAAAATATTATTTTTATCTCCAACCATTTTTTTCTTTGTGCGTATTCAAAATACACAGAATGTCGATTTTTTTATTAAAGAACAATAACTAAGAATTTTAGGTCTAAGGTGTGGTACATCAATTCTTTCAAAGAACTTTACTTTACTTGTATATGTATGACAACAGTTGATAAGGATTCAAATAAACATGTTCATTTATATGCACTTTTCCCTTGCTTTTCTTTATTTGCTTGGGCCTTGCCTAAATCTAATGGAAAACACCTGTTAAGTTGAAATTATAAATAAAATTGTTTTCATTCTTTTCAGTTTGTATAAATAATATTTCATTATTCTATCTTTATTATTACATGAAGCCCATCTCGCTAATGAAGCTAGTTTTTTCGTCTTTTTTTCCTACTAATTAGCATTAAAGAAAATTTGTTCTATATCATTACTGTTAATAATAGGCCAAAAAATATATGTAAGGTATTTGTCTGTTACAAATATGTGGGAAAGTAAAATGGAACAAACCCTTCTTAAAAATTTGCCTTTTTTGTTTACTACCTAGTATTAAATTAAAACTTCCAAAGCTTTTACAATTAAACATTAACTTATACCTATTTTACTTGGATCTCTTTTATGTAGTACTGATAAAACATATTTAATTTACACACAGAATTTATTTTTTTTATTTTGTTAGGTATGTATTAAGGTTATTTGTAAAGAGTAAACACCATATTTTCACATAAACAAGAAAAAAACTAATTCTAGTTATTTTTTCTCTAGGTACAAAGAAAACTCCAAATCACAAGAAAACTGTTTATTACTACGAACTGTACAAGCCAATAGACCATGTAATTTTGAATCTCACCATCGATGAAGAAAGCAGAAAAGGAAAATATATTTTAATTTATAGATTTAGAAGTTTGTAATCGTAAGTAGAACAGTTTGCTTTACTAAGGATGAAAAATGGCTTATTGGAAAATAAATACGTGACCTGCGTTACCTGTCATACCTGTTTTATTTTATTTATTAAGTATGAAAAATGACTTAGAGGGAATAGTCACCTAACTTGTGTTAGTGAAAGTGCTATAAAAAAAAGTGTTTCTTTTATAGTTTTACATATGTCAAATTTTGGTGAGCAATTCTAATTTTCAATTTTTATAACTTTGTCCAAAGTTATGCTTTTGTAGTAAACCCCCATGACTAGTTAATGCATCTTATGAGTATGAGTAGGCGTTTGTTGTGTGCAGAATTTAGTAGTAAGATCTCTTTATGTACAGATATATTTGGATCATATTTAATGCAAAAAGTTTCTACTAGAGAATGGAGATAAAGTGACACCATAGCTATTCCACTTTTGTTGCTGATAGTCATGTTATATTGAGAGTTTGTGGTTTTGTATACACTGTAAGTGGTTCAGTATTAATGTATTGTTTCACTACTACTTATTTGTGTTGTTTGTCAATTCATACCATGTGGTATGTGTAGCAAGCATTCTGGTGTGTACATTTCATAAAGACCATTTATCCGATGCTTGCATCAGCCATGTCTTTATATTAATAATTTGTTTGTTCATCTATACCGGTATGATTTTCCAGTTTATTTGTTACATTATAGTATATTTATAAAAGACTTACCTCAGAAAACTTGCATTACTTGTCAAAATTGACATTTCTTTAAAAAAATTACAGAAGGTCTTATTTGCTAAAATATGGAAAAGTTGTATTAAGAAAAGTTGTTTATTTTTGAATTTTACATATGCATACCAAATTTTGGTTAAAAATTCCAATATTTTTTTAAACTTTTTCCTGATTTTTGAAAATTCTAAAAAAATAATAATTTTAAAATAATAAATTAAATTAAATAATAGATTTCTGTTAGTAACCTTATCATAATATTAATTTCTTATGCCCAAATATTCCATAAACTGTGTGTTTTTTGGAAAAACATTAAAATTGCTTCTCAAAAGTATGTTAAGCTTGATGCAAAGTTGTCGTGATTTTGGGAATTTTAAGTATATATGTACTACATCTTAATACAAAAAAGTCGTAATTGACTAATTTAGGAGCATAATCGAAATTTAAAACTATTTTTTTAATATTTAAGTGCCTTGGACAAAGTTATAAAAATTGAAAATTAGATTTGCTGACCAAAATCCGACATATGTAAAACTATAAAAGAAACACCTTTTTTTATAGAACTTTCTACCACTTTATAGCACTTTCACTAACACAAGTTAGGTGACTATTCCCTCTAAGTCATTTTTCATATTTAATAAATAAAATAAAACAGGTATGACAGGTAACGCAGGTCACGTATTTATTTTCAAATAAGCCATTTTTCATCCTTAGTAAACCAAAAGTTATTGCCTATGTTAAATTTTGAGAAAGTGACCTAATAAAAAAAATTCCCATATGATGCAAACTTTTTCAAGGACACTGTATATATATATATATATATATATATATATATATATATATATATATATATATATATATATATATATATATATATATATATATATATTGTATGAGGTAGTAGAGGTAACATTCAGCCTATTCTGAATGGATTTAGGTTAAAACCTCCATTCCATACTCCACCGCAAAAACAGCCAAACTCTTAGAAAGAGCCAGTTAATATTTATATTATATAATATATATATATATATATATATATATATATATATATATATATTAACTATTAACTGGCTGTTTCTAAGAGTTTGGCTGTTTTTGTGTTGAAGTATGGAGGTTTTAACTTAAATCCATTCAGAATAGGCTGAAGGTTACCTCTACACTACACCACACACAAGAAAGTCAAACTATTCTCAGAATTTTATAATTTAATATACCTATTATACGTTTGTTGTGTATATGTTCCACAGTTTGATAGCATACTCATGAATACCCAGCCAAACTACAAAAAATATCTTTCAATTGCTACTAAAATGTTATCTTACATATTATTTATTTAAATGCTATAAGCAAAAAAAAAAGATAATTACTGATTTGTAAGTTAGGAATATATAATTATTTTATATTTTAACCAACTCGAGCACATAATTTGAATTATTGTTTTTTTTTATTCTAATCAATGCTTAAATATATTAATTAGACTACAAATATAGTTAGTTCGTTCTGTTAGCAACTCAGCAACTACATTTTATATAGAATAAAAGATCTATTCGTTTGTTCAATAAATCATTATTACTGTAGATAGGTACTATTTTCCTAATCTTAAAAATGTATATGATGATATTGTAATATATAAATACCATTTATGTAAATGCTATTATTTCCTAATAAATTACTAACCCGCAAGCAGAGTTTTTTTTATATTTTCTCATCCATCTTTAATATTTATAAAAGAAAAACCTTTATATTCAAACTTTTTCTCTTGCTATTTTTAGACCTATCAGAAGATAGAAAAATCCCATCAGAAACTTGCAAAACAATTTTTCATTTTTGTAAAAGCAGAGCAATTTTTTTATCTGCTTAGACAAGAAGTTAAACCATTAGTAAAACAATTTTCATTTTACTGACATTGCAATTCTAAAATTTCAAACGAGACTAAATAGGTTTAGGATCTTGGGGATATTTTTTAAAATTTTGTATTTGAAGTTTATTTTTTTCTGATCTTTATAACAAATTGTAGAAGTTGGAACCAAAATAAAGAAAAACACACTCTTCTACCCAGATATACCTGAAAACATTCATGACTAGTAAATTTCAGTGCTTAATTTATGCTAAAATAATTTGTCATAGTTCATAAAAGGCTGTTTGTAATTTTGCAAAAAAAGAGTAGAAACAACGTGCTTATTCATGTTCTGTGCTATGGCAGAATTATAGTACATTTAGGTACTTACTTTACTTCGAAATTCTATACAACTGTTCCTATTTTCTTAACAGTTTGAAGGAGAATGGTTATCGCCCGCTCAAGGCGTATTTTGTTTTTTATACAATGGACTATTTTGCATACACGATATAAAAATGATAAACTACATTTGAGGATGTTTAAAGGCATGCAGGAAATTTTCTAAAATTGTTTACTTTGAAATTAAATGTCCAGTTAGGTATACCTTACTAAATACCTATATGAAACATCAATTCGTTTTCTTTGCGTAGAGTCAAATAAATCTATATATTTCCATTTTTTAGAATGGAACAATTTTGAGATAAGAAATCCTTTGCAAAATTTAGTATTTGGCATAATTTTTTGCCGCTAAGAACAGTTTGATTGATTTTTTTTATGTTACTTGACAAAAAACAACCAATAACGGTGTGAATTCTTATTAACTAACGAAAAAGATAAAACTAAAATTTGTTACACGAATCCACCGTAAGTAACTAAGATATGACGTAAACATACATTCCTCTTCCTTAATATCCCACATAGTTAAAGAAAAGACCGAATTTCTCCCTTAAAATATAAATATTGTTTAAAAAATTATATTTTTCCATTTGCCCAAATTTACTGATTACTTAGTTTTTCCAACATCATAGGTATTAAAATATTCTAAACGTTATTTAAAAGAAAAACCATAGAATCCGATAAAAAATAAACGAAAGACCATGCGAGAGATAAATGTTTATGACGTCATTGACAACACGCAATCGGAATTCCATTTTCTTTGACGTTATTGCGCTCTCTCTTCCATTAGAAAATATTAAAAAATTTGGGCCGACCTCTTGCGGTAGGGGTTCAAACTTTACCTGTTACCAACTGCAATTGCCAACCTAACGTATTCTCCGAAAAAATTCCAAGATTTTAGAAATTATCTTTGGTGATAGTTTGGGAAAAAACTACTATGTTTTTCGGATCAAATATGTATGCTCTCCAATTTGAGTATTTTGGAATTTGACGAAATTACTTCTGAGCATAGAAAAGCTCAAGGTTAGTACCGCTATTGTTTTCGAAAAATTACTAGACATATAAACAGATTTTTTTTTGCCTTTAAAGGCTAAAATGAAAAATTCAACATACTCAATTTAATTTAGAAGTGTTTTAGAAGATATATGTTAAACTCTGATCGTTAAATTCCTTTTTATAACTTCGCAGACTATCACAGAAATCAACCTATTTTTGGTCATTTTACGCGATATTTTCTCAATGCTAACTGACTGCAACTGCCCCCTTAAGATCGCGAGTCAAAAAACCAATAAAATTTTTAAAAAATCAACATAAAAAATCTTGTTCTTGCCTTTAAATTTTAAAGAAAAATTAAATGTGAAAGTGACATAAACTGGTACGAATTCAACATGACGGAACAAAATGTGTGTGTGTCAATGTAAAAACTACTTATGAATTTATTTTAAATTATGCCTAAAAGGCAAGAATGGCATAGGTAGAAAGAAAATGGTAAAATATTGGTAGGAAACCAATATGATGGAATAAAATGGCATCCAATAAAAATGAAAAGACAGTATACGTATGACATATATACCGCGACTATGTACTGAACTAAATTGGGTCACACTTCATTATTCCTAACAAATGGAAAAATCATAACGAGGGAAGTTCCGGATAAAGAAAATTTACCGAATTTTTTGTCATTTGAGCAAAAATGTCTTGCAAATTGACATTTTAAATATTTTTAAGGTAGTTAATAAAAAAATCAAATGTCAGGATGTGCAAGAATGTCTCTGTACATATAATAAAACGAATTATCTTGTGTTTTTGTGAAAAATGAAAAACAATAAAATTTGCTTTTGTTGTTTGGTTGAATTAGATACCACTTTTACGTAGCAAAAAGTTTTTACCAGATAAGAAGCATTTTAACTTTTTTTTGAAATTATGGATTTTATTACTGAGAAGTATTTAATACTGCTGTGTCACTTCATTATACATGTCTATGTAGTAATAAATACAATAATCGGTTTCGGTAAACTATGTTGACACTCTTAAATCTCGTTTATTTTTGTTTCTTTTTGTTTTTATCTACCATTCTAGCAGTCCAAATTGAGAAAATGTGTGGAAAACTCTCATCAGCACTCAAAATTTACTTTAAGATGTATTTATTATACAAATCGAAGGTAATTTTGATTTCAAACATCTTTCCGACTGTTCCCATCGCCATACTTGTTTTTAATTTGATGTGAGACGTTGCCATATTCATAATTAAAGAAATACCTATAATACCTGATACACGTAAAACTAATTTTTTTATAACAAAACTTATAATTAATAAAAATGCGGATTAGGTTAGGTTAGGATTAGTTAGGTTTCCTGTAAAGGAAGCGCGCGGTAGCGCGCCAACCGAATTCCGAGTCTATATCGGGATGTTTCTGTAACAAAAACTATATTGTTAGGTGGATCTGTCCCGCTAACATTAGGTTAGCCCAGGTTCGTCAATAAAACCTTCATTAAACCTATAATAATAACAATAAATAATTACAATTCTGTTGTCCAAATAATTTTCAATGGGTCATTTCATTTCCTCTAACAATTTGGTAAATCTAAAATCTGGCAACATTGCTAAATTTTTCGTTTTAAGGCTGTCAAATTGTGACCGAGTGTGACTTTTAATTAATTTTTTTTAGGAAAACTCTTGCATATCCCGCAATTTTTATTTTTGAAATGTAATATCACAAATGGGTACTTTCTGGAAAAAAAATAAAATATGCAAAAATCGTCTGTCAGGATAGTTTACCGGAATCCAAAAATCTTTAAAGTTTTGGATTAACTAAGGAGTAGAATGGAATTGTGTGGTACTCTCTGATGAGAGCCGGTTTGGGTATTAATTGACATACGATCGGTACGAGCCTGTAGAAGCCTCAGAATACTAGAGTAAACGGTAGATATGTATAAGAAGTTCATGCACACAGAAGTGGCTCTGTAATGGTATAGAGGGGAATATTTTTACAATAAAAACAAAATTTGCAAAGAACTTAAGGAGTAAAACCGAGTATTTTTCCTCTTAATTAGGTACGCAAAGGTTATACCCAGGTCTACCAAATAATAAATCAAAAATTTTGTTTTCTAATTTTTGCAAAAATATGCCAGTTTTGTTATAAATATGTTTAAAGAGATTTTTATATACCCTGTGCATTTACTCAGTTTAAACCACTTGTAAACGATTACCATAAAAGACAAAGAAACGCCATTTTCATTTTCGTATTATAGATTAAAAGTTGTGAATACAAGACATTGAAGTTTCGGATACGTTAAAAATATATTTAATTTTTTCAGGTCAGTTTATAAAAGCATTTTTTTGTTTTTCAATAGTTTGTCTTATTTTATAATAATTTGACTTATTTAACGATAAAAATATAAAAACAATACAGCGCGAGAGTCGCGAGAGAGCTCTCGTCTCGTGCTACGAGAGGAAATTGCTCTCTCGTCTCGTTGAGAACAGACGAGGCTAAACGACAGGCTAGAATCTCTCGTCTCGGCGGCATTACCAGCCATTTCTGAAAATAAATAGAACATTTTTAATAAACTAATAGAAATAGCCACATAAAGCAAATTTTTTTCTTTGTTTTGAGTGTTTCTACCTGCGTATTGGACCTGCTAAGACAAATTCCATTCAATCAAGCAGATCAAAACCTCCATATTTTTGCTACAAGGCATATATTTAGACTTTTCTTTGCTCTCGGTCAAGAAATTGGGTAAAACTGGATATAAATCAAGAAGCATACATTTCACGGATCCTGCCGAAATTTTGTAATGTTTAGGTCAAATAAAGGCATTTATAATAAACATTTCAAATAGGTTAGTTGTGTCAAATATGACATCGGAATTGATGTTTTTTTTTTGGTATACCTACCGAACTTAGGATTCAGAAGTAGTTTACATTTTATTTTGGCTTTATGGATCTCTGTATAAAATAAAATATCGTTTATATTAGTATATTTTGTGATTTCTTTTCATATATTAATATACTTGTTCTGAACAGTGGAGTGTTTTTGTTTTTTTATATAATTTATACTTGTTCAATATTTTTATTGGGTATTCAATCGATTTGCTATAAAAATCACTGAAGAAAGAAAATAATAAAATGACAATTGTGTGTATAATATTTTAAATTTTGATGATCAATATCTCGGAAACGAAACGTCGCCAGAAAGATGTAACTTCAGATTCGTGGTTAGTACGTCAAAATCTATTAGTTTACTAAATTAGTTAAAATTAGCGAGGATACGCTTATTGTATATTTAGCCAAAATATGTTTAAAAATATAATATATTCAATACTGAAAATAATCCTTTAGTAATAAAAAATGGAACTTAGAACACGTACATGTCGCAATATGAATAACCTACAAAAGTAAAAATTTAGATAGGTAACAAATGTTTTATTCATCTACTTTCGGTAGGGATTTTCCACCATTCTTTTATAGTCATATAAACACTTGTGAAATTTAGTAATTACTCGGAAATTTTACATGTATCATAGTATAACACTTATATCAAAGCTAGGTAATTTAATTGTACAAGAATTACACTCCCTTCGTTAACCGCATTTGCGTTCTTTAACTGTTGGAGAGACTTAACCACGACATGAATAAACGATAATGAGGTCAAGGGTTTTTCCGTTGATATCTGTATTTCAGAATTATGACAGATCTATAAAGACTTGGTTTTTCGAAATCCCAATAAAATTCCGAAAAAAACAGACGTATCCAAGAAAGAATGTCTTTTTATATTAAGCCAGTTTGTCATTCTTAAAACCAAAAGTTGGTGAGTTACAAGATTATTCAAGAAATCTAAATATTGTGAAAAATATGTATCATACGATTCAGCTCAAAAAGTTGAGAAAAGGAACTTGGTATTTTTATATTGATCTATAGAGCATAGCTTTATATTTGCAGAAATTTGGTTTCAGAAACATAAAGTTTAAATATTTTTATATACTTATTGAACAAATTTTGTTCCAAAACAATATGTTCCCAAAAGCATTTAGCATCACTATTTTGAATGCATTTAGAGATATTTAGATATTATAAATTCAAAAACACTAATATGGTTTTATGGCTAGATTACATAATTACATATTTATTTAGATCAAATAACTACATGTTTTATTAATAGAAAGCCTACCCTTGACCTTGTATGAAAATAAAAGGTCGTCCCATTACAGTGAACAATAACTAACAACAAAGGCGCTATTGTAATCATGGAATACATCCTTACCAGAAATCGCTTCAAACGGAATAACAACAATTAAATGTTAATTGACAGTAGCTGCTTCTTCTCCTTATATTTAAGTATCATTATTAGCATTTTGCTACGAACGTGTATAAAATGTTAATAGAATTTGATATATTTTTATTTATATTATAACATTCTGTAAAATCTCTTTTAAAATTAGCCAGACTAGAAAATGGCTTATAAATCAAGTACTTTTTGGTAAAATCAGGACAACAACAAATAGGTAAAAGCACTTAATAATATTTTGAGAGCTAGTGAAATCTGCAGTTTATGTTTTAAGTTATAGGCGCTATATTTCATTTTCCATTTAAAACATTCAGTTTTAGTAATGTAAAGTAGAATAATATTAGAAACATACTTAAAATGCTTGTATCTGACTTGAAGTATCAAGTATTTTTGTTTTTAGTAACTTACATATGTCACAGACGTTAGGACTGTAAGTGAAAATATTAAGGACGTGGTCATTAGCAAAAAAAGAAGAGTTCCTTCCCCCCTTGTTGCTGTCTCAAGCAGTCTATTTAGAAATAACTAATTTAAAGGGACATTTGACTTACTTTATCGATGATTAACATTACTGAACTATGTTTCAGAGAGGTTACTAGATAAATGTGCAGACTACCTTAGAAAATTCCCGCATGTTGAATTTATTTTGAGTTCTTATCGTTTAATTTTTGTTTCTTAAAGTTTTTGACTAAAGCTACCTTTTTTCAGTTAGTTATCATTAACGCCTTAATATAGGCCTCTTACAAAAAAATATTTAGTGTTGATGTGATCAACGCCTTAATATTGTTATACTAAAGCTGTTTTAATGTTTTAATTTTCATATATCTCTTTTGTTTTATCGCCCTCCTCACCTTTTGTTTGCTGTAGAGCTTTGTAATTGCTCATATATTAGTACGATGTAGTATTAAGGGTGTAAAGTGAGCAGCTACAGGTAACTGTGATTGCTGACTGCGTCTGTTCTATGAAACTTAAGTGTGATTGCTTTTTTTTTTAATTATATATATATATATATATATATATATATATATATATATATATATATATATCATTATCACTACAACTTAGGCGATATGTTGACATGCCACGTTCCCAACTATGCGGTCTGACTACTTTCTTACGTTGTTTTGTTCTATAAATAAGTTTAGCGCCAATTTTCAACTATTACGAACCATTTGTAGTGGTGCATGTAATAATTTAACATATTTCAAAGCGCGCCGCCAGGTACTACATCATTGAAATATGAGTCATTACAAAACTCTTGCAGTTACGAGCTCTTGGGGTATTTGTAACGCCCGTCGGTCAATAGTTGCTAAACCGTTGAAGTTATGGTAAAATTTTCTTATTAACATTTTTAATGTTTCATCTCTGCTATAACCCAAAGTTATTTTTCAGGATACAGGGGTAATACCAAAAATTATATTTTTGCTAAATGAAAAAGCTTATTTTTTCATGTGGCAAATGAAGCCTCTGTGAATTCTGTATTTATTTAAGTTTAAATTCGTATGTGGGTTGCGTGCAACGTTTCCAAGATATGATTTTTTTTAGATTAGTTTAGATAGATACTGTTTAAATTGTCATATCTTCGCCTTTTTATTAGTTTCCCTGACAAATTTAAACGCAATCTAATGGAAACTTAGTTTCTCCTAAACTCTCTTCACTTTTCAATTTAATTAGTCTAAGAGTGTCCAAAATATTTTGTTTAAATATGTCTATTATAAATTCTATTTTAAATGAATTTCTTAAATATAACAACATATATAATTTTGCCGTTGAAAAGCTAAAAATGTGTTCACTCAGAAAATATTATATTTGCCTTATCTATCTCATTAATATGTTGAGATATTGACATTTTTCCAGAACTTTGCATAAAAAATGGGAAAAATCGTAGACACTGCCAAGAAATCACAACAATTGCTCTTCGTTGGCATGTCAGTGTTATTAATTATTTATATAATCCTGTGACATTTGGCAACATCCTGTACATATTACCTTTCCTCAAGAAGAAGTATTTTGTACTAAAAATGAAATATACGAAACAAAAATCAATTGCTATAATTTATATCCTTGGAGAATGTTTATAGAATTATTTTCTGGCATCTCGAGTGTCCGGCGAGAGGTTTCATCAGGCAAGATATTCAGAGGCAAGATCATTTAAAGATTGATGGATCAGTTTGAAGGCCTGGGACAGTTAATTACGAAAAGCTTAACAAAATAAATCTAGTGCTAAACGGAAGAAATGAATTTAACGTTCTTGAATCTGTTGCTGAAGATACACATAGAAGTACTAGAGACATAAGTGCTTTGAGAAACAAGTTCCATCTATATCGTATGCAAGTCAATCAAGCACTAGGAAGACCAGATTTTGAAAATTGGTTAAATTTCTGTAATTGGGGTATTGCTCGAATTTGAGAAGATGTACAGTTCTTTAATATTGTGTTGTTTAACGATGAGGGGATATTGCACATCAATGGTCATATGAATAGGATTAATTTACATTACTATGCCAAGGTTTATGACAACTGTGGACCAGCAACATAGGTGGAATTTAAACGTCTGGAAAGGCATAATTTCGATGGACACGTGAATGGGAATATTTTTCACAATTTTGTAAGCAAAGATCTTTATAATCTGCTAGAAAATATACCGTTAGGACTATTAAAAAGTATGTGGGTTCAATTAGAAGGAACTCATGCTCATTTTGGCATAGAACTTCGAAATACTCTAGATCAAAAATGTCCAGGCCGTTGGACTGGAAAATGCGAACCTGCTTCATGGCCCTCCAAGGTCACTATTTCTCACAAAACTTGATTTTTTACCTATACAAAATACATTAAATATTTGGTCTACAGAACACCCTCAACTACAGCAGCAAACATGCGAGAAACAACATTTAATTCAGTTACTCTCTTAATGTTGCAAAATGTAAATAGATCTTTAACCAACAGCTTTAATATGTGTTTACAGCATAATTGTAGTGTTTGAATATCTAATGAATTAATTATATTTACGATAATGCTAATTTATTCATGTATTGAAGTAAATATAATATAAATTTGCTATACAAGGAAAACTAATATCTAAAAATAATAATGAGAATTTTAGACAAATATACTATTTTCTGAAAGAGCACATTTTCAGCTTCTCAAGGCAAAATCATGTAGGTGGTGTTTAATTTAAGAAATTTAATTAAAATATAATTTAAAATAGAGACATACGAACAAATATTTTGGAGTCTCTGTATAATTAACTCGAAAAGATATTTTAGGAGAAATTAAAATAACATTAGATTACATATAAATTTATCAGGGAAATTAACACACAGCGGCGGAGATATAACAATTAAAAAAAAATATTTTGACTATTTTTTTTTATATATCATGACTTGGAAATGCTGTATTCGACCCACGTACGAAACGAATTTAAGGTTAGATACAGAACTCACAAAGGTTTCATTTACCACATAAAAATACAGGGTATTTCATTTAACAAAAATATGATTTTTGGTTTTACTTATTTTTAAGTACACTCTGTAACTTGAATTTTGGCTTATAGCAGAGATGAAACGTTACAAGTTTTGTTATATTTTTTATTTTCTAACATAGCCACATTGGAAAGTATAAAAATATGAGATAAAAGTCATTTAAAGATTTTTTCTACGAGGTGGAGTTTTTAGGTAATTTAATGGTCAATAAGTCGAAAACAAATGGATACATGTTTTATTTGTGATTTTAGGCGAAAAAGGCCTGCAAATACAAGTCAAAAAGCTTTTAGAAGAATTTTTTGATAGTAATTTAAAAAATTAATGGTGAATTTGTAAAAAACGCGTAATTTTTACATATTCACTAAATGAAAAAAAAGTCTATTGTCAAAAATCTTCTACAAACATTTTAACTTGTATTTGCAGTATCGTTTTTAATTCAACTGTCTCAAAAATGGAATTTCAATTTTTTTTTATTTCAAAATGTTTATTTTGATATTTATTGCACATCCCGTATATATAATGACATTATTTTTTAGACGAATCTTATTTTTCAGATAAGCAAAACTTTTTATAAAGAATATTTTTTTAGCCTAAAATCACAAAAAAGAGTTGTCCATACGTTACCCAAATTTTCACTTTTGGGATGCATTGTTACGAGCTTGAAAAAGTTCTAAAGTAAATATTTGTTTTAAAAGATAATGCTTTCTAATATTTTAAGTAAGTGCACACAATTAAAAAAAAATTAGTATAAAGATTAAGAATAGGCCTTAATCTGAGCTACTGTCCGCGCTTCTATCTTTTTGGACCTCTTTGGGCTCGGTAACGATACGTCGGAGAAATACGCTTTTATGGGGTCTATCGTAGAGGTTAAATAGGCTTCTTTTGTTAAAAACCCGATTTCGTTGGAGCTTATAACAAGCCGACAGAGGTGTCTGATAGAGGCATACTTTTAGAAATTCCGTTGTTTCGAAATGCAGGGCGCTATGGTTAATTTTTCGAAGTCGATCATTTTTTTTTTCGTATTTCTCGTCTAAAAATCTGGACATGTTGCTTAAAAAAATAAAAGAGTCTAAAAATGGGGTAACTTTGAAGGCGTTTTGGCAGAGTCGAAATCCTAACTATTGTCTAGGTAAAAATGGGGTTCGATGGGGAATATAAAGCAAATTCAAAATCGATATCGGATGCCTATACCTCAAATGCCGAGAAAGCGGTCGAAATGCCAAAAATAACTAAAAAAAAATGTTTCTGCCTTTGCAATTTTCCCATATTTCACTATTTTTTCTCCCGAGGGATTAAAAAATCACATCGCCAAAATTACTCTCCGGTTTACACAGGGCCTGCCATTTAGAAATAAAATTGTAAATTTGATTTCCTATGCTTTTCGTTGAATTAACCGTTCATATGCTGA
Organism: Kuschelorhynchus macadamiae; assembly: GCA_030620095.1. NCBI lineage: Eukaryota > Metazoa > Arthropoda > Insecta > Coleoptera > Curculionidae > Kuschelorhynchus > Kuschelorhynchus macadamiae. The sequence goes on from JAUTXW010004815.1 coordinate 364,728, forward strand.
AAGGTTAATCCTAGGCAAATCAAATAAAGTCGAAAAAATTATTTAAATCTAGCTACGAGTAAAAATGCATAATTTTTTCATTTGCCATTGAGTTTACCACTTAGTAGGTACACAATAGAGGGTGTCTAGCTGTGACTGACATGTCATAATAAGCAGTTTGACAGGATTGCGATGTTTTTAACCCGAAATGTCTCCAAAATTTGAAAATATATGTTGGTCTTTCAATCCTAAGTAATTTAAAAGGAGTAAAAATCCGCCTACAACCCGAAACGTATAGAATTATCAGGAATTCTGTACAAATAAAGTTATAGCAAGTATTTTATACAGGGAGTTTGAAAACAAATGCGAAAAACTTCAGGGGGTGATTCTTGAGTTTATTTTAAGAAAAAAAAATTCATATAAACACATATCCTAAACCTCATAACTTTTGAGATACAAGGAGGAAAATTTTTTTTATAAAATTTGGGATACCAATCTAGATATCTTCGTGAAATTGGCTACAAATTTTCTATGCATCAAGACACATTTTCTGGTGTACAACATTTTTTTTAATTTCTACCAGTGGCGTCCGTACGGGGTTTGTATTGTATATTTTTGAAGAAATGAATGGTATGCCACTGACATTTTTCATTTGGTTTTTTTTGGATAGCCTAGACTTTTTTACGTAAAAATTACCTCTTGCGTTTTTCTCGTCAGATGTTCCATTTAAAAGTTATTTAGCAATATGTCGGAGTTTTTTGTTAAGCAAAATTGGCTATGCATAAATGATCATTTTGCCAAATAACTTCTTAAGTATAGAAGGACTAAAAAGGTAGGGAGCAGAATAGAGAATTTGAATTTGATATTCCTTGTTCAAACTAAAGGGCAATTTGTTATAAACGTTGGGTTAAAAGTCAACAATTCGGGAGATATTGGCGGAAAAATAATGTTTTTACTTTTTATCTTAAAAACGAAAAGCCATAGAACAATGAAACTTTATGGGAGTAATACTGGTATAAAAACACACCATCTGCATATTTTTTCACTTTTTTAAAATGAATGGAAAGGGATTGAAATAGACTACCCCTATTATTCATGTTAACTAAATTTAAAGAAAAGCTTACTCAACGACTTCGAACTAAATAAATTTGGTAGGTTGGTTTATTTATAAACCTTTTTACCTATTATATTTGTTTATAAACTTACCGATTCGAAATTAAAAATAAAATGAAAAGCATTACGGGACAAAGAAATTTATTTTAGAAAAATAATGTTGGCTGCTTTCAAATACAGTTTTATTTTGTACTAATTGTAAATTTTCTTCTTAACAATCACATTTTAAAAATAATTGATTAACAAACATGTTTCAAACTAACCTATCCTCTATGTATTAATGCATGACCTATGACATTTTCTTAAAAAAAACCTATTTAAAAAAAATGATTTATACATTGCCAAATGTATACGCTGAAATATGTCACGACATGATGCATTTATGCGACTTCTAATTCAGTGGTGTTCGAACTTCGCAAAGATGAGGCCTATCTCTTCCTATTCAACAGTTTTCATAAGTGAGATTTAAATACCTTTGCACATTTAAGCAGTATCAATATACAGAGGTAAATTTTCTAGTAGAGGAGGCAATTCTTTTTGTAGAAAATGAAGATATGACTCATCAGTTAATCCTAGCGGTAGAAAATGTGGCCCAATTAAATATTCATCGACAATTCCTATCAAAACGTTAACGAGCCCATGCAAACATGCCTCCAAAAAGAGAATTTTTAAATAAACGTGCTGTGATGTTTCAAAAGTAAGAGAGCTTAAACCCTCTAACGCAATTTTCCTGGTACTTGCCTCAGATTGCGCTTCAAATGTAGGATACGCTTGCATATAAAGACGACAAGCTTCCAAGGAATTTCTGCATTCGTGAAATTAACCATTATTGTTCTAGTGATTTAATTAAAACTCTACTACACAATTAAACAGATCAGATAACAAATTTTTGGTTAAATTAATCGTAATATATTGTATTTAAACTAACTGAGCAGTGTCAAATAAAGCAATATTAGAAACGTGCTAAAAAGTAATAGCGGCCAACTATTTTTTTTTTTAATTTACCCGTCCCGACACGTAATGATTCACATTTTATTTTTTAATTTTAAATCGGTAAGTTTATGAAAAAAGTGCAACAGGTAAAAAAGTCTTTAAAAGTCGTTCCTAAGTTTTTTTTTAAATTGAGGTAACAAGAATAATAGGGGTACTCATTTTAAAAAGTGAAAAAATATCAAGATTTTGTACCGCAATATCTCCCTAAATGTTGACTTTTCTCCAACGTTTATAACAAACTGCCCTTTATTTTGAACAAGGAATATCAAATTTAAATTCCCTATTCTGCTCCCTCACCTTTTAGTCTTTCTACCGTTTAGAAGTTATTTGACAAAATGATCATTTGCACATAGCCAATTTTGTTTAACAAAACTCCAAAAATTCCGACTTTTTGCTAAATAACTTTTAAACGGTACATCTGGTGAGAAAAACGCAAGAGGGAATTGATGTAAAAATGTCTAGCCTATCCAAAAGAAATATCCAAATGAAAAAATGTCAGTGGCTTACCATTTTTCTCAAAAATATGCAATGCAAATCCCAACAGACCCCATTGGTAGAAATAAAAAAATGTTGTATACCAGAAAATGTGTTTTGATGCGTAGAAAATGTGTACCAAATTTCACGAAAATATCTAGAATGGTATCCCAAATATTATAAAAAAAGATTTTTTTCTGAAAAATTTAACACCCTGTATCTCAAAAGTTATGAGGTTTAGGACATATGTTCATATGAAGTTTTTTTTTAAATGAACTCAAGAATCACCCCCTTAAGTTTTTCCCATTTGTTTTGAAACACCCTGTATACGAATGGAAGTCATTATAATACAAAATAATAGATTTATGGATGATGTGGAGAATGAAAAGTATGTATATGTATGTATTAATTATTAAGGGATTTTAATAGCAAGCGATGTTTACTTATTCCAGTATGCTTACAAACGGTTGGTAAAGTAGGTTCGGAACAATTATCGTTACCGGACTTATTAGTAATTATATTCTTATTTTTTACTTTATATCTATGCGGTATTTAAAGTGTGATATATATGTATATACGAGGTGTTAAAGCAATCCGGTTCGGAGTAGTGGCATTGTCCAGTAACCGGGGGATTCAAAAGCAGTTTTAATTTAATTTTTGACATTAAGTACTGGGTATATGAAGCGGCCGCTTTTTATAATTTCTAAAGATGTTGCGGGCTATTATTCTTATACTGATGATAATCATTATCAATGACCATTAAACAGTTAAAACAACAATTTATTTTAAATTTGCACCAAAAATAGTCTGGGTCAAAGTCTCCAGGGATTTTGGGAGTAATCGACGTAGATCTTCGATAACGTAAAAAGTTCATATTTTGAGAACCCACAAACCGATAATAGTCAAATTCAAAACATATATTGTTCATGTAATTGTTTTGACATTATGTGGAAGTCATAGTTTACCTATATGTAAAAAAACGCATATTATTTCGAAAAACGGCGAAATACTTTACATACAAATTTATTTTAATTTTTGGGCATAATTTTTTTTTTCTTCATAAAACTTAACTCTAAAAATATAAGGCAGCCTCCTGAAAACAAAAAAAAATCAAGAAACGGTTATTATATACAAAAAAAAACAAGTATCTTTTATCATTTTTTCAAATATACAGTGTGATCCTGAAAATTAAAGGAAAGTATTCCAAATACATTAGAGATGCCTAAGAACGGTGAAATACGTGAAATTGATTTTATCATTTTGTACATATAAACAATTTTCCAATATGCAGGGTAGCTTAGAAGGCTAAAACTGCCTCCTGAAAATAAATGAAAAAAATTAAGGGCATTTATCTTTTATAACAAATGGGGAAATACGTTCAATTTCATCTATTTTTCTGTCCATAATATTTTACAATAGTCGCCCTAGAGGAATGAAGGAGCCCCTAAAAAAACGTAAATATTTTTTTATTGTAAAGCGGTTAGTTGAAAAAAAAACGGTGAAATATGTCAGATTTCTTTTTCACTTTTACATTAAATATTTTCTACACTATACAGGGTTGCCCTTAGGTATACAAGAATCCCCAAACATACAAACAATTTTTATGGTAAAACAGGACCACTTATTTTCTTTTTTTGCATACAAAGGCTTCTTCTTGTTTTCTAGCATAGGGCTAGTGTTATAGAATGATGTATTACGAAACTAGTGTTTTATAAGAATTAGAGACTACTATTAATAATTTGCATTTCACGTTGCCTGAAAAGAGTATTTTTAATTGAATTTATTTTAAAGAAGTTCTGTATTTTAAGGCGGCAGCTGTTACTATTGCTTTGACATTTTAGAACAAGGAAATGATGTTTCTTTTTGTTGCTTGTTAGTATTAAAAACATGTTCATATGAATCGAAATTAAATAGCCAAACAAATGTCGAAACATCCCGAAGTTAAAAAAAAACAATAGTTCAATAATATTTTAGATAAATAAATACGGGTTTCTAAGTGACCAATGTAACACAAATACTTACTTTTTGAGCATCCAAGCACAAGCCGTTGCCTTTATATAAACAATGCAAAACTTTTTTCATATTACTGCTCCTCGGGCAATACAGAAAAACTTCTAAAAATCTCTGATGATATCGCTCTCTATAAAATACCTGTACTGAAAAATAACAAACAAAAAATTACCTTTATACTTACCTCGTACCTAAATCTGAACCGCTTTTAATAGTTTGTTGTCTTTGACGAGCAATTTATTTAAGATACAAAAATAGGGATGAAAGTTGGGTTAATGAGAAACTATGTTTTGCAGATATTACCTAATATACAAGGAAAATAAAACTATTAGGCATAGAATTCTTAATATCTACAAACAATTAAAACAACGCTTGATATATATTTTGATACAATTAAAAAAAAATGTTAAATACAGAGTTTCATTTAAAAAACCAAACTTGATTGATGCATAGGAATTTAAGCCACCTTGTATAATGGCTGATACGTGGTTAACCCCTGTTCAATAAATTATTGTTAACGGAAGAGCTTTCAAGATATTTTTGAATAATGCTTGAGAACGATGGTGGTCTTGCAGCGTGGAATACACCTTAAATAAACTGTAAAACATAAAATTTATAAAAAATGTAGAATCAGAAATGACCACCTTAAGGAATAGAATACCGATTTTTATGTTGTTTTCGACCTAAAGAGCTGAAAAACTTGTGCTACTTTTTTTAATTTCTATTGTGGAGTGAATTTAATTCCTAAAATACGAAAATAGAAAAGTGGATAATAGTTTAAAATTCTTTTTGTTCTAAATGTGTGCCAAAAATTTGAGGGATTTGAAAATAACTATTACAAAAAAAAGAGTAGGGTAGTTTGGGTGGAGAGTGTGTTGTGGAATCTGGAATCTGTTTTTATATATGTATTTGAGAGACATAAAATTATTTATTTTATTCGATATTTAGATATTAGCCCATGAATTTATATGATTATATTTCATCAATATGAATACCTATTAGTTCCATAATATTCCAACGTAATTTTTCCAATAAGTAAAAAATGGCTGTAAAGAAAGGAAATATTGCTTCTATTTTAAGAACTAATCGGACGCTCAATACACGACATATTGAAAACAACCGATTCAGATTATATACTATTTTAACCGTCATCCTCACAGCCGATTTGAGAAAACTCCGAAAAGTAGAGTGTTTTTAACTACAAATGGACCCCAGCATACATATTTTGTACAATGGGGTAAAATGGGATAGAAATATATCAATCTGCTCAAAAGTGGAGTCAAACCTGAAGGTGTTGCAACTGTTTGTATTTCACTGATTGGTAAATTTATTTTATCAGGAGGCAAACAAAAATATCTGAGAGCAAGTTTGGATTTTCCACCGGAAAACGTCAAATACTATGACCACCATATTTAGAATCACTAAATATTACATACAAAATTTAACACTTTAATAGATCGAGAAGGCCTGTATATATATATATATATATATATATATATATATATATATATATATATATATATAAATATATATATTTAACAAAATTAAGGAAATGGAAAAATATCTCAGGTACCACTTACCTGAATTTAATGAAAATACGTATACCTAGGTATGAAATTATGCTGGATCCAATGGCAAGTTCTATCGATAATTTAATGTATTACTTTTTTGTAAAATACCTGCATACAAAAGATAACCTGATATGTTTACAATACAAAAAAGAAGTACCTAATACAACAAACAGTAAATTTATAAAAATAAGTAGTGTTAAAACGTTGTCCATTTACTTCCTGACAATAGACCGAATACTGTGGGAAAAGATTAGAAAGAATGCCAGCCTCCTCGATTCGTCTACATTCGATTTCTATTCGCTTCTTTAAATCTTCGAGGTTATTGGGCTTAGTTTTATACACCACATTTTTAACGTGTCTCCACAAAAAGACGTAGAGGTGCGTCAAGTCTGGGGACCGAGGTGGCCACTCTATTATACCTCTACGTTCAGTCTATCTTCTAAAAAAAACATTGACTAAATATTCCTGAACCACCCTGCTGAAACCATATTTCATCATTTGGTGCACCATTACCTAAAACAATTAAGTTTAAATACTTAATACAGCAGGTAAAGTAAGGAATCTGCGGTTATTCGGAAATAGTTCTGCAATAGCTGGGACAATTTCGGTCCTTAAAAGATTCAAATATCATTCTCCAGTTAATGTGTCTTTCATGAAGAATGGACTGAATATTTTTTCACCCTTTATACCACACCAAACCTTTATCTTTTGGGGAAATTGGGTAAGATTTTCAAGTATCTAGTGTGTATTTGCCTTGGCCCAATATCGACAACTATGCCTGTTAACTTTTTCATTTAAAAATAAATTATGTACAACATCTTTTACCCTTCCAGTTAAACGAAATTTTTTGTTAATTTTACTTACGGTAGATTTAGTTATTGGATTTCTGTTACAATATTTGTCATTAAAAATATTACAAACATCTTGCAGGTTTCGAATTCTATCGCATCACCCAGTATATTTCAAATTTCAATTCTTTGGGTTTCAACGATCCATTTTTGTAAATCAACAAAACTAACATTGTCAAACATATCAGGTAACCTTTTGTGTGCAGGTATCTTAATAAAAGGTAAAGCATTAAATTATGGATATTAGACCCTTATTTTCACAAAAACTGTTGACTTTCATTAAAACTGCTCTTAAAAAAAGTATTGAGAATTTTACGCATATTTTAAAAAAGTACTATAATATAGGGTGTTCCATTAAAAAAATAATTTTCTTTTTATAGCAGAAAAACGGTAATCTTGGCAGCAATGTGGAACTAGCTATTGAATCTGGCATAATTTAATACCTAAATGTACATATTGTATGCCTGGTGCATACAACTGGCGCTCAAACATATACCCTTTCTACTTTGAAAATGTAGAGTTGGCTATCTTTAGCAAGTCCGGCATACATTCCAGGTTCTACCAAGTCCGGTTTTTGTATGTGTATATTGCGCCTGACAGCGTTGTTAATACTTTATTGCAGGTTTGGCTGGCGGTAACATGCCCTTAACTTGTTTATTCAAAATGAAATACGCATTGGGTGATATCTTAGTTATTTATATGAACAAAGTAAATACAATTTAACTATTATCAGAATACTGAGAGTTGAGTTGAAGTAAATTGTTGAGAGATGAATTGTTAAATTTAAAATTACTATGTCCGTCGATATGCCTCTCGGTTCTCGGTATAGCACAAAAACTACTTAGCCGATTAGCTTCACATTTTGGTCAAATGTCATACAGAGATGAACTGGTAACATTATGGTAAAAATCCAATATGACGAAACAAAATGGCGGCCAACAAGAATGTTAAAAAACCAGTGTAAAAAAACGAACAAGGAGGTATATAGGAACTCATAGACTGGCAGGGGCACTATTTTTATAAAAATATAGAATACTAGGTCACGGTAGATTTAATAATTGTTTGAATCGCTATTCGCGGAACATACAGCGTATAGCGATAGTACAGTTGCCTGTGTCTTTCGCCTAAACGTTGACTGAGAAATATGCCTAGATGAATAAGTTTTATGTCGTTTGCGGTGCCGGTGCCGCCGTTCTACAAACAAGTTGGAGTTGTGTCACGTGCATTTTTTAGCTTTTTTAGCAAGAGTGGTGGTAATCCGCGCGAATTTTAAAGTTAAAGCTTCTTGTTTTAAAGATTTAATTCCGTAAAAGGTGGAACTATTACAAATTAATAAATGACTTCTTATTTTGCACACCATTTTAGTGCGATTGGAATAAACTGGTAAGTATTTGGTGAGAATACGATATGGAAAAACCAAACGGCTGATTATTATATATTTTTGAAATCAATAAAAAAATATTTTTTCTTCATTCTTTATTCATTTGATTTCAAATTTTGTACAAAAACATGCAATATAGAGGTGAACGGGTAAAATGTATATATACTTTTTAAATCAATAAAAAAACTAGATATTCATTGGATTTCAAATTTTGTACAAAGATGTGCGAGAGTTGAACGGATAACACGTACGAATTCAATATTATTCAACCTATTATCCGTATTATCCGTAATAGGTCTTTTTTTAATAAAATAGTTAAAACTGACACGATTATTTTATTAAGCGACAAAAAAAAGATGTGTCGACCTGTATATATGTACCTATGAAATTATGTATTTTTGTACGTTCTCGATTTTCTCTGCAACTATTGAACAGGTTTGGATGGGGATTTCTATATGTTATAGAATAATATTCCAGGGTGACAAAGAAGAACACGGTAAGTTACAGAACGCAATAATAAAAATACCAGAAAATAAATAAAAGTAATAAAAGTTAAAATAATAAAGATTAAAAAATAAATACCTCAAAAAAAGCCCTGAAAATAAAAATTAACGTTTTAAATTATCTTGAAATCTAAAAACTAAGGCACTTTGATGAATAGACAGTATTTGGTGTACTTGACCATATTATGTCTTGAAAAAGTACGAATTCGAAAACAAAACAACTAATATAAAACGTTTAGTACCTAATAATCAGACAACCCCGACTTCAATAATTAAATTTTTTCAAATCGTTTAAAATGTTGTTTCTTACTTTACAGTGGTTTTTTGGAATCGGTTTTATTTTTTCAAGAATCAATTGTTATATTATTTAGTTAAGTTAAAAACTTTTGCAACAATTGAAAAAAGAAAAACTGAAATATTAAAAAATCCAATGAATCATATAATTAGAAATAGCAGAAAAAATCGGTAAACTATACCTGTAACTTCCCTCGTTAAAAATAAATCTTTTTGTGAAGAAAGTGTGACCCAGTTAAGTTCCGTACGTAATAATACAAATTGAGTTACTTTTTACTTCTTTTAATAAATGGAAGGATGCATTACAAGGGAAATTTCCATAAAAGTTAATAATACCTCTTTGCATTTATTTAGGGGCGTGCAGTCCATGGAAGCAAGGGAAGCAGTGCTTCCCCAAAAAAAAAATACAAAACATCTTCTAAAATGTAGTTTTTGAAAATGCTAAAATGTTATATTAATTATCAAGCCCATAATAAATGCGGCCTTGACTCCTACCGAGCCACAATAGAAATCGAATAGAACCTATTTCCACCGGCTGTGTGCAATTTTTGCATTTCAGTCGCGTGCTTTAAGTGGGGGCGGAAGCTATCGTTGGAGTAGGTTCTTTGTTTGAACGGCTATCTGTGTGTTGTGTGATACGTACGTCGCGTCGTGCATGGTGCGATATGGAAGACAATAATACGGACGTGGATATGCAAATAGCGGCAACTTCGGCTGTCGGTAATATCGTTGAAAATGTTGAAGAATTTAGTAAGAAGAGTGTGTGTGAATGTGTGGTGTGTGTGTCTTAATATTAAAGGGATTTTCAACATTAAACTTCGCTGATAAGCTTCAAATAATTTCCAAGGGAAGGGCAAAACCGCATATGAAAAACTTAACCACAAAAATGAAAAACTGTATTAGACTTTTTATCCGGAAAAACAATACGAAAAATTTAAATGGCTAACAGGGTGTGAAAATATAAGTAAATTATTTTGTCGGCCATGTTTACTTTTTGAAAATGAAAAAGGTCTCTGGAATAAAACTGGTTTTTCCGATTCAAACAATTTTCATAAAGCTATAAAAAGACACATTATGTCCAAAGCGCATTTGCAGGCCGTCATAAAAGAAAAAATCTTCGGCAAAACCAGAATTGAACACGCCCTTAATAAACAGTTGGAAATTAGTCACCGCCAACACAATGAACTAGTCGATAAAAATAGACTAATTTTAAGAAGACTTATCGATGTTGTTTGTTTTCTCGGACAGCACGAATTGGGATTTAGAGGTCATGACGAAACAAGGGTTTCTTCAAATAGAGGAAATTTTCAAGATTTACTTAGTTTAATGGCTAAATATGATGATTGCTTAAAAAATCATTTAGAGCAGTCTAGCGTTTTTCACGGAACGTCGAGTCGAATCCAGAATAATTTAATTTCCGCTGTTGAAACCATTATTCTAAAAAGAATTAAGCAGGAGGCGTGGTTTATCGCTATTGTTCTGGACGAAACAACTGATATCACTAATTTTAGCCAATTATCTATAGTAATACGCTACGTTAAAACGACAGATTCAAGAGCGATTTTTAGGTTTTAAGTCCGTAAATCGTACAGCAGATGCATTATATACCGTAGTTTATAACGTTACTAAAGAAATTAGTGGAGAGAAAAAATTAGTTGTTCAAAGCTATGATGGAGCTGCAGTGATGGCAGGACAATTAGAGGGTCTGCAAGCTAAAGTTCGAGAAACTTTCCCAAGTGCTGTGTTTGTCCATTGTTTTGCTCATAAATTAAATTTAGTTTTATCCCAGTCCATCAATCATTAAAGAGTGTAAAGTATTTTTCGTTACTTTAAGTGGCATGGTTGCTTTTTTTTTCCAAGTCAGCAAAACGTACACAAGCTTTCGACTCCATTGTCCACAAACGATTGCCCAAAGTAGCTCGTACTAGGTGAAACTATAATGGAAGACTTGTGTTAACAGTATCTGAAAATCGTGAATCACTGATTGAACTATTTGAGAATATAATAGAAAATAATGAAACGTGGGACTCAGAAGCAATAAATAGTTCGAGGGGGTTTTTGGACTGTTTGAAACGAGATTTTAATTTTAATTATTTGTTGAACATATTTTCAGAAATATTTCCATTCTCGGACAATGTTTTTAATATATTACGAAAATACATTAAAAAAAGTGGATGATTTTAAGTCCATGTTAAGCCAAAAAAGAGATGACTGACCTATTTTGGGAGAAAACGATGACGTTAAATGTAGAGCCACAAGCCAAGCGTCTTCGAACAGACAACGTCGGAGATGTTCAAACATCATACAGACGCCTCTTTTATAAAATAATCGATCAAATTCAGCAACAAATAAACTATAAAACTAACGGTTTAAATGATTTTAAATTCCTCGAGCTCTGCAATTTTGATGCATTTAAAGGAAAAACTTTTGCAGAAGATGCGTTTAAATATCTTCTTCTTCATTATGGCCAGTTCTTCGACCGAGTGTTACTGCGATCTGAACTAAAAGTGATTTACGAAACTGATCACATTAGCGCAAAAAATAACGCTAAGGAACTAATGCAGTTTTTAAAAGACAAGAAGCTGGAAGATGACTACACCGAAGTGTCGAAATTGTGTGAACTAGTATTGACAATACCTGCCACAAGTTCATCAGTATAACGCAATTTTTCAACACTTAAACGTATAAAAAATTCGGTGATAATTTTACCGGGGCAGGAGAGACTTTCGCATACTTCGCTGTTGTCCATTGAAAATAAACTTCTCCAAAATATGTCGGAGCATCGACGTTTTTATGATGACGTCATTGACGAATTTGCAAAAAATGATCGAAGAATCGAATTACATTACAAATAGGTAAGTTTCTAAAAATTGCTTCCCTTTCTTAAAATTTCACCGCACGCCCCTGCATTTAATAAAAGAAGTAAAAAATAACACAATTTGCATATTTACATAATACTAAATAGCTACGTACGGAACTTAACTGGGCCATACTTTAGTTTTCTTGATATAAACCTTTTTCCTTCAATCAACGATATAAAGAAGGACATGGAAGTTATGTAAGAGTTCTTTATTTAATCTATAGACATTAGCAACAAAAGAAGTCTTTTAAACACAGAACGCACAGCATCTTCTACCTTTGCAGTTTCACGAAATGTTTTGTTCATTTTACTTACGGAAGATTTAGTTATTGGATTTGTGATAGGATATTTGTGATTAAAAATGTTACAAACATATTGCAGGTTTCGCATTCTATCCCCATAACCTAGTATAATTAAAATTTCATTTTTTTAGGCTTCAGTTAAACGATCCATTTTTGTAAATTAACAAAACTGACATTACTAAACATATCAGGTAACCTTTTGTGTGCAGGTATTTTAATAAAAGGTAATACATTAAGAATTTTAGACTCTTATTTTTGCAAAAACTGTTGACGTTCATAAAAAGTGCTCTTAATAAGAAGTATTGAGAATTTTAGGCAGATTTTAAAAAATTAATATAACATAGGGTGTTCCATTAAAAAAATAAGTTTCCTTTTATAACAGTAAAACAATAAACTCAGCAGCAATGCTCTCGCCATTGGATCCGGCATAATTTCATCCCTAAGTCTACATATTTTCATTAAATTTAGGTGAGCCGTATCTGAGATATTTCCCCGTTTCCTTAGTTTTGTTACACTAAATTCCTTATTTATCGGCTGCGCTTTTTGTTGAAATGTATAAAACACTGAAGTTAAGAATAGGAAAAGATGTAGTAAACTCTTAACTGTAATTTCTTTTAGGGCGTGTTTTTTGCATTCGTTTTTACAAATAAATTAGAACATTAATAGTTTTTAACAATTACTGTACATATTTGTGTTAGTGCTATTAATCTTGAGACTCGTGCTATAAAACTTTCGTCAAAATAAAAGTTTGTGCTAGTGAGGTTAACACTTGAATTCTAATAAAAGTGGATTTTCAAAGAAATATTTTAATTTAGAAGAATGTCCTTTATTTGGTGTGTACCGAATTGCAATGGAAACTATCCGAAAGAACCTAAGGTTCGTTTTTTGGGTTTCCAAAGGGCGAAGAAAGTCGAAAGAAGTGGCTTCATCCAATAATTCTATATCTCAACTCAAGATATATATTTCAACCGGACTAGATCAACCTCACACGCATTTTGCCACTTTTGTCGCTTACGTAAACTGGTGCTAAGGGCTTGAATTTACTACCTTGGAAAAAACGGATTTAGCACAGCCTATATTATATTTGAACAACAGACTAACAGTACTATAAAGGTGTATTTAAACATTTTATTATATACAATTTGTTGCTGGGACAAAAAAAACATATTTTACGGTTTTTTATTTCTACTTAAAAATGTTATATATCTACTTAAATAAAATAATAATAATATATGTATAATCTTCCCCATTAGACCATCAGTACTCCCTCTAATAAATCCGCACTTATCAAGCCACAATGCTGTGGAAGTAACGGTAGCATTTGGGTTTTTTTTCAAATATTTCCATTAGTTTTGTCTTCTTGTCCCCATTGTATAGTCTTTATGCTATCTAAAGTGTTTCTTACTGAACAGAATAAAAAAAGCTAGAGGCAGCAGATAAATATTCATTAGTCTGCAAATGTCAGATTGGAAATAGCCAGTGACAATATTCAGATTTAGGCAATAGTCAATAATTGTCATGTATTTGTTAAAAAATTCATAAATTTTGAATCAGTAAAACCAGTTTAAATTTTTATAAACACTTGAATAAATCACCCTTTTAATATTTTTCAGTTAATAAAGCATGCAATTCTTAGTTCTACTGCTGAAATGATTAATTCCGATCCAGCTTTTACTAGTGAATTTAAAAACATCATTCCATATGTCCTAGATTAAATTAATTGCCAAGGGCGTCCGCAGGGGGGGTGGGGTTGCAAAATTTAGACACGGGAGCGTGGTGTGCCTTAAATATGTAAGTTCAGTGATTAGAGGACATTTTTCATAATACAGGGAGGAGGGGGATGCAATATTGTATAATCGATGATTACCATAAATACCCATAAAACATTATATCCAACTCCTAATAAACTAAAAATCATTACGCTGGGATGTTCCAGTGGTGAAAAAAAACCTATTTTCATTTGGGAAGGCTGGCAAAATATACAATATTAATCAGTTTCCTAATGTTTGTGGTAAATACCTTTTTAACATATAATTCAGATATATACATACATAGAACAATATAAGTAATTGAAACACAATACACTTTTTAAGCTGAATAAAAGTTACGAATTAATATACCCAGTGAATGAATAATTATCAAAAATAAAATATATATTACCTGTAAGTTGTTTATATAAGGTGGGAATTTTTTATTTATCATATATGACAGAACCAAAATTCCTCGACGTCAAACGGTTCTTCCTTGCGACTAACCAGGTTTCATTTTTGACAACTTGCCCACTGTTTTCTGCCATATTTCAGAAATGTTTTCTTCCGTGTACCGTTTTCTGCCATCATCTATGGTTTTTACCTTATCTGTTACAGATATATTGTGGTATGCAAATATTAGCAATGTAGCCAACAATTGTCCCCTAGAGTATTTCCACATAGATTCCACAATGTCATTCATCAAGTTTAATCTGCAAGTAACGAATTAAAGAATATATTACTGACAAAGTATATTAAATCAGTAACAATGTTTTCAAATTTAAATAATGTTTCAACACATCAAATATTTTTTAGAATATGAATATGTGCCTAAAATGTATAAAGAGCGCTTACCTCAACTTTTTAAACACAATCTCTTTTATACTGGCAAGAGTATTCCTTTTGATTATAGGAAGTTCCCATCAAAACCAGGTCTTTCACACGGTTTGGATCTAACGCGTTTTCTTCTTCTTTGCAAAAGCTTGAATTATTGTTGAGAACTTGATAACTCATTTCGTTGCAATAATAATCTAAAAAGAAAAAAGGAATCGTAGCCAGAATACACATATATCTATTATGGTTATTTAACTAAACATCAAGCTTTATTATTAGAAATCGACAAGATACACCTAGTAGTTATTTGTAAGTCTACTTACATGTAACAAAAACGAAAAATTCACTTGAGAAACCAGGAAAAAAGAACTTGTAAAATAAGTTCTTAGAATATTTAATGTAAACAAACTTCGGAAAGTGAACATTGACACGACAGTGCCTAACAATATGGCCGCCGTGACCTCACAACTCCAGCTGTTCATTGGGGGAATAACTACTTATGATAGCTCATCGATGCCCGCTTCCTGGCTTTCTAGTAGAGTCGGTGCTGGTGAAAGTTGCTGTTTTGGAATTAGATCATACTTAAAGTATCGATTAACTAGCTCAAGTCCCCGGTGTCCTCAGTTCGCCCATAATAAACATTTTAAAAGTGCACAAATTTCATTAGTACAAAATTAAATTAGTACAGGAACTGAATGAAGTGTTCCTGATAGAAGGCTGCAGTTTTGCAAAGAAATGAGCCAGCGATTATTTGAAGGTCCGAACTTATTTTTTTTTGACATTTGCTTTTCCAATGAGTTAACATGTTAATTGAATGGTGTTTTAAATAGACCTAATTGCCGTTACTGGATTGACAGTAACCCATATTTATTCCGCGAGTATCTTACCCAACATCTTCAAAAAATTAACGTGTTTTTTTTCATATTAGGAAATCGTATTACTCGACCACTTTTTATTCCTGGAAATTTAACTGGTTAAGTGCGCCTAAACATATCTGTAGATGTATCTCCTCCAAAGCAAAATTGACGTGTCCGACCATTTCTACATTTCGCGAAAGGCAAAGCTAGGTGCATTATTTTCTTTAAACAGCACTATATATATATATATATATATATATATATATATATATATATATATATATATATATAATTCGTTTTTTTCTTTAACCTTATGAAATATTTTTGTCGGTATTTTCTTGGGTATAGGTTAATATAAAACCAGTTCTATAATTTTATCGACGTTTCGCTCACCATATTGAGCTTTCTCAAGATGAAAATTTATTTCCTAAAAAGACACATATATATATAGTTAAAAAACATAAAATTATCAAATTTAACTACATTTTTTTAAAAAACATTACATCTAAGTTTTTCGGTACAAACAAACCAAGACTTTACAATATACAGAATACACTTAACAGAAAATTAAAATTTTTATTTGCTACGTACCTTGAAAATGACATGTTAATCCTAAACGGAATCGAGATTAACAGTGATTTCTATAGCATTGGAATGCTGTTAGTTTATAAGAAATGATACATTTTTTTCCTTTTTTTTAAATTTTATATATGATATATGTTTGGGTTTCTGCTATTTATATGTACAGGATGTTATGTGAGAATAGCTTTTTCTTTGGAATAAACTTACTTAGAAATTAAATTATGATAAATTTGGCTTAAGTTGTTGATATCTTTTTTATCATTAGCATTTTTCTCTTTTTTAATCTGAATCATTTCTTTGATTGTTAGTTTCCGGTACTTTCTTCTCCAGAATATCGGCCTGAGATTTTAAAGAAAGTTAAAGAAACTTTATTAAATAACCATTATCCTGAGAAAATCATATTACGAATTTTTAAACAAAGGACACATTTATTCTATAACAATATAAAGAAAGCTGAAAAAGAAAAAAATCTAAACACAAAGTACATTGCAATGCCCTACACAGACGGTCTATCGGAAAAAATAAATCACATCTTATCTAAACATGATATACATGTCTGTCATAAAGCTCATAATTTATTAAAAAGTCTTTACACGCCTTTGAAAAGCAAGGTAATAAATAAAAAGAAATCAAATTTGGTGTATTCAATTCCTTGTCTAAATTGCTCAAAAAAGTATATTGGAATGACAACACAATTTTTAGATAGTAGATTAAACGGTCACAAATATACAAAAAATGCCTCTACTGCACTCCACAAACACGAACTTTCAGAAAAACACGAGTTCAATTTTAAAGAAACACAAATTCTGGATCAGGAAACTAATTACCGGAAACTAACAATCAAAGAAATGATTCAGATTAAAAAAGAGAAAAATGCTGTAAATGATAAAAAAGATATCAACAACTTAAGCCAAATTTATCATAATTTAATTTCTAAGTAAGTTTATTCCAAAGAAAAAGCTATTCTCACATAACATCCTGTACATATAAATAGCAGAAACCCAAACATATATCATATATAAAATTTAAAAAAAAGGAAAAAAATGTATCATTTCTTATAAACTAACAGCATTCCAATGCTATAGAAATCACTGTTAATCTCGATTCCGTTTAGGATTAACATGTCATTTTCAAGGTACGTAGCAAATAAAAATTTTAATTTTCTGTTAAGTGTATTCTGTATATTGTAAAGTCTTGGTTTGTTTGTACCGAAAAACTTAGATGTAATGTTTTTTAAAAAAATGTAGTTAAATTTGATAATTTTATGTTTTTTAACTATATATATGTGTCTTTTTAGGAAATAAATTTTCATCTTGAGAAAGCTCAATATGGTGAGCGAAACGTCGATGTAAAATTATAGAACTGGTTTTATATTAACCTATACCCAAGAAAATACCGACAAAAATATTTCATAAGGTTAAAGAAAAAAACGAATTATAAAGTTGCAAGGGTTAAAGATGCAAACATCAACAACAACCTTTTTCAAAAACATTGAAGAGGCTTACGGAGATGGCATGGCAAATTCTCTCAGGAACATATCCAAATGGTACCAAAAGTTAGCTAAACAAAAAAATCGAAGGATTTTTCTACTAAGATGCAAACATGCAGACGTGACTCCAGCTTTCTTAAATTTTAATACATCACACATAACTTTTACAGGTACGTACCTTGAAAACAAATTCAATGATATATTAAAAAATACAAAACAAAAAATTTTAAATTTAACAGTGACGGAGACCACAAAAATTATCAATAATATAAATTCTGAAATAAATAATCACATTAGCTATTTAAAAAAATTTTTACCTGAACATCAACTTAATACATTTTTAGATTTAGAGAATTCAAAATATGAAAACACTTTTAATTACACTAAAGCACGCAATCAAACAAAATTTACAAAATTGGTTTCACGTATACCAAATAATGACAGAAAAATAAATACAACCGAATGGCTAAGTAACATCTCTGACACTAACATCCCACATGATATTGCTGAAGTTCTGGCTTTGGGTGACCGTTTTTCTCTTCCAATAATAAATGAACAACATATACCAACTACCGAATATATCGCCTGTGTAGAGAGCATAATTCAAGAAAAACCAAATGAAATCAAAGATTCAATTCGCGCAGATGTTGTAAATGTTGTCACTAATTATAACCATAAAATAAAACATAAAAAGACAAAATACTCTAACTTTCAAAAAAACATACAAAAGAAAATAAATAAAACCAAACAATTTATAAAAAATAATCCCCAAATTAAAATCCTTAAACCTGATAAATCAAATAAAACTGTGATTATGAATTCTCATGATTATGATACAAAAATTAAGGAATTACTTAGTGACAAAAATACATACAAAGAACTAAAAAGTGATTTAACAAACTCTTATCAAAATAAAAATAACACCTTTATAAAAAAAATGTTAAACAAAAAAATATTCACTGATACAGAAGCAAAAAACCTAATGATACATAACGCAGTAGCACCCAAAATATATGGTCTACCAAAGTTACATAAAGCTAACATACCTTTAAGGCCCATTGTATTCTGTATCCAATCTCCTTTTTATAAATTATCAAAGTATTTGTCTAATTGTATGTCTAACATAACTGGTAAAAATGATTATTTCGTTAAAGATTCCTTTGAATTTAAACATTTTATTGACAGGGTAGAAGTTCCAAATGATCATGTACTAATATCCCTTGATGTTGTCTCGTTATATACAAACATTCCAAATGAACTTTTATCGGAGATAATAAGACAAAAATGGGACGAACTAAAAGCACACACAACACTGCCTTTGAATGAATTTTTAGAAGCTATTAACATTACCTTGAATAACAATTATTTCCAGTATGCAGACAAATATTATCAACAATTAGATGGTTGCGCTATGGGTTCTCCTATTTCCTCCATTGTCGCACAATTGGTTATGGAATACCTAGAGGAGAACGTGATAAGTAAACTTGATTTTACATTGCCTTTTTTTAAAAGATTCGTAGATGATTGCTTGACTGCCGTTCCAAAAAATAATATTAACGATCTATTAAATGCTTTTAATAACTTTCACCTCAAATTAAAATTTACATCAGAAATTGAAGACAAAAATCAAATAAACTTTCTGGACTTAACGCTAATAAGAAACAAAGTTGATAAAAACATCAAAACTAAATGGTATACGAAAAAAACATGGTCAGGTCGATACTTAAATTTTAACTCCAATCATCCTAAGAACCAAAGAAATAGCGTCGTAATAGGTCTGACCGATCGTGCTATTTCACTTACTTCTCCAGAATATCGGCCTGAGATTTTAAAGAAAGTTAAAGAAACTTTATTAAATAACCATTATCCTGAGAAAATCATATTACGAATTTTTAAACAAAGGACACATTTATTCTATAACAATATAAAGAAAGCTGAAAAAGAAAAAAATCTAAACACAAAGTACATTGCAATGCCCTACACAGACGGTCTATCGGAAAAAATAAATCACATCTTATCTAAACATGATATACATGTCTGTCATAAAGCTCATAATTTATTAAAAAGTCTTTACACGCCTTTGAAAAGCAAGGTAATAAATAAAAAGAAATCAAATTTGGTGTATTCAATTCCTTGTCTAAATTGCTCAAAAAAGTATATTGGAATGACAACACAATATTTAGATAGTAGATTAAACGGTCACAAATATACAAAAAATGCCTCTACTGCACTCCACAAACACGAACTTTCAGAAAAACACGAGTTCAATTTTAAAGAAACACAAATTCTGGATCAGGAAACTAATTACCGGAAACTAACAATCAAAGAAATGATTCAGATTAAAAAAGAGAAAAATGCTGTAAATGATAAAAAAGATATCAACAACTTAAGCCAAATTTATCATAATTTAATTTCTAAGTAAGTTTATTCCAAAGAAAAAGCTATTCTCACATAACATCCTGTACATATTAATAGCAGAAACCCAAACATATATCATATATAAAATTTAAAAAAAAGGAAAAAAATGTATCATTTCTTATAAACTAACAGCATTCCAATGCTATAGAAATCACTGTTAATCTCGATTCCGTTTAGGATTAACATGTCATTTTCAAGGTACGTAGCAAATAAAAATTTTAATTTTCTGTTAAGTGTATTCTGTATATTGTAAAGTCTTGGTTTGTTTGTACCGAAAAACTTAGATGTAATGTTTTTTAAAAAAATGTAGTTAAATTTGATAATTTTATGTTTTTTAACTATATATATGTGTCTTTTTAGGAAATAAATTTTCATCTTGAGAAAGCTCAATATGGTGAGCGAAACGTCGATGTAAAATTATAGAACTGGTTTTATATTAACCTATACCCAAGAAAATACCGACAAAATATATATATATATATATATATATATATATATATATATTATATGTATATATATATATATATATATATATATATATATATATATATATATATATATATATATATATATATATATATATATAAAAGAAAAAATAAACGAGCCACGTGAGAGGCGGGCAACGCCACAAATTTAAAACCTTTGGCGGCTAACAGAGAAAGGGCATAACATTTGGCAATACATGGTTTTCGTGAAAACCCTAAACAATCTCATAGAAGAGAAATGGGAATATGATGTTTTCACAAATACCACCATAAGAAATAACACATTACAAAATGTAATAACCAAAAAAGACCTTGTAGTTTTCATGAACCCTAAAGAGGCAGAAAACACGTCATTACAAGGAGATTGGGTGAACGGGTAGCACAAATAAAGGATTGGGTAGAAAGAAACATGCCCGAACCGGAAAAGGTTGCCTTCATACGAAACAGTAGTGAAGTGCTTTGTGATGAAGCTGTGGGTGTAGAAAATCTAGAGAGATTCACATTTTTAGTGGGAAAAATGGGACGAAGAGCGCTGTAGGAAAATTGCAGAATGCCCGCTGAAGGGAAGTCAGATAATAGCAGAACTTATCTTTCCAGTCAAAATAAGTAAACAAAGGACAACGGGAAGAAAAACCAGGAGACTTCAGACCCTCCCATAGGGAAACTTAACCTGCTACAGTACTTGTCACTAAGGAAAATCAAAATTAAAGTGTCGACCTGCCTGATACGAGAAATAGTAAAAATCACATCCTGTTACCGGTGCTGGAGTACTGGACATGTGGTAAAGAACTGCCCAGGACCAGACAGGTCCAAGCTATGCATTAACTGTGGGGGCGAAGACCACCAACGTAAGGACTGTAAGAAAAATCCACACTGCCTAATATGCAACGTGGCCGGCAATAGACCACTCACACTAAAATGCCCAGTGTACAGAAGGGAAGTAATAAAGAAAACGACACCCATGTCTTAAATCCTTTAAAAAGAAAAATGGTAAAATTTCTACAGGTAAATTTAGGCAGAAGATATGCCGCCCATGACATGCTACAGCACGTAGTGAGCACAACAAAATAGACCTCTTAATTCTGAGCGAGTCAAACAGAAAAATTGTCTGTAAAAACAATTGGTACACAGACAACAATATGGACGTAGCAATAGGCCTAACTAACAAATATGGAGGCAACGTTTAAAACAGATAGAAGCGAATCTTTCATTGATGTCACTTTTATAACAAACCGACCGTCAACTGACATTTGTTGGGAAGTATCTGACAAGGAAAACTTTTCCGACCATAATTATATATTTTTCGAGATAGGAGAGAAAAACTGAGGTCCTTATACAAAGACTGCGGCAAGAAATAGAGGATATCGAAAATGTTGAAAATATTATTACACCAAAAATATGGACTGATCTTGTCACAAATGCCTGTAACAGAACGTTCAAAATAAAAAGTGGACTAGGAGAAAGCAAGAAACCAGTCTATTGGTGGTCACCAGAAATAGCCAAACTTAGAAAAGGATGCCTCACTGAAAAACGAGCTATGACTAGAATAAACAGATCTTCAAGCACACCAGAGGAAGTAAAATATGAGGCTAGAATGCAGTATAGTGAAAAAAGGACAAGCTTGAAAAAAACTATCCAAAATGCCAAACAGGAGGCCTGGAAAAAAGCGGTAGATGAGGTAGAAAATGACATATGGGGCATGGGCTATTGGTTCTTCTGGAAAAATCACATAAAGAGGGACAACCCAAACCTGCATATCGACCACTCTGCTTGCTAGACTGTATGGAGAAGGTATTTGAGCATGTAGTAAAAAACAGGCTAAATTCAGAGATCGGAAGATGTGGTGGACTTTCTAAATTCCAACTTGGATTTACAAAGAGCAAGTCTACAGTTGAGCCTGTGAGCATGGTTTTGGAGGGGGCAAAACAAGCGAAAGAATTTGCCTGGCAAAATAGAAAATTATGCATTCTAGTAACCCTAGACGTAAAAAATAAAATGCCTTTAATTCTCCGCCTTGGCTTGAAATTGTGGAAGCTTTCAGGGACAAAACCGTAGCACCATACTTACTACGAATGGTAACAAGTTACTTTGAAGATCGAGAACTGTTGGTGGAAGGCTGTCAAAGTATGGGGGGGATCTGTCCTGGGTCCGCTTCTCTGGAACATATACTGCGATAAAGTGTTACGCTTGGAAATGCCAGAAAATATTAAAATTGTTGGCTGTGCTGACGATCTTGCCGTAGCGACTGGTAAAACTGAGGAATCGTTAGTAACTTCGGCAAATATCGCCATACACAGAGTGCATGAAAGAGATGAAACTTAAACTCGTTCCTGAAAAGACAGAAGCAGTGCTAATGGCCGATCGTAAAACAGTTAAACGAGTGACTATTGATGTAATGGATGCGCCTATTATCACAAAACTAGAAACAAAATACTTGGGAGTTTCTATCGACCACGGATCGATTATGAAACGACACATTGTAAATACATGCAAAAAAGCTGAAGCCTCTGCAATGGCACTGAGCCGACTAATGTCAAGGCTAAATGGTACAACGTCAAGTAAGCGAAGACTATGTATATATATATATATATATATATATATATATATATATATATATATATATATATATATATATATATATATATATATATATATATATATATATATATATATATATATATATATATATATATATATATATATATATATATATATATATATATATATATATATATATATATATATATATATATATATATATATATATATATATATATATATATATATATATATATATATATATATATATATATATATATATATATATATATATATATATATATATATATATATATATATATATATATATATATATATATATATATATATATATATATATATATATATATATATATATATATATATATATATATATATATATATATATATATATATATATATATATATATATATATATATATATATATATATATATATATATATATATATATATATATATATATATATATATATATATATATATATATATATATATATATATATATATATATATATATATATATATATATATATATATATATATATATATATATATATATATATATATATATATATATATATATATATATATATATATATATATATATATATATATATAATATATATATATATATATATATATATATATATATATATATATATATATATATATATATATATTATATATATATATATATATATATATATATATATATATAAAATATATATATATATATATATATATATATATATATATATATATTTTATATATACATATATATATATATATATATATATATATATATGATATATATATAATATATAGGATTATATATATATAAAAATATACATATATATATATATATATATATATTTATATATATATATATATATAGAATATATATATATATATATATATATATCAGATATATATATATATATATATATATATATATATATATATATATATATATATATCATCAACTTATATTTTTCAATATATATATATATATATATATATATTTATATATATTCATTTTTAATATATATATATATATATATATATATAATCAATGATATAATATATATATTAGATTATATATATATATAAAATTATCTTTTGTGAATTTCTGAAAATTCTGGTTTTCCGTCTCTCTCTAACACATTGTTTGTTTGTTTTTAGTATTTATATATATACGGTCCCCGATATTTTGAAAACTACCATTTATTACTCATGTGATTTTTAGTGAAGTTTCGGCCGTGACTTCGGGCCGTATTCAAAACTACAAATGGAACAATACCAGTCAAAGTGAGTAATTTTACATAATAATTAAAAATAAAATTTACATAGTCGAAATTGTAGGATATAACAACACATTCATACATAAAACGGTAAAAGACGTTTAACACATATGCTTATTATTTAAAAGAATTAAAACGATACTTCCAGTCAGAAACGTCGATGGTGGTTCGTTTGCATTTGAATAATAATTGAGGTACCTAAATATTGTAGCCGTGTGAAGGATTATACAGTTTTTCTTCTCTGTTGTTTTTACAGTTTTGTTTATATGGTATTAATGGGTATTTACCAGATATGGATCGAAAGTGGTATATGCTGTAATATATATATATATATATATATATATATATATATATATATATATATATATATATATATATATATATATATATATATATATATATATATATATATATATATATATATATATATATATATATATATATATATATATATATATATATAATATAATGTTAGCATCTGCATTTTTTTAGTTTCGTATTCCAAGTGTTTCGAAATGCATAAGTATCTCTTTTATATTATTTATTGTTTGGCGTAACTTTTGTTTGGTATTAAATATTTTAAATAGTCTTGTTTGCGGATGATAAATTATGAGAAAAGGTATATACAAAAAAATGTATTTATATAATTTTTATAGTGTCCCGATTTTTGAAACAAAATCCCGATTTTCTTGTGATTGATCTATAAAATTTAGGATTAGCGGAAAAAAATCTGGACACGCTGCCACTTTTTCTACTCTATAAGAAGGTGTACTCAGATTTAAAATCCTAAGTTTCGACTTCGAGGTCTCATCATCAACTTAATTTTTCAAATACGGACCTGGATTTTTTAATTCATTTTTAATAACTCCTTGACCTCCCAAAATCAATGATATAATGCCCCTTTAGATTTAATATTCAAAATTATCTTTTGTGAATTTCTGAAAATTCTGGTTTTCCGTCTCTCTCTAACACATTGTTTGTTTGTTTTTAGTATTTCGCATACGGTCCCCGATTTTGAAAACTACCATTTATTACTCATGTGATTTTTAGTGAAGTTTCGGCCGTGACTTCGGGCCGTATTCAAAACTACAAATGGAACAATACCAGTCAAAATGAGTAATTTTACATAATAATTAAAAATAAAATTTACATAGTCGAAATTGTAGGATATAACAACACATTCATACATAAAACGGTAAAAGACGTTTAACACATATGCTTATTATTTAAAAGAATTAAAACGAACTTCCAGTCAGAAACGTCGATGGTGGTTCGTTTGCATTTGAATAATAATTGAGGTACCTAAATATTGTAGCCGTGTGAAGGATTATACAGTTTTTCTTCTCTGTTGTTTTTACAGTTTTGTTTATATGGTATTAATGGGTATTTACCAGATATGGATCGAAAGTGGTATATGCTGTAATGTACAGGTAACAACGTATTTTAAAAGGTCGTGGTATATTTTGCATGGTCCTTTCGTATCTGTTTTTGAGTTTACGGTGTTAGGACTATTCTGAATATAGAGCATTTCGCAGAACTGTTTTCTTATTATTAGTTTCATTAATTAGGATTTTTATGTTTTCGTAATAGAAGGTGTGGTTGTTCTCGTCCATATGATTTTCCATATATTTTTTAGATATTGGGTAGTTTGCCCAATAGGGTATATATTACAATCACGGCAAGGTATTTTATATACGATGTTGCTCTTTTCTTCTTTCGGTATTTCGGTTTTTAATTTGCTAAAATTTATTTTCAGAAGATTATAGCCTTTGTGGCATGCTATTATTTTGTCAGTTTTGAGGATATTTTGTAATTTTTCAGATAGTTGGAGTACATATGGGGGGGTCAAGTGTTTTTCTTTATTCGGGCTTTTGATTATTACTTAATTTAATTCTGCTTCTTTCGAAAATGGCTTCTATTAGGTGATATGGATAATTGTTATTGCCTGTTTTGCTTTGTTAAGAGCTATCTTTAGAAAATCGGAATCAGTTTTAAATTTTTTACCTTACCTGTTAAGCCAATGATGACACATTTTTTTGAGATATAGAATGTTGGGAATTGTAATTTAAATATCTCAGTGACTACGTATTTATGGTGTACCAGACAGTTCTTATTTTATCCTCGATGCGGTACGAGGTGAGGTCTAACAAATGTAATTATTTATTTATTTCAATTTCGATGGTTAACTTTAATATATTGTGGAAGCCGTTGAATTTTTCTAAGGTATAGTCGGAATCGGTTTCAGGTATCGCAAGCAAACAATCGCCCACATATCGATAAAATAAATTTAGGTCGTCAGCGACAGTTCTTTCCGAGGTCTTCTATTACTAGTTGAGCAATAACACTCGATATGGACACTCCCATTGCGCAACCTTGAATTTGTTTATAATATTTGTCACCAAAAAAAAAAAAGTAGAATTCAATGTTGATTTAACTACATCTAAAGATTCATCAAATGGTAATCAGTGGATTTCTGAATTAAATTCCATTGTTTTTTTTATGACATTTTGAGCTAAGTTGATTGAAACATTTGTATACAATGATACAACGTCTATAGAGACAGAAATACGTTTTTTTGGTAGGAATATTTTATTTATTTTACTTTTAAAATGCCAAGATTACTTTATGTAGTTGTGTTATGTTTTTTAAGAAAGTGGATAGTTTTTCGAATGGCAATTGGACACAGGAAACTACCCATAAGTGGTATACTAGGTTTATGAAGTTTAGTTAGATATTTGAAAGATATTCGTTGGGTCATTTTTCACCTCCTTCTATATAAAGTTATCGGACAATTAGTTATGTTGTTGTGTTCCGAAGTGTACATGATAACGGTTTTTGTTTATTTGTCCGGTTTTAGAATTTTTAGAACTTGAATTTGTTTTAAAAAGAGTTACTAGATAGAAACATAAACAGTATATCTCACCATATGTTGCCAAAAAAACTTAAAATACATAACGCACTACCACCTCGAATATATGGCCTGCATTAACTTCATAAACCTGGTATACCACTTAGAGTCTTCAATCACCATTCAAAAATCTATCAACTTTCTTAAAAAAAACATTTAGAAAACGTAGTAGACTATCGGCATTTCTAAAATAAATAAAATATCCATATCAAAAAAACTATATCTTAGAAAAATTCAACGGTTTCCACAATAGATTAAAGTTATCGCCACTAAAAAAATGTATAACTACATTTTTAGCTAACCTAACCTAACCTAACCTTGTACCGCATAGAGGATAAAATGAAACTGGCTGGTACACCAAAAATACCTGGAAAGAGAGATGTTTAAATTGCAATTCTCATCATCCTATATTTAAAACAAATCTGTCATCATTGGTTTAACAGATAGTCTCATAAATTTAACTGACCCCGAATTTCTAGGAAAAGCTCGATCTTAGCAAAGCAAAACAGGCATTGCTAGAAAACAATTATTTCTATCACCATATATTCAAACCATATTTTCAAAAAAAGAAGGTTTAAATTATGTAACAACAAAATAGCAAAAAACAAAATTACAAAAACCCGCATAAAGAAAAATACTTGACTCTACCATATGTACTCCAGCTATCTGGAAAATTACAAAATATCCTCAACGCTGAAAACATAATAGTATCCCGTAAAGGCTATACATCTTCTGTTAAGAAATGTTAGCAAATTAAAAACAGAAACACTGAAAAAAAAGAGCAACATCACATATATAATACCTTGCCATTATTGCAATGGGGTATACATTGGGCAAACTAGACAACATCTAAAAAGCAGAATAAATAGGCACAAGTATGACAAAAACAAGTAAAACAGCTCTTACAAATCATATAGACGCGAACAACCAGAACTTCAATTACAAAGACACAAAAATCCTAATTACTGAAAATAATAAAAAGAAAAGGGAGTTCTATGAAATGCTCTATATTTAGAAGAGCTTCAATCCCGTAAACTCAAAAAGAGTTACGAAAGAACTATGCAAAATATACCACGGCGATTTAAAATAACTCCACACCTATATATTTCAGCATATACTACTTTCGATCACACAGAACAACAAAGAAAAAAAATATGCATATTCCTTCACACTGCTACAATATTTAGATACATCAATTATAATTATTGTTCAAATATAAACGAACTACCATAGTCATATTTGACTGGAAGTTCGTTTTAAGTCTTAAAGTATATAGGTATTAAACGTCTTTTACCGCTTTATGTATAAATGAGTTGTTATAGTATATATATATATATATATATATATATACATATATATATATATATATATATATATATATATATATATATATATATATATATATATATATATATATATATATATATATATATATATATATATATATATATATATATATATATATATATATATATATATATATATATATATATATATATATATATATATATATATATATATATATATATATATATATATATATATATATATATATATATATATAAGTAATTTTTCATGTAAAGTAATTATATAATAACTACTGCCAAGCAACTACTTTGACAACTGAATTGACTCCAAGGTCGTCATTTCTTTTGCGTGACAGAAAAGTCATTATTCAAAGTTACGGTTTCTAATCTGTTTACTAAATTACAACTTTTAAGTATCAGTAGCTTCTTGAACTTTGCAGAGACTACTCCATTACGTTCAAATGTATTCCTATAACGTATTACTATAAAGTAAAACGAGTTGTTGCAGAGAAGAAAAAGTTATCGTCTACTGCTACTTTAAACTGGCTATTACCAGTCTTTTTTCTTCTGTTGCAACTTAGAAGTAAGAATTACAGTAATTATTTACTATAAGTAAACTATTACCTCTTATACTTGAGGTTCCGGAGATGGTACGAGATTCGGTCGGTGATTTTATAAGGAGTATAGAGTAAACAATTTTTGATTGGTTCGGCCATATTGCTGCTAAAATCGCTTTGTTTACTTTTCGCCTACGTGGGTTTCTTATGAGGTTTGTTGTTTTAGTGTCTCATTTTATTGGTTTTTGTGATTATTAAAATGAATATTGATTCAAACAAGAAGTTCTCAACCATTGGCCATATTGAGAAATGTATTTAAGCCTCGTTCACCTGTTTTTTGCTTGTAATCATAAAGTGTTTGTGATGAATGTGTAAATGACTATGACCGTAAATGTTTACTCCAAGAAAAGTTATTAAGCACATTATTATATTTTGGTTTTATTTTGCTGTAAAAGACAATATTGTTTCATGTCTTAGTGTATATTTTACTTCATTCATTCAGCACCTCAATTTGAGGTAGAAGCTCTCTAATATTAGCATAAAAGAAACTTAATTTTGTAGGTCATCTTCAGTACATATTACATTACTAAATTTACATGGCAGACAACTCTCATTAATCGCTTGCACAAGTTATTTGTTAAAAATCTAAATGAAAAAGTAAGTTCGTACTAGACAGTTTTAATAGATTATTAAAGTAAAACATTAACATAACCCTACATTTACAACTGACGCCGACAGAGGTTGTCAATATAAAAGTAGATTAATTTAGCCATATTTTGCGAAAAAATTAACGATAATATGGGTGCCCCCATTTAAACCTTTAGAAATTTTGCCTCAATTTGGCAGGTGGGCTTCTATTGTCCTTATAAAGTCATTGTAATTCGGTCTACAGCTATTAATTAGTTATGTATGTGTTGTGTTATCGTCTGCGAGTAACAAGTTAAAATGGTTCACAATGGCTCCACATACTATAAGACAAAAAAGTAGCTTTTGTTACTCAGCCACATTTTATAGAAAATTACTTGAACAAAACAACCTAAAGCGATAATTTAAGGAAATAAAAAATAAAAACGAAACAAAGGGTTGTGATTATGATAGATGGCAGAATTATAGTAGTGACTCAAGTACCGCAACTCTCCGCATAGGACACATCTTTAAAGTAATTGGGCTACTAAAAATGGAACTGCATGTATCCCACCTCAAATACCAATAACGTATTACAATGACGAATAGGGTAAATTATTACTATTCCGTAGTATCTACGTAATACTCAAAGTCACAGTTACATGTTATTCACGAAATAGTTACCCTAAAATTGTTCCCATTTTGGTACTGCAGCTTAAACAGAACGTGGCGACAGCAAGTTCCGGTTACTTCAATGAAAATACTTGTGATAACAATGACGTATTCATGACTAAAATTGCTATATACTTGGGATTTCAAAATAATGACACATTTACATATGAGCTAATATTAAAAAGAAATGGTCTTATAAATGTGTCGTCCAAAGTTATCTGCTTTTAATATACAGGGTTTGTTAAGGGGTGTTTTTTTAGAACGCTTTAAGTCAGGTTGTTTAATTTTTTTGTAGGCCCACATAAAACATTTTTTAATTATTTACACTTTTTACTCATTTATCGTTATTAATAGATATAATTAATATTCCATTACCCATATTACTATCTATATACCTCATTTTATCATAGAATGTTTTAACTTAAATGTAATTACATCACTAAATATGGAGCAATATAGAGAATTTTACCAGGAATTTAAATATGCAATACTATACAGGGTGTTGCATTCCATATAACAAGGCTGATGCACATTTTTTAAGTTGTCGAATGTAATTTCTTTATCGTTTTATGATTGTGACGGTTCATGCTAATCCCTAAAATTTGTGTATTTAGCATTTTTATTAGTCGTACAATAAAAGCTTTTAATACCGTTTAAAATATAACCCTGTACACCATTGTTGTTTTTTTGTAAATTTGCTATTTTTTTAAGCTCGCTACTGATACTCTACGCAAATTGTGTTTTGTTATTTAAGACATAATTTAAACAATTTAAATCAACATATTATATCTTTATTTGCAAGGCAATTAAAAAAAAATAACCGAAATGAGCACCATCCCCCATAATAGAAGCAGCAGTCCTCTTTCTCATATTGTATCTTGAATGTGCAAAAATACCTGGACCGTTTCTTATTCTGTCGCGTTACAATATAAACCTATTTTTAAGCTCTTCTTGATTTTGAATGGTTGAAGTTTGAATCAAGGTTTTGAGAAGACCCATAAAAAGAAATCTAATGAGTTTAAATCCGAGGATCTAAAAGGTCACGTCTTATCTTGATTTTCAGTACCACGCCAAAAAATCCTATTTAAATATTCACTAACATTACGCCTGAAGTGTGCAGGTGCGCCATCATGTATAAACCATAATTTAATTATCATCAGCGGGACCTCTTATTAAATCATAAATATCAATAAAATAGGTAGTTCACCTTTTAGAAACCATCGGTATGAATCATCATCAAGTCTCGTCGGAAGACAAAAAAAAAGATCCCAATTAGAAAATCATGAATTATTCCTACCCAAACATTCAGTGAAAATTGGTGCTGGAAATGGATCTCAGCTATGGCATATGGATTTTCCTTACTATAAATGTAATTATTAGGAAAATGTATAAACGAAAAACGTAGGACCATTTCTTTGTAAAATTAACTTAGGGTTATGCAGTAAATTTTTAAATACTTAAGAATACCCATTTATGTTTGTTTATAAGTGGCGTGCAAAACACTAAATTTCGCAATTAATTACCAAGGGACATTATTTGGTTATCTTAATTGTCAATATTTTTTAATAAAAAAACAGTGGTGTACCATTTTTTCTTTGAAAAAATTTGAGGAATTACCTACATCTGCGCTTATTGTTGAATTAATAGTATTTATTACTTGCATAATATAATTTAAACACCTATTAGCGTGTGCTCAATTTCAGTTAAGTAGCATTTACCGTATAGATAATACGTAAAATGATATTTTAATTTTTTATTTTTTCAACACCTCCTTATAAAAGCCAAGCACTTTAAAACACATGCTTATAGAACATTTTCTTCGTAAAATTATCTGTGGATTTTTTTTTATCCAACGTTTATTTTTGATATCGGGCATCGCTTAAGAAGTTCTAGTTGAGTCATAAATCAACAAATTGAAAAATAATTAAAAGTAACTAAATTATGAGTCTGTCTATCTGCCTTAAATTAAGCTTCTTTTATTAATATTTAGTTAAACATTGAAATATTATTTTTGTTTCGAGATTGCCAATTCTGTGAGGCTCTTCGCTAATTGTTTTGAATAAAAACTACCCAAAGACCATCATGAGAAGGTGGTTGCATTCCTTAGGAATAATTCATTCTACTGTACAAAATTAAAAAAATAAAGATTTTCGCTCTAATAAGGCCATAGCTAGAAAGAATACCGCATACTTCTTCAGATACTGATCGTAGTTCTTTAAAGCATCTTTCAAGTGCCTGCGTATGGAAGGAAGGTAAAAGTTATTGCGGGCTGAGGCACATTGCAGTAATCAAATCATATAATCCAAGGCATCAAAACTGATCAAGACTCAGACTTTTGAATACCTTCAGAATACCGTAATCTTGCAGCAGTTACACACCATATAGCAAGCTGTTGAATATGGGCCCACCATTAGTTAACAATCCAATTAAGAGGTTCTCAGGATGGGCAGCGAAATTATTATAATTTCCACGACTTAGATGGAGTTTGAAGAAACTTGTGGTGGATTATATATTTATCCATGAATTTAAACAAAAACATTAAAATGGTGAAAAAAAATATTTCGCTACCCATCCCGAGAACTATTTAGTTAGAATGTTAAATGTCGTTTCGCTCCATATTCGCCAGCCGGGATTATACATTTTGATTGTTGAAATGTGACTGGATCCCTAATTACCATGGTTATTTCTGCCTATTTTTTCCCAAGATTATTTTCGATTCCCTTGCGGACGGAGGTATTTAAAAGATGCGTTAAGGAGGCAACCTCAATAATCGGAGAACTCTGTGATCCTCTTCGAAATTGTTAGAGCTAGACTTTTAGACAGAAAATAATTCCGGAAATTAAAAAAAAAAAACAAAACCACATCAATTTTTTCCTGATGAGATCTGTGTATTTGTTATTCAAAACAATTAGCGAAGAGCTGCACAGAATTAACAACCTCCAAATAAATATTGTTTAAATTTTAATATATTAAGTCCAAGATTTGCAGGGTGAAGGGAATATGTTGATTTTGGACATATACTTCAAATTCGAGTCCCAGCAGTCACTGCGATTTTTCGGATGGCCGAGTGTCTAACTAATATATATAGCTTGCCGATTAAAGGAAGTCTGGCAATGTTGCCACAATGAGTTAAAAATAACAATTTAAATTGATTTTATAGTATCCGAAGAAATAGGCTTCAGTAACATATTTATATACAAGCAACGTTGCAATTATGCTGAAGTTTTTTCGAAGCCCAACTGTTTTTACCGATTATAGGAAGATTTGAAATGGCTAAATCTCAAAGACAAGTAGTGACAACATGCTGTCTATTTTACTGCTTAATGGTTTATGGGCGTGTTAAGTTAAATTAAGGATATTAAGGAGTAATGTATCTACTGTTAGCAAAATAAAACGTAGTGGATTTTTAATAATACTGGTAATTGAAAATACATTTGCAGTTGTAAATGAGAACAACATATTTGTGACTCAGCTTAGATATCCTCGTTATCTGAGATAATTGGAACACCTGAATTTGCCCTGTTAATTAACCTGAACATTCACCAATGAAGTATAACGCTTTTGATTCGGTGGTATCTGAAATTAAAACAAATGAATTGGATCTTGTTATTGTTTTGGACTAATATCCGAAAAACCGGATGACACTTTTAATACAAGCGTAACTGAAATTGTTTTGGAACATATTCGTTCTATTTCTAGGTTATTTTGTGTAAAAGAAACATATACTTATCAAATTGAAAAAAAAAATTCTCAACTATCGCTAAAATTACATGAAATTTGCAGATATTGAATATTCGTCGTTGTTGGTAAATACACTTAAGCAACATTGTTTGAGCTTGAACATTTAAACAAAAATGTTCCTACAGCTAGTAGTAGCTTAGTAGTGTAATATTTCAGATAATAAAATGTACGATTTCCTACATTTTATATACATTCTATAATGGAGAAATGTATATCAGTTAAGATTAATATTAAACCGTACAAGGCGATAACGCATAAGAAGCCTTTGCTTAGTTATTTTATATGTACAAACATTTTAAAAAATATATATTTTAGGACTTTTTGTATAGTTTTTGCGAGGGTTGGGGAAACAAATCGACGAAAGAGGAACATATAATATACAGAACGTTTTATTTTGTAAATAACTCTCGATATATCATGTATACTATTTTATTCAGTTTACGTAGTTTCCACATCTGGGTTAAAATTATATAAAATATGACGAGCTCATATATTTTAATTTTTTAAAGGGACAAAAATGTATTACGAAAATGGGCATTATATATAAACAGGTTTTCTATTAACATTTTGAAAAATGTCTGCAAGCTTTCTTTTAGAAGATGCAAAATATGCTGAATACAAAAGATTGTATCTAAACATTTAGGATGTTTTACAAAAATATACAAATAACCATTGAAAGGCAAAAAAAACATCAACTTTCATATTTTAAAACAGATTGTCTCAATAAATAGGTATCTTTTTGCTAATGGTAAGGTTTGATACCATGACCTTTAAAAACATACAAGCAATGCGTTAGAAAAGATTCTAACTTCTAATACATAAATGTAAAGTAATAGAAATAAACTGCCTTTATGGTACAATTTTCTCAGTTATATTTGTATATGAGATATTAACCATGGTATAATTAGTTTAGTAAACGATTATTATACAGGTTGTTCCATTTAAAATAACAAAGTAGATGATAATTTTTTTAACTTTCCAGTTATCATATGTATTTTTAAATCTGGGTTCATTAAAGAGGTTTAAATTTAAATCAAATTTAACTTGGCAATTAGGGTTTTAAGATAACATAAACAAAACATAACTGGCAAATTAACAGTTTTAATTGCTATGAAAATTAGATCTGCTCTAACTTTTAATCCGGGGCTTAAACTTTTGTATTTAACATTTATTCTATTAGACTATTCAAAATATAATCCAATATATAAAGAAAATGTTTTTTTCTATACTGTATATTTTTAAGGAAATTTTTTTTCGCGAATCGTTCCGTATAACATATTTAAAATACTCTTATTGACATACAAATAATTTGAAAGATATATTTCTCTGTTAAAATATTTTCCCTATTACACTGAAAATATAATTATTTAATTACAAGGAAACAACCATATTCAGTTAAATGGCAATTTATCAGAAGTAATCCAGATTACCAATCTAATCTAGGCGAAAAGGGCAATTGTGAAATTAATGGCTAATTGTGAAATTCAATTATTGTTGTATACATTTGACGAGCTTTAAACTGTATAAAATAAACGTAAATAAATAATTGTTTCTACCTGAATTGTTCTCTTTCAATACATCGGTAATAAAAATTAAAAAAAATGGAACATGTGGAAAAATTTTTATTCCTAGAATTTCATAATTGATTCATTTAATGTAGCTACTTGTGGAAGAGACTCTTACTTTCTTCTATGCAGTATGTTATTTGCATTGGGATAATATTATCGTTCTACAAATTGGATTAAATAGAACACCTCCAAATTTGGTTGCAAAATATAAACTAAACTATGTCATGAAATTCTTTCTTATACAAAATACAGATAAGAAATAAAGTTTAAGATTTTTTAATTTATTAACACATTTAATTTATTAGTACTTATAAGATCATGTCTAGGAAGATAAAATGGATCTAAACCAATATAATGTAAATTAATTTTTACTTCCTCAGTGTGTGCCTTCTTTGGCCAGAAGAAAAAATCATGACAAGTCTTGATAAACATGACCTTACTCTTGTTTTTGTCAACAACTTTTCAATTTCATTTCAATGTTCATGATATCCTGAAGAACTTCGGTTTCGTTTTCTTCTTTAAATTTTGCTTTAAATTCATTTTCCACTATCATTTCTTTATTCGTTCTGATAGTTAACTCTAAAATTATCTTTTCTTATTACATTTATAACGAGTGTACGATCAGAATTGGATGGCATCAGTTATCTTATCTTTATACTTTAAATGTCCTTATATTTTCCTGGCAATTTCCATTTTCGACTTGTAGCATCATCTTTTTGCCCTAAGCAACTTTTTTTCTAATTTTAATAAAATCTTCAAGAGTACTAACTGAAGTCGGGTTAATATGGTCAATATTGGGAAAAATGGTATTTTCGCGGTTTTAGATAATTTGGATTTGTGTTTGGTAGCTGAAATACTGACTAACCAGAACGTTTCGATTGATACATCGCTTCTTAAAACGTTTAAGTTATATAATGTTTCAAAGGGACAATACAAGCCCACAGGTGAATCAAAATTTTAAGGTTTACAATGCATTGCGGACCCATCAAAATAAGAATTACTTTTTTTTTCTCCTCTGCTAGAGTTTTCCAAATCACTTGAAAAAGCTATCGGCACCCGTTTAGCCATTTTGGGTAGTATAATTAGTTCCAGAGAAATCTTCTTTAGTTGATTTTTACGAACGTATTTTTCTTGAAAAATTATTTAGAATGGAAATTTTTCCCAGAAGGTATTACCACATGCTAGGGCCCTTATGCAATTTCCCTGGAACGCCAAATATTTTCCAAACTCTTTTTTTAACTTCTGATCAATTATCTTTCTTTCCTTTAGATCATGACCAAAAATCGTTTAATCCCAATTATATACAGTAACCATCTTCCGGACGATGTTTTTTTCTTTAAACATTTTTCACCGTACCACTGACTTACTGTGAAAGGATTACCTGTTTTTACCCCAATTGAACCTATCGATTCACTTTTACATAATGACAGATTAGGATGGTGTTCCATGAAGTAATAAAATCCGTCTGGTACTGAAACTTTTTCATCCTCGTTATCACTAAAGTCTACACTTAAATATTGTCACTGTCTTTTTTGGACCGTGATCGTTAAGGTACGTAGCGCAGATGGTTTTGTAAAATGAAACTCGCAGTTTATAGAACAAATAACAGAGCTGTATATTGGCTTGGTTGGGTCGCATAAGCGGCAAATATATGGAATGCAACAATACGCAAAGCGATGTGTGTTTGTGTTTACGCGTTTTACCACCCAGTCCCTTCAGACGTCCCAGCGCAAGATCCGTGCGTCAGGCTGTACTTATGGGGTTTTAACAACTTAAGTATATAACATCAGGTTATAGACAGATTTAGGTTAGGGTATCTGGAGATGAGGTTAGTTGTCCGAATTGCGTTTTACAGTTGGTCGGTATTTTGCGGAAGTAACGTAATAACTTAGTGGTGGATATAGACTCAAGTGAAGTCTTATGCTAATGAAAATCGTGTCTCTATTTATCATTGAAATAATGCTTAAGTGTAGAAGCTCAAGTTTAATGAGTGTATTTTATGTATAAATAATTAATTCACTTAATACTCTGAGCAAAATATGGCCAAGAAATTCTTAGTGGGGGGGGTATTGACAATATTATTTTACGAATTGCAAAACTTGTTTGCCTACTCTGGTCATAAATATTTCTGCAGGTTTCTAGCAGATAAGTAACAATAATTATTCTTTTTATTTTCCGCGATTAATGTTTCTTCCTGCGGCTATTGATTTTATGGAAGCATATAGATGATTTCTGTACTTTGATAACGTAGATATTGATATTCAAAGTCTTTCCTAAGCATATTGTAGCGTTTTTATCTTCTTATATACTCGACAGTATATAAGAATTTGATATTGTTCCAACTGTACAGTGCCCTTTTGGATTTAAGCTTGAAACTTAATTCAAAGAAGCACCGAGAAGTAAAAATAGCCTTCTTCATCCTTTCATATTTGACTTGATTGAAATCGACGGAATATAACAAAGAAACATCTCATCACTTTCCACAAAGCCTTAGGCAAACTTCCAGCCACTTGGGGTTTGGTGCAGAAGAAGTATAAGTTAGCAATAACTTTATTTACAGACATGTCAAATAGGTTGTATAATCCAACTCCAGAAACACCCAAAATAATATCTTATTCTGACTGCCGGTACTAAAAAGCCCCAAAAAGTTCGCAATAAGGGCTAGCTTGTTAGTGGCGCTCGATGGATATATAACAGATGTTCATGGGCCTTATTTCTCAGTCGTGCAAAATAATGACACAAATATTTTAATAAATAAGATAACACAAGATAGAAATATACTAAAGGTAGTATAAGACACAGCTACTTTTATTGAGCAGTTTTTTTGCAGCCGCTGCAAAAGTTGCATACAGTGTTCATACACCAGCAGGAAAATAGCCCAAAACGCGCAGTTTTGATGCAGCAGCTGCCTTAAAGTGTTGCAGGTCGACACTACATGCTTTTCATGTGTTCACACCAAATCGCTACTTTTGCAACATAGTTTGGTAGCCGCAGCCTTGAAGAGGCAACATGCAACATTCAACAGTACACTACCGTCAGCTGAACGTATCGTGTGGGTACCTATTGGGAGACGGTTGTATTTCAAAAAAAATGGATGACGAGACAGTATTAGCAGCGGCATATTTATATGTGAATTTGAAGGCGAAACAAAAGCGGCGATAAAAAAAAACAAGAGTGTGGGTCGGGGAATGGATAAGAGAGCGCGAACACTTGGGTGCATTCAATAATTTAGTTACTGAATTGAATGCTCAAGACGAGTGGCACTATAAAAATTTTCTGCGTTTGCAAAAAGTGGATTTTAACTACATCTTAGAAAAAGTAAATCCGCGAATTCGGAAACAAGATACTCGAATGAGACAAGCTATTACACCAAAGGAACGCCTTATTATAACTTTACGATATTTGGCTACAGGTAAGTGTTAGTTTTAATACAGATGTTCATTGTGAAAATAATTTTCAGGTGATAGCTATTGGTCACTTTTTCGAGTTCCTGCCAACACAATTTCGTTGATTATACCAGAGGTGTGTCAGGCGATTTATGATGTTTTAAAAGATGAGTGTTTAAAGGTAAGTCAACTAATTTTTATTATAAAATTTAACAAAACTGTTCATAATAATCTTACAATATTAAAAAAAAAGAAAAGAAACTCTAAAAAATTTAAAGAAAGAATTCTAATAATCGTACAGTCAAAAAACTATTGTGTTACTGGTCGTATTCCATACCTGATGGAGAAGAGACGGTTTCTCCAATGTTCATGAGGTATGGAAGGGAAAATTTTGATAGGCATGTAAAGGTTGGTCAGGGTGATGCTGCTGTGAGGGGGCTCCTGAAGATCGATGTTTAATATCAAAAGAGGCTGATGAGGTTGATGGCGTACGTGAAGGTGTCGAAGAGGATGATGTTAGAGATGGTTGCGGAAATCGTCTGGTCATGTACTCGCAGCTAATATCCAAAATAGATTTTTGAATTAAATGTTTTAGTTTTAGTTGCAAATCGGGCGCTGTTTCCAATGATCGAAGTTCGTTTCCTACGTTGTCGCCAAATGTGCTCCATTCATCTCGGGCTTTAGCTTGACCTATAATTGAGAGGCATCAATCCATAGCTTGTTTCTCCTCAAGTTCAGAAATAGTCAGTTTTGTGCGTTTTGTTTTTTGTCGACTACTGCTAGATGGTGTTTGCGTTGCTGGTCCTTCTTCTGTTACGTCTTGTATATCGGAGGTGCTTGGTGATCGTAACGATGTAGAGTTTTCATTCAGAATTGAATTTCCGTCGTTTACACATTCATCTATATTTTCCATATTTGAACTGGCTCCATCATGTATGTCAGTTTCACTGTTCTGCAATAAAAAAAATGATTACTTTTTTTTGTATGTCTTTTTATTAATTAATAATGTACAGGGTGATTGGTTATAGATGGTTCCCCCATTTAACTGTTTTATTTGACGTTTAAGAAAAAAATGTTAAATACAAAAGTTTTATATTTCGAAATGATTTTTTTTTAAAACTACTTTCATATGTACAGGGTGTTTCAAAAAGTCTGGGCGTAGTCCAAATTTCGAATACTCTACTCTATTTTTTGATTTTTGGATTCTGCGGAAAATTCTCAACACTTTTTATGTAGCATGCCCTATGCCTAAATTTGTCGTATAAAAAGATATAGAGGGTGATTGGTTATAAATGAACCCCCTTAAGTAATAGGGTATGCTACATAAAAAATGTTAAGAATGTTCCACAGAATCCAAAAATCAAAAAATAAAGTAGAGTATTCGAAAGTTGGACTACGCCCAGACTTTTTAAAACACCCTGTACTTATGAATTAATTTCGAAATATAAAACTTTCGTATTAACATTTTTTTCTTAAACGTCAAATAAAACAGTTAAGGGGAGGTCCATTTATAACCAATTACTCTGTACGAGTAATTTTTAAGTGCCAATAACGTTTTAATTATTTTCACAGATGCCGAATACAGAAGCGGAATGGGACAAAATTGCTGATGACTTTATATTTTCCTAATTGTCTGGGGGCTATCGACGGAAAACATGTAAACCTGAAGGCACCAGCAAATAGCGGAAGTTTGAATTTTAATTATAAACACGCACACAGCACTATACTGCTTGGATTAGCCGATGCTAATTATCGATTCACCTATATCAACGTTGGATCTGCTGGCCGGAATTCAGACGGTGGTGTTTACCAAAATTCCAAACTCTCAGATGCACTTGAAAATAATTCTATAAACATTCCACAGCCAAAACCATTACCAGGTCGACAGCAGCGTGTGCCGTACGTTGTGGTGGCAGACGATGCATTTGCTTTAAAACCATATATGCTAAAACCATTTGCTTTTAAATCTCAAGGTGTTGCTGAAAGAGTTTTTAATTATCGACTATCTCGTGCCAGACGAATAATCGAAAATATATTTGGTATTCTATCTGCACGTTTTCGGGTTTTACGAAGAAGTGTGGAACTGTCTAGACAAAAAGTTACGCGAATTGTTTGTGCTGTTTGTGTATTACACAACTTTATAATGTCTCGCACATAGACTGCGTCAGTATATGCCCTAAATGGAACTTTCGATGACGAAGGTCAGGATGGTAACATTACCCTTGGTAATTGGCGTAACGAAGTTGATGCTCCTCTACAAGGATTACAAACGAACAATACATCCAGAAACCCAACTGTTTTGGCAAAGAACGTTAGAGAAGAATTTCGAGATTATTTTTGTCGTGAAGGGGAGGTTCCTTGGCAATGCCATTATATTTAATAAAATATCTACTATATTGAAATGTAAACCTTAAGTAAACCTACTTAATAAACATTTACTTACCATTGAATCTGTTGTTGTGTTTTTGTCATTATGATGAAACATGAATTGCAACATGTCGTAAAATTCCCATTTTGTTTTGTAGGTTTCGTCTGCTCCGCAACCAGATTTAGAACTTTTCATTTTTGAACGTTCTTTTGTATATTGTGCACGCAACGTTTGAATTTTCTTTTTCATGTCTACATCGGGCATATGTAATTCAGAAGAAATTTCCGGAATAGCGACTCGTCTTTTCGTTTGGTTGTGATAGAATGGACTTTTTACGTTCCATAAACACTCCCTTGCTTCTACCGCTTCTATTAAACATTTTACTTGTTTTCTGTTCCAAATCGCTTGTTTTGACTTCGACGACATCGCAATTTGTCGGTTAATTCTTTACTAAATACCTAAATATAAATCCTGGAGTTAACTGAAAAAAAGTGTATACATTTCGGGCATACCAACAGAATACTGCACCGATGTCCGAAGTAAAAGTTTCAACTGATTAGTAATCTTTTGCTGTGCTTGCAACCTTTCTCAACAACTGTTCACACACGGCTATTTCTTAAACTGCGCGCAACAAAAAAGTAGCCTCTGCAACCAAGCTGCGATCGCAACATGGCAGGTTGCCCCAGTGTTCACACTTGCAGCAGATCAAATTGCGCAGTTTTTTAATGTGCTGCGCAACTAAAGTAGCTATGTCTGATACTACCTTAAGAGAGTGAAAATTTCGATTAAACAAGAATAAAAATATCTTCAAAGGATGCATTATTTAACAAGAAATAAGTTTTGCACAAAACTCTTTTTTTGTTTGTTTTATCGTTTAGGCGGTATGGAAGGAGAACACGTTTTTGATGCACCCTGTATAATATATGTAAATGAAAAAATGAAAATGCCATTTTGACTTACGCTTCATATACTTAAATATTTTTTTAAAATTGTCAAGGCGATTGCGTAGTGCCAACTATTAAAATCCTACTTAACTATTTCGCTCCGACATCGACAGGTTCGCCTATTCCGAGCGACGCGACGCAGTTCGAATCTGACGTATGAGAAGTTTACATATTAGTTTGGAATCGTGTAACAGATATTTGGAACAGGTACGTGCGTAGAACAGGAACAGGTTGCAACAAACTTGGGACTTCTAAGACCTTGTGCATGCATCTAGTTCTTGCGAAGCCTAAACATTTTTTATCAATTATAGCAAGCGCGGTAGTAACTACAGTGACTTTATACGAGGAGAGTGGCTACAATAGAGTATAAGCTCCGCCCATCTGCCATCTATGGGCTAAATCTTTGTTGTTTATATGTGCTTAAACGGCGATTTTGCATATTTCTTTTGCGTTTTTAAATAGTTTGTGTCTAAATATTTTCAGTTTTAAAATACCAGTGTTGTGTATTTATGTATGAAGTTTGAGTCTCAGTTAGTTATTGTACATTTAGGTAAGCAAGTTTTTAAAAAAATACTGTTTTTATAAGCGCTGTTTGTGAAAGCTTTCCTTTTGAAAACACTTATTTAGAAGTAAATTACGAGATTAGAGTTACCAGGT
This sequence comes from Kuschelorhynchus macadamiae, assembly GCA_030620095.1. NCBI lineage: Eukaryota > Metazoa > Arthropoda > Insecta > Coleoptera > Curculionidae > Kuschelorhynchus > Kuschelorhynchus macadamiae. Next base: position 408,062 of record JAUTXW010004815.1, read on the forward strand.
TCCCGTTGGCAAAAAAAGGGGAAACGAATGTCTGAACGAGTAGTTTTATCTAGCCTAACAAATAAAAAAAAACAAAAAAAGGCTACTTTTTGTAACAACTATCACCTCAACAGCAACTAATATAAAAAAGTATTGTCTTTTGTATAGTGAATATCTCTAATAAACTGTTATCTCTGATGTAGAAATATATCATTTTTAAAATTATAATTGGTACATACAAGAAAGGGCCAATTTGGTTAAATTGCAGATACGACGAGAGGGCATCTGGTAACCCTACATACAATAGACTTAAATTGATTTATCAAATATAGTAATGTAAACTGCAGATACTATATAAATATTCTTTGCAATTCTTAGTTCCTTCAAGAAGAGCAATATCTTCTCGGGTTATGCTATGTAGCTTGAAATTTTGGGATAATTAATGTTTATTTTTTGCAACTAAAGCATTTTTTATTATTAAAAGTTTATATTTGAACTTAACCATTTTATTATAGTAGCAATAAAGGCAAGAACATACAAATTGATAAGTTAGGAAGGAATTAATTTAATTTTCTCATGAACCAGAATGTCCTTGTTGTGCGTTCCGGTGCCCTCCGAGCCTTTCAAATCATTATGTTTTCGGGGATTTCAAGCGTGTGGTTATGTTTCACAATATTACCTACTATTTTTTCATAAATATATATATTTTTAGATCATTTTAAAAGTACAATATGCCAGGCTGTACTGCAGTAGGATGTTCAAATTCTGCCTAAACGGGCTTCCATATGAAGGTGTTTCCTATGAATCCCAGTTGTAGAAAGGAATAAGTTATAAGAAATGAGATAAACGGATTTGTATAGACACAGCACGATTATTTGAGGTATGAAATGTGGCAATTTAGTTTAACTTAATTTTATCAAAACCATAGCTTTTTGCAGAATGTATTTTTTTAAATTCTTTTTTTTTTGTAGACTCATTTTGTGCCAGATATGTGGGAAAAGGCAAGGGAAGATGGTACCAGAAAACTTAAGATAAATGCAGTACCCTCAATTTTTTTATTTTCTCGTATAAATAGTCACTGCTACTGATGAAAGTTCGGCAAACTCATATCCTAGAATGGCTCGTAGAAAGTCAGCTAGTGCCAAGTGTTATAAAAATAAGTTAAGAATAACTGAAAGAAAAATTAAAAGTTTAAAAGACAACTGTGAAACTAAAAAAGCTTTTTGTATGCAGTGCAGTGCAGTTATTTATGATCTTAAGAGTTTTTATTTTATTGGATTTTTGCCAACAATTCATGTTTATTTTTATATTTTGTATTCTCGATAATAAAAAAAGTATTTTTCTCCAATGTGTATTCTTTTTAAATACACTTTTAAGATTGAAACATTTGCACATAAGACCTATTTTTTCACCCTGTATAAATGTAATATCACCCAAAGTAATTATTTAGAAAACAAACGTACGTCTTATGAGCCAGTATGTCTACCTTTTGTTTTGTTGCTTTTTTTGAAAAAAAATTACAAAGTTCAGAATTTCCCCTGACATACTGTTTAAATGTAATCAAGTTAGGGGTTAACTAGGTAATATAAGGATACATTTTTTATAAAAGAAACATTTTCCAGACATCTCTTTGAAACCAACTAATTTTAATTCTTAGGTTCAAAAATTTAACCATTTAGGTAACTAGTAAGTATATTTAAATAAAAAGATACAACAAATTTTCTATTAGTAGTCGTATTATGAAACGGCAACAAGTAGTCTTACCATATGTAAAAGGCACAGCAGACCGGATCGGAAGATTTCTTAGAAAACACAACATACAAATACACACACAACTATAAGTAAACTACTTGAAAACCCAAAACCAAAAATACTAAAAAGATGTAGGTAGGACAAACTGACAGGCGAGTATCAGTAAGAGCAGAAGCATAAACTCAGCATCAGAAACAAATTACCTCAGCAGCTCTATTCTTACATCATCAGGAGACCGGCCACAAAATAAATTTTGAGTGCCAATGTAGATCATTATAACACCAGAATAATCCGAGAAAGAAACGAATCACTAAAACTACCAACATATGGAAGACAAAATCGACATACCTAAAATCACAAAAAATCAAGCGCAACAACAACAGTAACATCCGGAATACATATATAATGAACAACGGCCACTCAGATATAACCTTCGGCCCCGGGTGGGAGTATAAAGGAAGCGTCGCAGTCACCAACACCTCAGTCTCTATTCGGACTCGAGAAATAAATCTTCGAAAATGCCAAACGTGATTTTGGCAAAACGTCAGCAAAACTGTTCTTTTCAAAACGACAGTAGTGAACGGATGTCAACTAGTTGACTGTACTGATGAAGACCTTAAGTCAGAAACACGTTGGCCAAATTTCATTATTTTAGGGCCCATCCCAAAAAATAATTTTTCTACTATATAATAATTCTAACAGAGTTAATTTTTTCCTACTTTCGATTTAATTAATCTTGGGTTATGAGTTTCGCCACAGGTGACTATATGGTGTTCCGAGGTAATAGAAATAGAGTACGAAGTCCGGCGAAGATTTCGGATGTTTTCTTGGTAACCACAAATGCCGGTTATGCTTGATGTGTTTTTTTTTGTATTAATTTTGGCGCTTGTTGTACTCCTCTCTCAACTAGTTAACTGTATTGGTGAAGACCTTAAGTCAGAAACACGTGTCTATAGTTGGCTAAATTTCGTTGTTTTAGCGGTCATCCCAAAAAATCCTATATATATATATATATATATATATATATATATATATATATATATATATATATATAAATATATACACGGACATTTCGGCCGTGAAATCGACATTTTTCAAAAAATACCAAAAAAAAAACGATGACGATCAAAACAAACTGAAATTACTCAAGAATTTTAGGGATTAAAAGAATAAAAAACGCTTACGCTACATACAAATTTAGAACATTTTAGACCAGCTAGACATACAAACACATGCATGCTGGGAATGCATAATCACAAACAAAGGATGTAATGTAAGATGGGGCAACTGCGACTATGGGGTAACAGCGTTTTTTACTCTTATTTTTTTTTAGTTACTATTGGCAACAGCCCGCACTGAATTTTTTTGTTTGCCAGTTGTAAGTATCAAAACATCAGCGACCGTTTTGGTGCAGCATCTTGTTATTCTAGCTGGCATGTAAATAAATTAATTTACATTTACTGTTTTTGTGTATATATATTTACAAACAACTAGTAAATATATTATAAATAATAGCGTTATTATATTTAACACATTTAGTCCGGTTAGTTTTTGGGTTAGTGTTGGACTCGCTATTGCGCCTGAGAAAAAAATTTCAACTTTTACCAGGGCCCGCCCTAGCCTTTATGCCGCCCTGGATAAAGGGAAGCTTTGTCGCGTTTTTGATAAGTAATGATATTTAAAATTATGGTCTGAATAAAGTAATAAATATTATTTAAAAAAAAGGATGATGTAAGGGGCCATAAAAACGCTCAGCTAAATTTATTTTTTTGAAAAAAACCCTTTTTTTACTTGGTAGTCACTTAAAACTTTAAAACGTAAAGTTAGGAAAGTTAAATCTGTACTGTATTCTTTTATTTAGTATTTTGATTGGTTCATCTTTACTAACTCTGTGCTGTAAAAACGATTTAGCTACAACATCAATTACATTACCCAATTCCTTTGTATTCATAATAATCGGATTAATAAAAGTCACCAGATCTAAATGTTTTCGAACATAATATATTAGCAGAGCAGTGGTGGCAAAAAGAGGTTCTGATATTGTAATTGCACATACATTTGTTAATAGGAATAACTTAACAAGGCAGATGCTTCAGCTTTTACTAAATTATCAATTCTTGAATTTCCCATGGTGGGAAAAAAACAAGGTGTGCTCGCCAGCCAGCGCAGCTACGTCAGATGTGAGGTAGCTTTCGAAAAAAATGTAGTAGGTCTTGGAAATAAACGTCAATAAAAATTGTGGGTTAGGTTACTAGTTTGACAACAAATATCAATTTTTATTTTTTTTTGTGCAAAATAAGTTTTACCTTGGAAGGAAAAGAATTTTATTGTTAAATTCATTTGGGTATTAAAAATCAAGAACAATATGTCTTGTTCGGTTACTGGTTACTTCGGCCACAATAAAACGAAGGACAAATATAATATAAGGTCTCATAGAGTTCCTAAAAACTCTGATTTCTACAGTACAGAGGTTTCATGCTTGCCACAAATATGACAAAATTAACTTAACGTTAAATATTTGGTTAATCATTTCTAAATCAAATGATTTTTAGCAGTTATATGCTAGCAAAGCATTTTGAATATAAAAAGAAAAATTAATCATGCTACAGAGAGCAACCTGCTCCAGACTTATCCAAAAACCAATAATTGAGATGAGAGATCGAACTTTGGCAGGCTTACCTGATAACAGAAAATTTGACTAGACTAAATCAGATAAAGATTCAGCTAAAATGTGCATAAATAGTAACAAACATTTTTCTAAGGTGTTCAAATACCATATTTTCACATACCTAATGTAACCAAATGTCCTCTTTTTAAGCATGTGTGTAGGTAGGCATGTAGTATATATTTTGCAATTTATCTGAATTGTTCCCTTTTTGTTCATAAAAATTACATAGAAAAAATATATAATTATTTTTTTTAATTTTAAATAAAAATTAGGACCGTTTCTTTTAGTCATTGGTTTAGATCATGGCTATTAGTACTCAGATACAAAAGGGGTTATCTTTTTTTAGTCATTTGTTTGAACATATTAGGGGAATTCTGCTGTATAGATATATATATATATATATATATATATAAAAACATAAAAAGTTACAAAAAAATACATTTTAACATTCTATTTTTTATATATATCATTAACATATATTATATATATATATATATCCCAGATTAATATTTTTAAAAGCTGTCCACTTTAATTCAATTAATTAATGAATTAAAGATTCCTTTAAGTATTAACATTTATACCACTCCACAGCCAACCTTACTAGTGTATGCTACTGAATCTGCAATTCAAGGGTAAGCTTGAAGGTATATCAGTACTTAAAAAAAAGAAATTCCTATCTGTTGCCAGCCTTTACCCTTCGAAGCTGGGCTTTGAACATTCAGCTGAATCCCAGGATTTTATCACATATTATATAAGGTAATGAAACAAAAGTGTGCAGCTTTAGAAGACTTGGAGAGGTTATGTCCATTATCATTTGGTAGTAGGCAATTCTTAAGTTTACATGAATTTCACTTTTAATAAAATATTTTCGACACCTAGTGATATACTTCTTAAATTAGATATACTTTTGTACAGTGTAGTGTTAACTACTTAAAACTAATTTCAACTCCAGAAAACGCTTAAACCTGACATCAAATTCCATTAGTTAAACTGATAAGTACTGCGTGTAGGTTTCTTAAAGTCTCAGAGATTCGCAACCTTAGATCGTGACACAAATTAGAAATGTGATTTGTAACAAAAAACATTGCTGTATGCAATCTTTTGTTGATATTTTAAAATAAATTTAATATACCTATTTTCATTTATTTTTAACATTTACTTTAATAGGTAAATAGTTCCTATAAAACCAGTAAAAATAATACTTTAAATAATATATTTAGGTTTGTCTAATAAAAAATGTTTTAGTTTTAAATCTAAAAGGTTAGGAAAATGAATCATTATAATAAGATATCTTTAATCAATAAAATACAACACAGATATAGCAGTGGTTTTACAAATAGCATACTCTATCTCACTTCGGCTATGTACATATCTATAACATCTGACTTTAACACATCAGAAGTAAACAATCTTTGTGACTTGAAAAATATCAGCATTAAAAAAAACTTCTTACACATCAGGGATCCAATGTGTCCAATAATAATATTCTGTCGCTTTACTATTAATTAAAAAATGTACACTTTTACTTGAAAAATTACCATTTTGCTGACTAACTTAAATAGGTATATTCTAATGGGTAAATGTTTTCTACAGAATTTTACATAGAACTGGAATAGAGTTCAAATAAATGCTCATGGAAAGTATGCATATTTTTTAAACCGGGCCTATTTTTTTAGCTATAATAGACTTAATAAAAATAGATCTCGACATAGATATGAGGTATATATATATATATATATATATATATATTGAATAATATATATAATACTATAAATAGTTAAATAACACACAACTGGCAGAAACATAATATTGGTTAATTTCTACTATCATACTGATATCAATTGTCCAATGCCAGGAACCTAATTTAGTTTTAATATGTAGTTACAAGTATATATCAAAATTTTTACATTAGGCATATCTTCCTTAAACATATTTAGGTTTGTGCAGTCAGTGCTAAAATTTCATCAAGTTCTTCTATACAGTAGCTGAACACTTCCTACTTCAAAGAATATAAATTCACACAAAAGACTTAAAGTAGGACTCTTAAATATATTTCTTATGGTAATTGGAGGCTTTTTATTTTATTTATTTCTGCCTAGAAGTTCTTTCTGAATGAGGGGTAAGCTCGAGGGTAGGTAACTGTTAAACATTTTCAATTATATTATAATTGCCATCATGATAGTGTAATAGTGTATTCATTAGTCAGCATTCTTATGTATCAGCTAAAACAAAAATATATATATATATATATATATATATATATATATATATATATATATATATATATATATATATATATATATATATATATATATATATATATATATATACATATGCTTAAATAAGATTATAATCTACATAATAGCAAAAAATGTGTTTTATTTACTATTAATTCTGTTATGTAAGGCTTCAGGGGTATGGTTTCAGTATTTGCCTAGTAATTACTCAAGTACTTATAACATATTAACTAACAGGATATTTTACTTACTCTGCCATTTGAAACCAAACATATTTTTTTTAAAATACTTAAGTTTAAAATGCGTAGCTTGAACTACAAATAAAAATATATGTTGTACTCCTCTCTCAACTAGTTAACTGAATTGGTGAAGACCTTAAGTCAGAAACACGTGTCTATAGTTGGCTAAATTTCGTTGTTTTAGCGGTCATCCCAAAAAATCCTATATATATATATATATATATATATATATATATATATATATATATATATATATATATATATATATATATAAATATATACACGGACATTTCGGCCGTGAAATCGACATTTTTCAAAAAATACCAAAAAAAAAAACGATGACGATCAAAACAAACTGAAATTACTCAAGAATTTTAGGGATTAAAAGAATAAAAAACGCTTACGCTACATACAAATTTAGAACATTTTAGACCAGCTAGACATACAAACACATGCATGCTGGGAATGCATAATCACAAACAAAGGATGTAATGTAAGATGGGGCAACTGCGACTATGGGTAACAGCGTTTTTTACTCTTATTTTTTTTTAGTTACTATTGGCAACAGCCCGCACTGAATTTTTTTGTTTGCCAGTTGTAAGTATCAAAACATCAGCGACCGTTTTCTGCACCAAAACATCTTGTTATTCTAGCTGGCATGTAAATAAATTAATTTACATTTACTGTTTTTGTGTATATATATTTACAAACAACTAGTAAATATATTATAAATAATAGCGTTATTATATTAACACATTTAGTCCGGTTAGTTTTTGGGTTAGTGTTGGACTCGCTATTGCGCCTGAGAAAAAAATTTCAACTTTTACCAGGGCCCGCCCTAGCCTTTATGCCGCCCTGGATAAAGGGAAGCTTTGTCGCGTTTTTGATAAGTAATGATATTTAAAATTATGGTCTGAATAAAGTAATAAATATTATTTAAAAAAAAAGGATGATGTAAGGGGCCATAAAAACGCTCAGCTAAATTTATTTTTTTGAAAATACCCTTTTTTTACTTGGTAGTCACTTAAAACTTTAAAACGTAAAGTTAGGAAAGTTAAATCTGTACTGTATTCTTTTATTTAGTATTTTGATTGGTTCATCTTTACTAACTCTGTGCTGTAAAAACGATTTAGCTACAACATCAATTACATTACCCAATTCTTTTGTATTCATAATAATCGGATTAATAAAAGTCACCAGATCTAAATGTTTTCGAACATAATATATTAGCAGAGCAGTGGTGGCAAAAAGAGGTTCTGATATTGTAATTGCACATACATTTGTTAATAGGAATAACTTAACAAGGCAGATGCTTCAGCTTTTACTAAATTATCAATTCTTGAATTTCCCATGGTGGGAAAAAAACAAGGTGTGCTCGCCAGCCAGCGCAGCTACGTCAGATGTGAGGTAGCTTTCGAAAAAAATGTAGTAGGTCTTGGAAATAAACGTCAATAAAAATTGTGGGTTAGGTTACTAGTTTGACAACAAATATCAATTTTTATTTTTTTTTGTGCAAAATAAGTTTTACCTTGGAAGGAAAAGAATTTTATTGTTAAATTCATTTGGGTATTAAAAATCAAGAACAATATGTCTTGTGCGGTTACTGGTTACTTCGGCCACAATAAAACGAAGGACAAATATAATATAAGGTCTCATAGAGTTCCTAAAAACTCTGATTTCTACAGTACAGAGGTTTCATGCTTGCCACAAATATGACAAAATTAACTTAACGGTAAATATTTGGTTAATCATTTCTAAATCAAATGATTTTTAGCAGTTATATGCTAGCAAAGCATTTTGAATATAAAAAGAAAAATTAATCATGCTACAGAGAGCAACCTGCTCCAGACTTATCCAAAAACCAATAATTGAGATGAGAGATCGAACTTTGGCAGGCTTACCTGATAACAGAAAATTTGACTAGACTAAATCAGATAAAGATTCAGCTAAAATGTGCATAAATAGTAACAAACATTTTTCTAAGGTGTTCAAATACCATATTTTCACATACCTAATGTAACCAAATGTCCTCTTTTTAAGCATGTGTGTAGGTAGGCATGTAGTATATATTTTGCAATTTATCCGAATTGTTCCCTTTTTGTTCATAAAAATTACATAGAAAAAATATATAATTATTTTTTTTTAATTTTAAATAAAAATTAGGACCGTTTCTTTTAGTCATTGGTTTAGATCATGGCTATTAGTACTCAGATACAAAAGGGGTTATCTTTTTTTAGTCATTTGTTTGAACATATTAGGGGAATTCTGCTGTAGTAGATAAAATTTTAAACACTTGTCCATTTGAAGCTATTATACTCTAATAACTTCTAAGTCTTTAGTTCCATAAAAACAGCTAAAAAGTTACAAAAAAATACATTTTAACATTCTATTTTTTATCTGTTTTTTTTATAATCATTTCATTAACATTTTCTTTTTTTTTCTCTTTTCATTTGATTATTTAAGCTGTATTTATTTTTTGTTTTTCATCTGTTTGTTTTCATTCTTTCCTAGATATCCCAGATTAATATTTTTAAAAGCTGTCCACTTTAATTCAATTAATTAATGAATTAAAGATTCCTTTAAGTATTAACATTTATACCACTCCACAGCCAACTTTTACTAGTGTATGCTACTGAATCTGCAATTCAAGGGTAAGCTTGAAGGTATATCAGTACTTAAAAAAAAGAAATTCCTATCTGTTGCCAGCCTTAAGTACCCTTCGAAGCTGGGCTTTGAACATTCAGCTGAATCCCAGGATTTTATCACATATTATATAAGGCAATGAAACAAAAGTGTGCAGCTTTAGAAGACTTGGAGAGGTTATGTCCATTATCATTTGGTAGGTAGGCAATTCTTAAGTTTACATGAATTTCACTTTTAATAAAATATTTTCGACACCTAGTGATATACTTCTTAAATTAGATATACTTTTGTACAGTGTAGTGTTAACTACTTAAAACTAATTTCAACTCCAGAAAACGCTTAAACCTGACATCAAATTCCATTAGTTAATCTGATAAGTACTGCGTGTAGGTTTCTTAAAGTCTCAGAGATTCCCAACCTTAGATCGTGACACAAATTAGAAATGTGATTTGTAACAAAAAACATTGCTGTATGCAATCTTTTGTTGATATTTTAAAATAAATTTAACATACCTATTTTCATTTATTTTTAACATTTACTTTAATGAGGTAATTGCCATAGTTCCTATAAAACCAGTAAAAATAATACTTTAAATAATATATTTAGGTTTGTCTAATAAAAAATGTTTTAGTTTTAAATCTAAAAGGTTAGGAAAATGAATCATTATAATAAGATATCTTTAATCAATAAAATACAACACAGATATACCGAAGCAGTGGTTTTACAAATAGCATCTACTCTATCTCACTTCGGCTATGTACATATCTATAACATCTGACTTTAACACATCAGAAGTAAACAATCTTTGTGACTTGAAAAATATCAGCATTAAAAAAAACTTCTTACACATCAGGGATCCAATGTGTCCAATAATAATATTCTGTCGCTTTACTATTAATTAAAAAATGTACACTTTTACTTGAAAAATTACCATTTTGCTGACCAACTTAAATAGGTATATTCTAATGGGTAAATGTTTTCTACAGAATTTTACATAGAACTGGAATAGAGTTCAAATAAATGCTCATGGAAAGTATGCATATTTTTTAAACCGGGCCTATTTTTACTCATTTTCTTTAGCTATAATAGACTTAACGTGTGGCTTACAACTTCCTAGAATGATATACATAGATCTCGACATAGATGGAAGCCTTGAGGTAGGCTACAAATAGTAGAAACCAGAAAAATCCTGATACTGGAAAACTCCTATATTGTTAGATACACAACTAAAAACCACAACATTTTCCTAATCTTAATGCACTATTTATGTCAATTGAATAATACTATATAATACTATAATAGTATTAGTTAATACCACTTAACACACAACTGGCAGAAACATAATATTGGTTAATTTCTACTATCATACTGATATCAATTGTCCAATGCCAGGAACCTAATTTAGTTTTAATATGTAGTTACAAGTATATATCAAAATTTTTACATTAGGCATATCTTCCTTAAACATATTTAGGTTTGTGCAGTCAGTGCTAAAATTTCATCAAGTTCTTCTATACAGTAGCTGAACACTTCCTACTTCAAAGAATACAAATTCACACAAAAGACTTAAAGTAGGACTCTTAAATATATTTTTTATGGTAATTGGAGGCTTTTTATTTTATTAATTTCTGCCTAGAAGTTCTTTCTGAATGAGGGGTAAGCTCGAGGGTAGGTAACTGTTAAACATTTTCAATTATATTATCTTTCTTTTGGTAATTGCCATCATGAAATAGTGTATTCATTAGTCAGCATTCTTATGTATCAGCTAAAACAAAAATATCTAGTTAGGTACATATAAAAACTATTGATATATATATATATATATATATATATATATATATATATATATATATATATATATATATATATATATATATATATATATATATATATATATATATATATATATATATATATATATATATATATATTAAATAAGATTATAATCTACATAATAGCAAAAAATGTGTTTTATTTACTATTAATTCTGTTATGTAAGGCTTCAGGGGTATGGTTTCAGTATTTGCCTAGTAATTACTCAAGTACTTATAACATATTAACTAACAGGATATTTTACTTACTCTGCCATTTGAAACCAAACATATTTTTTTAAAATACTTAAGTTTAAAATGCGTAGCTTGAACTACAAATAAAAATATGAGTTATTTTACATCAGTTTAGTGACTATTTGTGTATTTACATACATCATCTAGTTTTTTAAGAATTTTTTGAAATGAACAGTTTGGTATGCTAATCCTAACGAACTACATAATTTTCTCATATATGTATCACTAGAAAATTAAATAATACATACCTGCACTTCAAACGATATATGTATAAGTTTATTCCAATAAACAACTTAACGCCCTGCAACTATCATACGTCCAAAATACGACGAAAACACACAAATACCTATGAAAAAAAAAACATTTCTGTGATTTTTTAACCTCTACCTGTCAAATTAACGTTCGCTCATAACCACAAAAAACAAAACCAATAAAAAAGGTCTAGGATGATTTTATAATTAATAACTCTTTAAGCGATAGATACATTTCCTTCTCTGTTTTCACCGTAATCATAAAAGAAGATTGGGTTATGACCGATACATGAATTCCGTTCGCAAATTTTACAAAGGTGTACTGTCAACTTTTGCCTTTACGCAATAAAAACATAGCTAACTTGTCATTTTAATCGGCCCTGGCTTCGCCTCACAATATACGTCAGCAAAACTTGCGAGTAGGCACACCTTGTTTTCTTCCCACCATGGAATTTCCATAAAATGCTGAGCAAAATATCGTAAATAAAACAAAAGAACTGTATATTTTAAAAAATGGTCAGATGTGTTTCTGCATGTTGTTTGATTTGATACACGGGAGCCTTTTTAGGAGGCTATTTTTTCGTAATTTATGAATAGAAATGAAAAAATGTATCAGTATTCACCTAGCAGTAAAATATATTAGTCCAAAAGCTCGGTAAAGGTCTATCTGTAAGACTAGATATTTCTATAGTGATGAGTCATAGCATGCTAAGTACGACAACCACGACCTGGCAGGCATTAGCTCTACACGTCATCATCCTTTAAATACATTTTTGAAAGTGTAAAATAAATAAAAAAAATTGTCGCTGTAAGGCTGAAAATTTAGTATGAATTAGTTTTATTTTTAAGTATAAACAAAATTTGACAGCCGATCTCGATAAGCAAAAGTATCTGAAAGGTGAACCGATCGAAAGCTGCACAGTATATGAGGTAAAATAAACTTTGTTCTGTAATCTTGAAATTTATATATATGTTTGAGTAAACGATTTAAAAAAGAATAAGTCAAAATATCCTATTGATTATTTTTATACTGGCAATATCTCATATCAGACGTGTTTTGTTTGTTTAAATAATATACAAATTTAAACAGTTAAAAAAAAGGAAAATATTAACAGAGAAATCACAATGTTTTTATTATTTAGATATCGGGTTGCCCGCGATATACTGCTGTTGGCTAGGTACCATCAGAATATATATATATATATATATATATATATATATATATATATATATATATATATATATATATATATATATATATATATATATATATATATATATATATATATATATATATATATATATATATATATAAATTTATGTAGATATATATATGATAGGGTGCTCCGATTTCTTTAGTGATGATATCTTTAAAAATCACTGCCCACAGTTTGCACAACTGTACACCAACCATTCAAGGGCGACATTGGAAGCACTTTGACAAACAAGAATGTTATTTTCCTAATATACGCTCAACCTTTAGTTAATTAAAATTAAAATAAAAGACAAGAACTTTGCATTTGGAGTTTATGCAAATGCAAAGTTTAAAAGAACGCGTCTTGATACCAATTGGGTAAACTGTAAAAGGTTGAGGAATTTTATTTAGTCAATGATAATACGAGAAAAGAAACAATATTTAAATAATATATGCTCTGAAAAAAATTGAAAAATACTTGGGAAACTCTTAAATCTATTAATATAATCTTCAATAAGGCAAACGCACTTGCCTGAGGCTTTATCTAATTCAAATATTAGAAATAATTTTTTCAATACATTTTTTCAAAACGTGTCTGACTGTAGCGAACGTTTTAACGTTTACAATCATAATTTATTTAGTAACAATGTTTCATTTTCCTTTAAATTAGCAAACATTATAGATATTAATAATATTTTACGTCGTAGACAATGACAATATAACTTCTCAAATGCTAAAATATTGTAGTCCGTTCATTGATAAATATATTACACATATTATTGACTGCAGTATTGAATCTCATTATGTCTCTGATCAATGGAAGAGCTCTACTGGCAAACCTCTCCCAAAAGTTATTCGGCCTTTAACCTTCAATGATATAAGGATCATAAGTATTTTTCCGGCCATGTGAAAGATTTTTGAAAAATTTCTTTACATTCAATTATATTCACATTTTATTGATAATAATCATATTAGCAGTTTGCCAGTCCGGGGTTGGAAAGGGCTTTAGTACGGCGGTCACTCTCGCGAATGTAACTGATAACCTGTTTTCAGCATTTGATAAGAAACAATGCAGTGTGTGCTGTTAGATTTTTCGAAAGCATTTGATACTCTTAATTACAAATTAATTATATCTAAACTTAAATATTATAGTTTTCACGGTTAAATCCTATTTGTCAAATCGCTGTCAAGTTATATCGTCCAATCATACTTTTTCTGAAAAGGAACCTGTTTTATCAGGTGTTCCCCAAGGATCCGTTTTAGGTCTTCTGCTTTTTATAATGTATACCGCTGCCAAATTAAAATCTCTTAATAACTGTGAGGTACAGGCATACGCTGATGATACACAAGTTTATTTTCATTTTAATCGTGACGACTATTTGCTTGCTTCTAACCTTATTAATCAAGATTTAAATACGCTTATGCTTTTATCAAAGAATCATAAGCTGAATTTTAATCCAACTAAATCAACTTTATAGCTCTATGATATTAAAAAAATGTCTTTTTTCTTAAAGGAAATCTAAAAATTGAAGTAAATGGAGTTCAACTGTCTGTCATAAATTCTGCAAAAAAACCTGGAATATGCTAAGAAACTTATAAATACTTACATACCTACAGAAATCATATACGAATCTTAAAATACTTTATACTAATTGCCATAATTTTAACTTAAGAAAATTGTTGTTGTCCTCTCTAATTTTAACTATTATGATTTTATTTTTGGACCGTGTTAAGATACATTAGACTGGCTTCGTATTCAAAAGGTTCAAAATACTTGCTGTAGATTTATTTTTGGGTCACAAAATTATGACTATGTATCATTTACGCTTAATAAACTAAAATGGTTGAAAATGGAAAACAGAAGAAAACTACATTTCGCCAATGTTTTAAAAAGTATTTATATTAACCAGGGTTCTTCTGTTTCATTACAAGCCAACTTAGTCCTTCGTTCAAATGTTTATTCTGTTAATGTCAGTGGTATTAATAGAATCACAATGCCTCATCATCGAAGCGCTAGGTTTAAGACATATTTCACTTATAATGACGTAAAGTGTTACAATTCTTTGCCAAGGGAATATTTAAACATTAACAAACTGTTATTTAAAAATAAACACAAAAAATTACTTTTTGATCTTCAAATTAGCGTTTAATATTATCTTTGATAATCATTAATCCTTTACTATTGATATTATTGTTTTTCTTTTTGCTTATTTCTCCTTTCTTAAATGAGCATGCTGTAGTATTAAATAATTATCAAATATGCTGTTTAGCTCAGTAAAGTGCACTGTCGATGAAAAAAAAAATGTTTGACGTGTTTTGTAATGCTTTCTTTTGCAAAATTAATTTTCGAAATAAAAGACGTTTTTATTTATTTATTTATAAACTTTACTGAAACAACACATTTACTTGTAGAATTCGGGAAATGTTAAAGTAGATTGGGAAATATCGACCATTAATTCCATTAGAAAAAGTTTTCTTGAAGCAAAACTAATTTTTGTTTTAACTAGTGCATATGTAAGAAATGCAAGAAGGCTGAATTTGCAAAACTGTACACAAAAGATGATAATATCCGTATATTAGAATATGCGTTGCTTTGTCACATCTCTCTCTGCGATATATAGATGATGGCTGGTTTTATCTAATGGAAAACTGTAGTATAAATTAACCCGTTGAAGAATTTTACAATTATTTTGTGGTACAGTGGCTTGATAATAGTTTAAAATAAGATTTGTGAGTATGCTACAAGGGAAGACAGAACAGCAAATTCGTTGGAAAATTGAAATCATTGATTAAAACAGAAGATAAAAAAAAATCTTCGTAACCTCTTTGGACTTGTGTCAGGATTAAAATCTGGAGCATCTAACACCGTCTCTAGTAGAAAGCCTGGAAACGGCCAGTGACAGCTTGCGATGAGTCATCACTAGTAGTCAATTTTTGTAGTTAACTGGTATCTGTAAAATCGTTTACGGTGTCTTTTTTTCATTCGTTTTTACATATAAATTAGTAGTTTTTAACTATTTCTGTACATATTTGTGTTAGTGCTATTAGTTTTGAGACTGGTGCTATAAAACTTCCATCAAAGAAAGAAGTTTGTGGTAGTGAGGTTATTACTCGAACTTTAATAAAGAGTGGATTTTCAAAGAAACATTTTAATTTAGAAGAATGCCTTTATTTCTTGTGTACCTAATTGCAATGGAAACTGTCTGAAAGGCCCTACGGTTCATTTTTTGGGTTTCCAAAGGGCGACGAAAGTCGAAAGAAGTGGCTTCATGCAATAAAAAGAGCTTTTTCTCCAACAAAAGCATTCATAGCATAACTTTTTGCAGTTATAATTTAAGCATAGGTTGTAAAAGTAATGAAAAGTTTCATGAAAAGATATATATTTCAACTCGACTAGATCAGCCTCATACAAATTTTGCTAACTTTTTTGTGAAAGGTAATTATAAAAAGTTTGCTGTTTATCTTGATTATATATACGATTGTACTTCTGCATTCGCATTGAGACAAATTCCACCTCCACAATGTGAGCCTTACGATCAGAGCACACTATTTAATAATAAATAAACTAAAAGAAAAACAATAGTTGACTTAATATCTCAGTTTTACTATAACTATCATCTAATTTATTAAAATCTGCATTCAAATCTCCCGGAACCAAAATTCTCACTTTAGCATTGTAACTTTTTGCCGAATTCAATACATGGTACATAAACAAAATTCTCGATTTTGCAAATTCTGATAGCAAGAATAGAATCAATCTAAATTTATGTAACATTGTACATTTTATATAATTATTATTCTTTTATTTTGATGAAATCTTATTAGCTTTTTAATATTATATTAGTCCCTTTTCCGTAGTTTAAGTTGCACATATGTAGATATGTATATATTTGTGTATCTGTTAATTAGTCTGTGAATAAAAATTTGCTAAAAATGTAGATTTTGTTTCATTTTGTTAAAGATATTTGGAATGTTAGTTTATCATAATAATTAATAGAATATTACTTCAGATTAAGAAAATCCTTCCTCCGACAGGAAAGAAAAAACGTTTTACAAAAACTAGAAAATGTATTAAAAAAACTGATTGTTTCTCTATTCAACTAATTTTACAAATTGGAATTGAAGTACATTTGTTGTCATGCAGCTACATATGAAACTAACAAAAAAGCACTGTTTACGCTAGAAACTGCTATATATCACACATGTGTTAAAAAAAATTCAACACCATAGTATTTGAAAGATGGTAAGTAAAAAAAAGCTAAAGCCTACTTTTAATCTATTTCAAATCAATTACTCAGTTTTTTAATACTAGTCTTGAAAAGTAAATAAGTCCAACTAAAACACTCTTTGTAGTTGTAAGAAAAATAGTTACTATTCTTGCTATGACCAATCTCGTTTGAAAACCAGCTTTCAACATTTATGTAGTATACTATTAGCGTTCTATAGACAGTTATTCTGTAAAACTAAATCTTCTCAATGCTGATTTATAAAATTAATTTTGTTCCTTGGGTAAACTGGTGGGAAGGGCTTGAATTTACTACCTCTGAGCACAGCCTATATCATATTTAAATAACCGACTAAAAGTACTTTTTTATATTTAAGGACAAGATAAAGATTTATTTAAACAATTTATTATACATAATTTTTTGTAGGGACTGTGACAAAAAACATATTTAAGGTGCGGGACACGAAAGAAACCCGGGCGGAGTCAATCGGTTTAGGAAGGTCGGCCGAAAAATTTCTTTAAACCAGTGGTTTCCCGTCGTTCTTTAAATAATATGGCACTCCTTTTTGACTATACGCACTTCAGATAATTAAAAAATGTAACTATGCTTATTGAACCTTTATCTATATTTGTCTGTTTTCTTTCGTGTACCGCACTTCTATATCTCTTTTGTGTTGCAAAAACGGCGAATTTTAGAAATTTAAAATGATTTAATGTTGATTTTTCTTGATCGATTTACCTATAAATATATTTTTCCTTGAGTTCTGTCATTAACGGTTCCCGGGCTACTGCCTACATCCACTATTATTGGACCACCCAGTATAGTGATACACGATTTACAAGTCCAGATTTTACAAGGGCGCCAGCATCAGAGCCAGTAAACCAGATTTATCAAAATTTTTCTGTAGTTCTGTAGTTTTTCAAATATTAATTGCAATATTAGATATTTTTTGACACCCGGTATTGAACAGAAAATTAATTATTTTGAAGCAGTTTATTGACAGCTACTTTATGAACAATTTTACAAAATATATGAAAAAAAACTAAGCCATTTTTGAGGTTGACGGCTGTGATTCTAATGGTTCAATTCCTTCTAAATCGTTGTCTTCCTTTGAAAATGATGAGGTTTCGTCGTCACTACTTGATGATCCCAGTGTGATAACTAAATCATCAATAACCGTTTCAATTTTGCCATCTACTTCCCAGTATTTATCTTCAATAGAACGAACATGTTTAACATACGATTTCCAATTTTCAGCCGATATTGAGTCAATCGCTTCTAATGTTATTTTATTTAAATCTTTGCATTGAAAGTTCACAGGTGTTGCGCTCTCGAATATATTTTTTTACTCCTGTCCAAGCAAGTTCAATAGGGTTGAGGTCGCACATGTATGGAGGCAGCTTTAAAGGTGTATGATCGAGGTTACGTAAAGACCGTCAATTTTATACTTTTTTTTCTAGGCTTGTTGGCTGATATTACTTCATATAATTGATATTTTTTTCATGTTGGATCACATACAAGATTGTTCGATTTAAGCCACGATATCATATGAGCTTTTGTAGAGAATTTAGTTGGCACTTTATCTTCTACGTGAGAATGATAAGACGCATTAACCATTACCACGACTGATTTGGGAGGAATGTTGGGTAGAAGCAACCACTTTTCAAAATTATCTCTATTCATCTGTCCATGATAGTCTCCAGTTGTTAGTCCCGAGCGAAAAACTAAAGCAGCACCTGGAACAAATCCGGCTTCTGAACCAGCATGAACTATAATAAAGCGACTACTAGAGCGGATTCCCTGAACAACACCTGTAACACTTTCACTTTGCCAGCTTTTGTTCACTGTCATATCATTATCTACCCAGGTTTCGTCTAGATACACAATATTGCGTCCTTCTTGCCTATATTGCCTTACAGTTGATAGATATTTCACCCGCCAGTGAAAAATATTTGGTCTCTCAATGAGCAATTTTCGTTTATTTTGGCACTTGCGCCAAACAGAACCATTTGATCGTAAAAGCCGATTTAAGGTTTTATACCAATACGAAAAATCTATTTTGTTCTTTACAGGACGAAGTAGGGGTTTGCAGGTCGGAAACTTCTTCAAGTTTTTATAAAAATCCTCTATTGTTCGTCGAATTACTTGAAAATCACCATCGTCAATTTTATATCTGTATGATAATCGGGGTCTTTTTTTACCAGGAGATTTTAAAGGCGAAGTAGAACAAGAGCGATCATTATGTTCTCTTTGAATTTTTCTTACACTACTTTCCGAAACACCAGTGTAAAATGCAGCGTGTTCTGTTTGATTTTGAATTGGAATAGTTAAACTATTATTTTGAGCTTCTCTAGTACAGGCCTCTATAACGCTCGCAATAACTTCACGTGCACCGCTTCGAATTGTTTTTCCTCTTTTGCTCGCCATCGTTAGTTTATATAGAAATGAAAACAAATGCTCGAAATGTATAGGCGCCACTGGAAATAGCTAGAACCTTCTAGCGGCAAGTGCATGGAGACTCTAGGCACATCCCAATTACAAGTGGACCAGTGCGAAATGTACTAAATCCTCGATTAATTTTCCGTACCGCTTAGCTGGCGCACTTTATAGGTAAGCGGCAAACTATTACAACAAATAAAATAACATAAACTTTATTTGCGTACACAAATTTTACTTTTCCGCTTGCTTAAGACTATGAACCTTTATTTTAAGGACCGCCCGGTTTTTTATTTTCACTTAAAAATATTCTACTTAAATAAAAAAAATTAATATATGTATAATCTTCTCCCTAAGGCCATCAATAAATAAATCCACGCTTATCAAGCCACAATGCTGTGGGGTAATTGTGGCATTTCGGTTTTTCTCAAATATTCCCATTAGTTTTATGTTCTTGCCATTATTGTATGGTCTTTATGCCATCTAAAGTGTTTCTTACTGAAAAGAAAAAAAAAAGGCTGGAGGCAGCAAATAAATATTCATTAGTCTGCAATTGTCAGATTGGAAATAGCCAGTGATAATATTCAGATACTGCCATAGGCAGTAATTAATAATTGTCCTATATTTGTCAAAAAAATGTTCATAATTTTGTATACATTAAAACCAGTTTCAATTTTTATAAACACTTAAATAAATCACCCTTTTAATATTTTTGAGTTAATAAAGCATACAATTCTCAGTTCGACTGTTGAAATGGTTAATTCCGATCCAGCATTTACTAGTGAGTTTACAAAAATATCATATCATCATCAATATATATACAGCGACTAACCAGGTTTCATTTTGCAATTGGCCTATTGTTTTCTGGCATATCTCATAAATTTTTTCTTTCGTGTACCTTTTTCTGCCAAACAATCATCTATGGTATTTACCTCATTTGTTACGGATATATTGTGGTATGCAAATATTAGCAATGTAGACATATGATGACACAATTGACCTCTAGAGCATTCGCACAAAGATTCCTCAATGTCATTCATCAAGTTTAATATGCAAGTGAGAAATTCAAAAATATATTATTGACAAACACTGTTTTAACACATTAAATATTTTTTACAATATGAATATGTGCCTAAAATGTATAAAGAGCGCTAACCTCAACCTTCTTAACACAATCTCTCTTATACTTGCAAGAACATTCCCTTTGATTATAGGAAATTCTCTATCAAAACCATGTCTTTCACACTGTTTGAATCTACAGCGTTTTCTTCTTCTTTGCAGAAGCTTGAATTATTGTTGAGAACCTGATAACTGCTCCGTTGCTATAATAATCTAAAAATAAACAAATGAATCATAGTCAAAATACACATATCTATTATGATTATTTAGGTGACCATTGACATGACAGTGCCTAGCAATATGACCGCCGCGACGTCACAACTCCAGCTGTTCATTGCGAGAATAACTACTTATGATGACTCATCGATACCCGCTTCCAGGCTTCCTAGTAGAGGGTGTTGTCCCAATACGACTTTATAAAACAACAAATTGATTTATATATTATGACACCGGAAATAAGGATGAAAAGCTGAAAGGTACATAGATTTGGACCAAAAAAATTCGATACGATACGATTAGATAATCGCTAACGGTCTAAGTCAAAAAATAAACATATGTCAGCTCCTATGACACTTAAATTAATTGTAAAATAGCTATTGTGACATTTAGATTATTATAATATTGTGTGTCATTTTGTAACTTAGACATTTAGAAAAATTATTTGTTTAATTGTTGCTTATGTTATTTTAAACCTATAACTGTCAATTTATAGGTTTAAAATAAACCTCTTCAGTGAATACGGGGGCTAATATTTTGTATTTTTTTTCTAACTTAGGTATCTAGTGTAGAGTGTACGAATTGAAATTAAATTCTTGGAGGTCATTTGGACACATTCCGGGTAAATTCAATTTACGGATTTTTTTACAAAAATAAATTATAAAAAGAACTTGAGCATTCTTTATTATAAAAGCCCCTTTACGAAGGTATCAAAGTCAAAGTCAAAATGGATTTTAATGTCATAAAACAAATAATGTTATTGGAAAAGCAATTTAACAATATTGAACAATACAGACTAAAAAATAACCAGTATCAACATTTAATTTGATTATTATTGGGCAGACTGAAAATGTAACTTTAAAAGGTATAAAGTAAAATCAAATGTTGAAAATTCTTCGAAGGTATAAAAACTATGAACAACCACAAGATTTTTCTTGTATTTTTCGTAAAGAAAGTGGAGGTGCATTAAAAAATGCCTTACTATTATAAAAAATTGAGTTCTTTGTTAAACTTGAATTTGGAATTGGTAAATTAATTATAAAAATCCTTTTGGTATTTACTGCTGAAACGACACAAATATTGATAATATATTGCCTTTGCATCAGACATACTGTGTCAAGGAAATACAAAGATGCTAAAGTCGTAATCTTCTCGGATATAAAATATGCTCTACAGGAATCTCTTTGTCGAAGCCTACCTAAAAAACGTAATGATTGTTTCTGAATTATAACATACATATTGAAATAGTTGTTGGAAACAAGGTTCCCAAAACCATATTCCATATCTGAGATGTCACTTAATGACCAGAAAATAAACGTTTCTAGCAACAACAACCTAATGTATTTTTAACTATTCTAATTGCAAAACATCCAGAAGATAATTTAGAATACAATTTGTTAATTCAAATTTAAGCTTATTTATTTAGAATTTCGTTTAAATTACTTTTAAAATTAATAATATTGGCTTTTGATGTACTGCATGATAAAAAAATGAATCACAATAATTTTTAATATTCTTTAAAGCTCTATTAACAAACTGATTCATTATCTTTGTCTTATTGTAGGGCCAAAGAAATCAGCAAAGGAATTACATTCACCATTTATTTTAGCC
Organism: Kuschelorhynchus macadamiae; assembly: GCA_030620095.1. Taxonomy (NCBI): domain Eukaryota; kingdom Metazoa; phylum Arthropoda; class Insecta; order Coleoptera; family Curculionidae; genus Kuschelorhynchus; species Kuschelorhynchus macadamiae. Next base: position 430,700 of record JAUTXW010004815.1, read on the forward strand.
GTAGAAATATCTTTTATAGAAATTAAAATAAGAAGAGGTTCCAAAAACTGATTCTTGTGGTAGACCTACTACCAAGATCAGATAAAAAACAGTTTCTGTCTGCGACTTGATAACCTGTAGATTTTAAAATTGTTCAGTAGTAAACTACGATTAACACAGTCAAATGCATTAGCTAAATCACAAAATTCTGGAGACACAATTTCTCTACCAAACCGGGTAACAAAAAGAACTTTTATGTGTGTATAAAACCACCCTTAAATTAGTAAATGACAGACACCTATTTAAAAGAAAAACTCCAATTTCTATAGACTGATTTTTTGCTTTTTCTGTTGCTCCAACATCATTATTTTGAAAGTTAAAAAAAATACATAGGATCGAATTGATAACCTCCTCCTTTTTTGAAGTCGGATGAACTTTATAGAAATTTTATTTCAGCCAGAAGTGTTATTATTTTTAATTTCATTTAAGGTTAATATTAGTTCTTCCCTGTCGAGTGTCGACTAGTGTGAAGTAAAAACTTTCAGGAAAAGAGACATGTTTTAAAAATGTTAAAGGTGTCTTGTTTTAGACATTTTTTTCAGGAAGTTCCTGTGCAAAAATGCAATAAAATAAATTGATATCATCACCCTATAAATTGGAATCATTAATTGCATAGTATTACCCTTTCTTAAATCATTTACTATTTTCCAAATTTCTTCATATTTGGTTTTAGAACAAGGAATAAGTTTACTATAATATAACTGTTTGCAAGAGAAATTACTTTTCGGTAAATACTTCTATAATTATTAAAGTACAATAGAAAATATAGATTTGTATAAAAAATGTTCTTATGTTGTGAAAACATTTCATATATGTCTAGGTCGAGCAAATTAAATTTGTGGTCTGGTAATGCTTAACTTCGCTCCCCCTCCTGTCTAGTGCTCTTTATAAAGACCACAGAAAAAAAACATAATAAAAAGAAAAACATATATAAGTACTTTAATAAAAGGTTTAAAATAACAACATAAAAAACTGCTTATCCAAATGACTGTTTGGTAATTTGACTTTTCCTCAAGATCAAGAAGAAGAAGTATAGTAGTAAAATCTTTACTAAACTTGTCCAATCGTTTTCAATTGTATAGTGTAAAAAAGTTTTGAAAACGGTTTGAGATAAATACCATTCGAAACGATATTTAAGCAAAATAATAAAGACCATACAAGTCCGACAGAACAAGTTAAATAAAGAAGAAGTTTAGTATGATATATGGATATAATAAAAAATATTGGGGCGAACGTTACACTGACGTATAATATAATGTGGGAGGGGTTTGGGGTAAAATTCCCCCCAGAGCCACTTTTATTTAAGCTAAGAGGGTAAACTCCCTTCTTATATCCCATATCTATATACTCCACTGGAACGTTGTATGACAAAACAGACTAAGCGCTTAATAAAATGTTCAAAAATTAAGTAAAACTCCATGTCCTAGAATAAGACGTATGTTTTTTTAAATAATAAATGAAGTATTTCATTTCATTCTAGATTAAAAAATAAAGTTAGTGGAAAAAGAAAATATTAAATATAAAATATAAACACAAAATTAAAAAGGTTATACTGCTGTATTCTAAGAAGCAATGTTTTTAATATATATATATATATATATATATATATATATATATATATATGCATCTGTTCTGAAAGATCTTGACAAATAAATATTTTGAATGTGCATCACACATCTTATTTGAGTCTAATGGCTATTCAAGAAACCACATAGTTATTGTTATTTTTCATATCTGATAGACAAGTTCCAATATGGGAGAAATTTTGCTTACTTTAGTAAAAAAAATTGTTCTTTTTCCGTAATGAAACTTTTTGTGGCAAGGAAAGTGAAATACGAATATGTTAGATACATATACATATTACATCAATTATGATATACTTACAATTTATATAATATGGAAATAATTATTACTAAAATCACTATATTTATATATAAATTGTGTTATCTGTATGTGGTGCAATTCAATACGACGGAAGTTCCGGGTAAAATACGAATTGCCGATTTATTTCCCATAATATTTATCATTTGATTACACCTTAAAATGTGAACGTTTCTAGATAAAATAATTGATCAAACCCACATATCCCTATATTAATAGGTAGCTTTAATATTTCTGCTTTTATTGCTCATTATTAACTCGCATGCGGACAACGAACAACCAAGGATCGGTTGGTGCACACTGGATTAGAGCCAATTGAAAATTCTGAATTATTTACAATAAGATCACATGGCTTTAATAAAAAAGAAAAAGTATTGACCAAAAGTTCTAAAGGCTCAACTTTCTCTAGCTGAAATGTGAGTACAATAATTAAAATTTGCTTTGTGAAAACTTCCAGTTTTTCTTTATTTGTTTATTTTTTTCTTAAGTGAAATGTGATACATTCACAACTTAATTTGTTTCACTTCTATAAAGCCCAGTAAATGTGGAATTTATAAAATTACCTGTGGAAAGTCTTATATTTTTATTTTATTTATTTATTTATTTACTTTTCATCTTTTTTTTGCTGAAATCTGATATATTCCCAAAATATTTTTTTGGCTTCTATAAAGCCTTTTAAATGCGTTAATTAAAAAAATTATCTGCGGAAATTTCCAATGTTTATTTTATTTTTTTACCTTTTTCTTAATTGAAATATGAAACATTCACAACATAATTTTTTTAATTTCTATAAAATCTCCTGAAATTATGATACTTTCGTGCAGTTTTATTTTTTAATTTACTTATTTATTTACTTTTTAGCTAAAATGTGATATATTCACAAAATATTTTTTTTAGTTTCTATAAAGAACTCCTGAATGCAGTACCTAACTAAAAAAAAATTGTCTGTGGAATCTCCAGATTTGTATTATTTGGGTTAGTGAGGAGTACTGTAAAAAAAGAGCAGGGCAGCGCGGATGCGCGTCTACAAAATTCCGTGTCTATATTAAAACAAGGTTTTTTTTTAAACAAAACCTATAGTAAACAATTAATTCAAAACAAGTTCAAAAAGAAATAATAAATAAAAAAAATGCATTCAGAAGAAAATAGACACCAAAAAAAATTATGAATATATCACATGTCAAGTAAAAAAAGTTGAAAAATAAATAAATTAAAAAATAAGAGTATCCGCAGGAAATTTTTTTATGTACCACATCCAGAAGACTTTATGGGTATAAAATAAATAAATAAATAAAATAAAAATTGGTGGTTTTCGCAGAGAAATTTTGTATTTACCGCATTCAGGAGGCTTTATAGAAGCCAAAAAATATATATATTTCGTGAAATATCATATTTCAGCTACAAAAAAAGGTGCCCGCTCTAAACAAACTCTCGTAATAAATAATACTTATTTTTGGGAAGTAACAGATAAAAATCTGTCTCGTATAGATGTCCATCAGAGAACTTAAATAAACCTTAGCAAAAATGGATTGTCCAATTTGTCAGGTGCCTAACCTTTCACACGTGCACGGAGCGCGCTACAGTTTTCCGGAGGCCCAGGAAAGTAAATAAATAAAAGCTAGGAAACCGTCGAAAACCGCGTCTACCTGAAGGTCACGTGACTACAGGTAACAAAATACTGCTCAATTTGAAATGGCGAGTCAGTCGTTAGTAGAAACACCGGTGTTTGCAAGTTATAGTAAAAAAAAATATTGTTTTTGCCGGTATTGAAAACTTGCCCGGCTAATATACATTTTTATCAGTATGTTGTCAATGCTTTAAAACAAATATTATAAGTTGAAATTTTACTTATTTATGGTCTAGTGAATATTTTTTCGTGGTTACATTTAGTGAAATTGGACATTGTTTAATATGGTTTTCAGGAAAAACAACCAGAGAATAGTTTCTGAGTAAGTAAACTAATAAATATTTTTGTCTTTTTTCATAACACGAATTAAATTTCTATAATAGATCAGAGCGTTTACTCGAAATTCTTCACTTATTCATATTTTATTTTAAATTATATACTATGCATTTAATTTAATATAATACGACATGTATTGTAAAAGGTTAAGAAATATCATTTTTATATTATTTTAAAAAAGTGCAATAAAAAATGTTTGAAATATAACTACATACTTTTTAAATTAGCCGCAAGAATAAAAACATTGAAAACAAAAAAACTAAATCAAAAGCTTGCAAAACTTGACCTAATGATTAAGGTATTTGTTGAGGGTCTGAAATTAATTCAACTTCTTCATTGCCACTTTTTATTTTTCACAAGATAGTTGTCCTAGATTTAAGGTTTTGTTTTTTTGGTGTTTCTTCAAATCATTATTTTTGAATACGGACCTGGATGTTTAACTTTATTTTTTGGAAGATTACGATCCATCAAAATTAGCTATGTGTTAACTTATTCCAAGTTTAATAATTTAATATATTCTTGGTTTATTCTTTTCTTGGTTATGTTAAAATCATAACTAAATTCCATTTTCTCATTGGTACGTTTTGTTCTTTACGAGATTGAGTTTTTTTTTTAAAACAAGAAATCGACAGAACGCTGATCAACATAAATTGAAAATTATTTATTTTCTAAAAAAATGTTTTCACCATGCCTATAATTACTTAAAAAATTTGGTAGTATAAGGTTTCCTATAAAACATCATTTAGTTGGATACTAGTTTATGTATTAACTGAGAAATGTTTTATCTGATGACAGAAACATAAAACTAGAAACAAAGTTCTAATTAATGTAAGCTTTTAGGTAGGTTCCCTGTTAGGACCATTTGTCCGTACTGTTTAAAAAAACAATTATGTGGTCAAAAATATCAAAATTTCAGCAAATTCCTAAGCATTTCTCTTCCAGAATAAAGCGATGTGGCTGATAAAATCGGGCCGCAGTCCATTCGCGCCTATCTAAATCTCTCTAAATTTATTCTGAATATTTGAAATTTTGTCTTAGTTCATTAGTCTAGTAGTTGAAAATAGCGAATTTAAGACGGTCGATTTGTAAATATAAATAAACTTGTTGAGAAAGTTTTTGGCCAAATATATTACCTTACATGTTTGTGTGAAAGTAGGTAAATACTAGACTACCAATTTTACCACCGAATTTCTTAGACTTAGCAATATCATATGTCAGTTAATTAAATGATTTATCCAGATCTTCCTTTGCTAGGTTCGTGTTACAATTTAGTTTTATACAAAATTATTTGGTTATGTTATATATCACATTAATTTGCTTTATCATAATCATAATATATTGATAACTTGTTAGATACTCAAAAGTTTCAAATTCCAAATAAAAAGTAACAGCTTACATATCAATTGCATCCTGATACTAAACAACACTGCATCTAACTAAATCAACAACAAAAATTATTTTTTTTAGATTGTTGTATACAGTGTGACCAGTAAAGTCCGCATCATATGGGAATTTTTTTAATTTATTAACTTAAATAAAATTTGAGTAGGCAGAAAATGTTTGCTTGAAAAGTAATGCAAAATATTCTCAAATTTTATTTTCTTTTAAATGGAAAAACTATTTTTTTTCACAAAATTTGGAAAAATTGTGGAGAAAAAAGTTATTTATTTTACTATACACATATACCAAATTTCAGCACTATCAGTTGACTTTAAATTTTTCTATTTTTTTTTACTTGATAATTTTCCTTTTTCCGAATGTTAGCAAAGCTGAATTAAGGTATTTATTCTTAATAAATCGATCGCCTATATACATTTTCTTATCTAATATTTTATTTTAAATGACAATTTGTTGATGAAAACATAAATGGTTCCTTGTCACAATTTCATGCAAAAATATTTTTAAATTGAGTTATTTATTAAATGTTAACTTAATATATATCTATTTACTTTTTAATAAAAGCGAAACTGAGAAAACCCTTTTTTTCTAACTTCTGTTTTATATCGTTCTTTCTAAAAATAAATAGATTATTTTTAATAAATTATTGAAATTACCAAATAAAGACCAAATTATAAAGTAGTGTATAAAAACAATTGAATAAATTCTTCATTTGACTATTCTGACTGATTCTATTATTAACAGTGCAGTGATTGTTTAACTCAGGTTTGCCTACATGTAATAAAGTGAAAAATCATCAATAAAAAATTCAGAAAAATTTCAAATCAACCGTTATCGCTGAATTTTGGTACATGGTTAAGAAATCAAAAAAGAAACAACTTTTTTCCTTGCGATTTTTCAAAATTAAAAAAAAAAAGGTAGGTATTAAAAAAATGTCAAATTCGACAGGTAAGCTAAATTACATGACTAACTTTTTTATAACCATTTTGCATTATTTATATTTAAGTAAAAATTCTTGCCCACGCTAAATATGAATAATTGTCAAAAATGGATTGAAAAACCGCACATTTTTGGGAAAATCTAAATAACCTGAATAATATATATAAAAAATAAGATATATTGAAAAATTGAAAACCCGAGAAGATGTTTTTTTTGTATTTAAATTTAAAACAATTTTGTAGAAACCCAGAAGTCATTAATTTTTGAGACAAAATCATGTTTTTCTTATACATCCTGAAAAGAAATGCCCCTTTTAAATTGGGAAAAAATATGATATTGGTTTTTTTTTTCAGAAAGTATTTTTCTACTAAAAGCTAGTAGTCATCTACTGATATCTCTTTTGGTTTTCAAAATATATGACCCTAAATTACCTGAAAAAGTTTGTGTTTCATTTATTATGAGCAGAAGTCTATTTGAAGAACACATGAACAGTTTTTAAGGACTTTTACATTTAACATTTATTTTAATATAAAGTAAGTTTTGATCAATTTTTGTACAATTTATGTTTAAGTTATGATCTGTTGGAAACCTGCTATAACGGATAAGGAAAAAAATTGTATTCTAAAAAGATTTTTTGTATAACTTATACGTAAGGTAATATTACACGTGCAAGTGTATCCCAAATATTTGGTGCTTACACTGTTGTAAGTTTATATTTTATAGTTTCATATAAAAAAAAATGAATAAAACTTGCTTATATTTGTATTAAAGTCCAAAAAAAATCTATTTTTAGCACACCCTGACTACAATCTACAAATATCAGTAATAAAAAATAAAAAGGCATGTCTGATTTACCCTGTATAGTGGAAACCCAACAAACTATAAATTATTTTTTTGAACTACTTTTGAGATTTAGAGAGTGTATCTTGATGCAATATTGTACAATGCTTTAAATGTAACTCAAAACTTACTTTATTTCATCAAGGAAAGAAAAAAAGGTCCAGTACTTCACATATTTTTATTAAAGACTATCCGACGCGTTTCGGCTAAACAGCTATTGTCAAGAATAGAATTATAGTATCTATAGGTGATAAAAATCCAGATAGTAAATAAGAAAAATAATAGTTTTTTTTTAAAAACTTACAAATACCATCTTCTCTCAGAAGTTCGAAACCAACTTGTTAATATATTTGGTGATGTGATACAAAAAATAAAAAAATGCTTGTTGTAACTTATAATTTTAACTATATTAAATTGACACTTTCAATTTCTTCTTAGCGCATGAAAACTGTTTTACCGCCTGCTTTTCCTTTCTTCCTAACCTCAGTCTAATCATTAAACAAATGAATATAGTTACTATGTTTTTGTAAATGGTGTTGTTATAGTATTGTGAATGTGTTTTAACTTAAGTTTTTCTCTTATTTCCGACCATTTGGTTTCGAACTTCTGAAGGAAGATGACATTTGTAAGTTTTTTTAAAAAAACTATTATTTTTCTTATTTACTATCTAGATTTTTATCACTTACAGATACTTTAATTCTATCCTTGACAATGGCTGTTGAGCCGAAACGCGTCGGGTAGTCTTTAATAAAAATATTGTGTACTAGACCTTTTTTTCTTTCTTTCATAAAATGTACAACCAACTTTACCCTGAAGATTTACTTCAAGAACTTACTTTATTTCGCCACATTTAATACTTGTTTTTATCTCTTTAATAACATATCAATCAAAAATATTATTACACTCATATATCATAAATATTTTATAGACGTATACAAACACAAAATAAGCTATTTTTCTAATTTAGGGTCTCCACTCTTCCTCACTCTTGGAATAACCCTGTATAGCAGTAGCTTTCTATCAGTGACAAAAACTAGGTCTCTTTTCCTACTAAATAACGTATTAATAAATGTGTATTATTCATTATTTAATAATGAAATTAAGACGGCAAAATTCGCTTAAATGTCCTTCCTCTTTAAATATTAGATACGCAAACTAATCCATTATAATACCTTATTAAAGTATTCTTAACTACACTTTCTAAAATTTATTCGGTATATTAATCATTTTATAGTTATAGCTAAGTGGTTAGGTATAGTTGCGGCAATTAAAATCTAGACACTAATTTGGCATTTTATGTCATTTATGTGAAATTTGAAAAACAAGGCTTTTATGTTTTTATTAAAGGTAAGGGAAATCCCATCTGATAAGAGTGTCAATCTTTGGAAGGATTTTTATTTAATTATAGTATATTCTTTTACACATATTAAAAGAAACAAGATTTAAATAAGATCAGGGGATTTTTGTGTGGCAATACGGAGCACTCTACAATCTGGAGTAAACCAACAGGGGTTTAAAAATATACTATTTTCGAGACGCAAACTGAGATAATAAATTAAACATTATCTTTAAGTTATATATAATTTAAAAATACAAAAAAATAATAAATATTAGCGAGCAAAATTAACGTTAAATTTAATTAGACTATTAATATTAATGTTGATAAATGTTCACTTTCGCCTACTGTCGACGATTTTGACGAAATTTGGTACGCAGGTAGAATTAAAGGCGCTGATCGGAAGTCAATTTTTTCCAGCCTGGTTTCATTTCCCATCTATTCACCGCCAAAAGTCATCTTATATACACGGTTTTTCACCTTAATTTCTATTTCCTTCAGTAATTTTTATAATATCAAAATTACATATATTTTCATCAATAAAATTGTATCTGTCAGTTGCTATTTTTAAAAAAATTGATTTTGTGTTTTCTGTTGGTAAAAATTGTCAATCAAAGAAGAAAATGTAGTAAATATTTAATTTTAAAATTTTATTAAAGTAACAGTTTTTAAAACAATTTAATATGAATAATTTGTTAAACAGGGGATCGGTACCCAGTTTGCGGATGGTCAGAAGCCAGAGCGCGGTAGCGTGGTCGCACCAGGTGGATCGGTACCGGGTTAGCTGCAGGTTAGGCGCTGAAGCGCGACAGCATGAGGCATCATCATTAAAGCTATTCTACTAATGTATTTATTATAGCTTTAACACTATATGCCTTCGCGCTAGCGTCTACTCTGATGCTAACCCGGTACCAATCTACCTAGTGCCTCCGCGCTCAAGCGCCAAACCATCTACTAACACGATACCACCTTTGTAACAAAGTATCCACAATAAACAGTACCAAAAACTGCTACGTTGATAAAATTTAATGAAGTTTAATTTTGAATATTTTTTCCAATTAAAATGGCTGCTAATATAAAGGACAAAATCAAAAAAAATTCCCTATATAATTTGCAATTGACAGATACCATTTTATTGATGTGGTTTTTGAGTAGTATAATGTTACAAATTAGAACATAATGTGTAATTTAAAAATTACTGAAGGAATCAGAAAAGAAGGTGAAAAACCCTGTGTATAAGATTGTGATCTTTGATAACTTGGAAACGAGACGGGGTCGAAAAAAAAACGACTTTAGATTCAAAGCCTACCTATGCCAAATTACAGCGATGAGAGGCGAAAGTGAACCTTAATATTTTATTGGGCCTCTTTTGATTTATTACCTATAGTTAAATTTTCGACAGTACGCATACTACACAGGTTCGCATGTACCAGACCATAACCAACTCTTTGTTCTATGTTAATTTTGGCGAAATAACGGTCATTATGATACTAGCCGTGATATTATCAGAGGAGGCGTTGTTTTCGATCCGAATAATCTATCTTTATCTTCTGGCGTCACTTGAGTCAAACATTGTGCAAGTGATATAAAAATATTCCCAAAAGAACGTCGGCGTCGTTTTCTCGTTGCTAAGTTCATTGTTTCAGGACTATAATAAGTCCATTACGGTCTTAGAACTATAATGAATCCGTTACGCCTGGAGCACAATCTAAATCTCGTAAACGTTTAACGTGAAACCCAACCAATAAAAACAAAACTTAAAAAGGAAATATACATTGTAGTACAGAAGTAGGTGACAATTTTTGACGTTGGAACTAAATAAATTAACAAGGCCTTTAATAATAATAAAAAAAATATTCAAAAGAAATTACAGGTACAAAAAGTTGCATGGAATCACAACACCCCTGGCAAAGTCTAGCAAATGAATGCTGTTCTACTCAACCAGAAATCCGACTATCGTGCAATAAACCTTTAAAACTTTATACATCTTAGTAATATTGATGCATACTAATTTATAATAATGTGGCACAAATAGTATGTAAATATATTAATTTTGGCAGTGCATAGGTGCAAAGAATGAGAACAGAGCGGACTAAAAGAGAAAGGTGAGACATAATAACATATCAAAAAAAAATAAAACCGGTCAATGTTCACATCACTTGCATTCAAGGTTAAAATGTTAAGCAGGGTAGTATTTTGGTTAAATATAACCGTTTATAACCTATATCTAACTATCTAACAAAACACCGAAAGAGACATAAAAAAAATAACGATTGACGTAAACTTTTGGCGTAATTTGCATTGTGTTCCACGCTTTAGCGTACTCAGGCCTAAAAAATGTGTCATTTTGACAGTAAAAATTACGATCAAAATGATTCGCAATTGGATTGTAGTTATATACAAGAATACAAAATTTTTTCTTTAACATTAACAACGCAACATTAATAAAATTGATGAAGATATTTGATGACGTGTCGGACAGTGGCAGTGAAAATGTTAATTATTCTTCTAAATAGCAGTGCGAGTAAGATAATATTTAATAATATACTGCTTGTTAACAAACGGCCGCGAAGCCCGTTTGTTACTATGGCTCTCACACTCGGGGACGAAAACCTGCTGTGGGTCGTGCCATTTCAGAAAACCGTGTTTTTCGATCTTTTGGTGGGTATATTTCAAGAACTATTAGTGATAAGGCGATGGATTTGACATGCGTTTTTAGAGGAGACGTAGTCTATACGATTCGTTTATTTTCGCATATTTTCTGTCCCACATTTGGTACCGGAGATGTGGTACCGCAAAGTTAACCAAAAAAGTCAATTTGTAACAGGGGTCAGGTCGCAATTTTTTCTTTTTTTGTCGAAATTTTCTGAAACGACAGCTTTTCGGGTCCTACAAAACTCTATTGTTTTTGGTTGAGCTTCGAACCCGTTTCGTGGTTTTACGATTGTTTTTTTTCGTTCGAAAAAAAGGGTGTTTTGGAGCTCGAACTGGATACGTCCTAGCGAAATTTTGCAAGAGTTATTTTTCATTAGAAATATAGAGAAGAACAAAATCCTGAATGCATCTCTGTCGGAAAGATTACTATTATAGGTAATAGGTAGGGTTTGATTGATTGATTGATTGAATTTTTGTCCCCGTCACAAGTTTTCAGTACAGAAGCATATTTGCTTGTTTGTTGTTGTTTAGTATATTGTTATAAAGGGGCAGTAGGACATTTTCTTTCTTTAGAAATTCTAGTTGAGGCTCTAGAATAATAAATTTAGAAAATTTAGTTTGCAGCCATGAATTTTTTCATTTTTTTTTCTTTACCTAAACTTTTAAAGGATTTAATTGGATATAATAGATAATAGATAGGATATTTCTTGTAACTTTTACGGGTGTAATTTATTACAAAAAAATATTTTAACAGCTTTACCTAGTGACTTTTATATACGGTTTTCACAGATTTAAGTAACTATTAGAGGCGTTTTTTTTTTGTTTTTAATATTTTGAGAGCTTTAAAACAATCGATATTTTCCTCGTGACTTTTGAACTGCTTAAAATTTTTAAATATCGTTTTCACAGATCCATGTAACTTTTAGTAATGTAATTTTTAAAAATATTTTGACAGTTCTTAAAAAAAATTCCACAAGAGTTTTAAACTTTTTAAAAACGGTTTTCTCTATTTTTTTATGATGTAATTTAATAAAAAGAAAATTCGACATTTGTCAAAAAAAATGGTTTTTTTTCGTAAATTTTAAACTTATTAAAAATTTGTTTTATGTGGATTACACGATTCTATGTAACTTTTAAAGGCGCAATTGTTTTGAAAAAAATATTTTGACAGCTGTCAAATTAAAAGTTTTTCCCTTGACTACTAAACTATCTGAAATATTTAAATACGGTTTTTACAGTTCCATGTAGCTTTTAAAGATTTAATTAAAAAAAATATTTTGACACCTGTCAAAAACCCTGTTTTTCTTTTACCTTCCCAACTGCTCAAAATTTTTAAATACAGTTTTTATTATTCCTTGAAACTTTTAATCTCACAATTTTGACAGCTGTCAAAAAGAAATTTTCGCTCTGACTTCTGAACTTTTTAAAAATTTGAAATGTGGTTTTTCATAGTTTGTTTAAACTGCTTAAATTTATTAAATACGGTTTTCAAATATCGATGTAACTTTCAGGGGAATAATTTATTTTGAAAAAAAACTGTGTCAGCTCTCAAAAAAAATTGTTTTTTTCCTGTAATTTTTGAAATATTTAAAATTTTTATATACGGTTGACATTTTTTCTTGACACGTGTCAAAAAACATTTTTTTTTTAGGGTAATTTCATTTTCAAATACTGTAGGTACGTTTTATTGAGGTAATTAAAAAAACATTGACATGTCAAAAAAAAGTATTTTCGACATAACTTCTGGACTGTTTAAAATTTTTAGATTCGGGTTTCACAGTTTTTTGTAACTTTTAATGTAGTAATTTATTTTACATTTATTTTATTTTTGCAGTTGTCCAAAAAAACATCTAGTATTCTTAACTTTTAAAAATGACATTTTTACTGATAAATGTATAGCATGTATGTATGTAACCAGATGTATCGGACTAGCGGACGTTTGTTAATCAAAAATAGCCGTCAAGGTTATGATAATAGTAAAATAGGATCTAAAATAAGTGTGTAGGACTAGACATCTAAGATGACGCACACGACTAAGACACGCACCCAGAATCCACAGGGAAAACCTGACATATTACTTGTTTGCATTAAAATTTTAGTTCTTTCTTAGGTGTTGTATTGACAGGACTGAACTTAAATTCAAAACAATATATTTTCTCAATTTAAAAGTATTATTTTACAATACTTGAAGAAAGTGGACATATGTGTCAAACACTGTATATAAAAAAAAATCCTCTTACAGGCATAAACAAAAAACTCACTTGGCGTATAGCAGTTTTTTCAGCTTTACGCCTATTTTAAAAAATATTAATGACAATTATTTTAACTGACTCTTTTATGCAGTTACTTAGAAAATAAAATATTTTATTTCTTATAGGTTGTCGTTCTGTGACTGGTCGAAGACAATAGGTTTTTAATTTCGATATTGTAGTTATGCGAAAAGTGATTAGACAGATAAAGAGATTTGCTTCTATGTACAAAAATACATAATATAAACCGCAAATAATGTCAGTATTTTTAACTTTTATTTCCCTCGTAAAAGGAAGTATTGTAATTGTAAAAAGATCACCATCCGAGATGTTTTCAGTTCTTTCGTAACAGGGTTCTTAGATACCGAAAAACATGTTTTCTCAATTCCGTCGGTCTGTCTGATCGCGGCATTGTTAAAAAACTACTTACTGATATAGATAATGCAGCAAACATACTACTTCTCAGTTCTATCCAATATAAGACCCACTCCAAAAACGAAGTAAAAATTATTCTCGAAAAAATCTTAGAAAATCCCTCTTCCAGCTGAATTCGTAGCAAATTCCAGTTCATCTGCTGAAACAGAAGAGTCTTCGTATGAATCGGATTTCGATGAATCCTCAAATGAATCAGATGTGTCCTCAAATGAACTAAGCCTATCTGGTGGAGAATTTTAATATGTAATACTGTTTTATTACATTTTATTTTAAAAAATCAATAATTATTCTAAACGTAAAAATATTTCAAACTTGTACAAAAATTATTTTAAAATACAGTGTTAAATTTTTTATCTACTTTGCCACTTTTATCGAACTTCCTGCTTTATATTTTAGGTCTCTTAGATTTTTTTAATACCTTGCATCGTTTTGAACTGAACTGCCCTTGTTTTTAAACATATTTTCTTAAATTATTTCAAATGAGAGCGGACTATCAAAAAAGTTCAAGAAACATAAAAGTTGTAAAATAAACAGGGGTATCCGAACTAGGTTAGTTCCACTACAGATTTTTTTTTGGGGCGGTCAAAGGGATCGTGACCTGTAAAAAGTTGACCATAATGGTCAACTATAAAAATTGTTAAAAATAAAAATGACTTGTAGAATTTTATTGAACTTCGTATCCCCAAAAACCCTGAATACCATATGAAACCCAATATTTTCGATCACCCTCTCCTCTCAATTCTACCGCCTTCCCCACCACATAACTCACTTACTGACACCACATGGTTTGGGGGTTCAGAATAAAGTCATTTAATATTATCACCATTTATTAAGATTTATAATTACCTACCGGAATAGCCTCACCCACCATAAATATTTTTTTGGCTGATTAAAAATCGTGCACCATTCAAAGCAATATATTAACTTATTTCCAAATTATCGCACAAACTCTCTAGTAGAAAGAGATTTGAAATGGAGTCATTACGCCATTGTCATTTTTTAAAATGTTTGCTATGCCAGCATCACTACCCTAAATATTTCCTGAAAATTCATTCAAGTTGGTCTAACTGGGTTACATATTTATGAAGGCAAATACTTTTTTTGCTTCTTGATTTATTTGCAAGTTATCGATAGTTGCGTTTGCCTATCGATAGGTAAAGTCTATTATTTCCCATCCCTAATATACATAGACCTACGGTTACTAATATTATAACTATGGTTACTAATATTATATTTTGGATATAAATTGTTAAAAATTAGAACGATGTGCTAGAAAACCCAAAAACTATGTGAAACTCGACATTTTTAGATTACCTCCCTCTTTTGCCCTTCACGACCCACTCATCATTGTAATACACTTAACTTGTTGAACATGAAATTTTATATGCCATTTGGTAGTTATTTAATATTTATATTAAGCGACATACACTTTCAACAAACTAGATTAGCTTTTTAGATAATTGTACTTCAGACTAGGGTTGCGAAATGCCCTGCATTTAGCGGGAAATCCCGCTTTTTAGTATATATTATTATAATAATTACATTTATTTGGAATAAATTTACAATTTAAATATATATATATATATATAAATATATATATATATATATATATATATATATATATATATATATAAAATAGATATATATATATATATATATATATATATATATATATATATATATATATATATATAAGCTATGAGCTATAAGTTCAGATATGTAGTATAGCTTATAAATCTAACGCCGCTTCTTAATATCGCAATATAAAATAAATTATGCAGCTTTAGCTTACAAATATATAATCACTCTTGCGTATTTCATTTTTGAAAATTGTTTTAAATAAGAGTAATTCTTTATGAATAGGACTGAATATGTTTTAACAGTCAAACATGGCTACATTTAATTTTTTCAATATTATAAAATAATACTAACTTGTCCTAAAAACATGTATGTTTTTTTGTGAGGTCTAGTCTAGCTTGGGCTCTGTTTAGCCGGCAGGCTATTACCATTTCACACTCCTCATTTAAATTTATCTCAGATATTTTGTTTGCAGCATCTAAAACATAAAAATAATATGAAAGTTTCCCAACTAATGATAAAAAAACCTTTTCATGTTGTAGTCCTGAAGAAGGTTACAAATATTACCGAAAATTTCGTATAGCTAATTAGGCAGTTTAAATCTAGCCCTCATCAGGATAGTTACCCAAATAATATTAATATAGCATTTTATGATTTTTAATAAAACTTGTTGCAATGACCAACTTCCATCTTGCAAGATATTTGATGTTGGTCTGGACTATTTTTTATACTATTTACTTTTGCTTGTTTTTTTATCAGGAATAAAAAAAAGTACAGAATGCGTAAAATGTGTGATCTTGTTTTAATACCGTTATAAAATTTTATTCAGATTTTTAGTCAAATTTTAAAAATACCACTTTGTTGGCTTCTAAGATAATTATTGGTCATTCGGTATATAAAAAATTGGGGATACCCTACACTCTATACAGTACATAGTGTTCTTTCTTAAAATGTTTCAGAGTAATTTTAAAAAGTGATGTTTACTAAATTAAAATTAATTGTGTATCAAATGTAAGATACGGAGAAAAAAATTTTCACCTGCAATCCTATACCAATAAAGACATTTATGCCATAAAAGGAACTTAACTAAGACAGGTTTTGATAAATTAAGTAAACTGAAATGTTCGTTCTTCTTTCTGCCTATAAAGCTATAATTATTAACTACGAGGTAATAAAGTACCTCTTATTCACTAAAAGTTAAAGATACTTTAATAATAGTAGTTCTTAATAGAAAAATAATTTAAAATATTATTATGATCATGTTCTATAACTAAGTGATTTGTTTACATTTCTGGCACGGATACCAAAAAAAAATTTTTTCGAAATATCTCCGGAAGGATTATCACCAGGAGCGCAGATTTCATAAACTTATCTGCGATTTCCCACAAAAACTTTACGTATACATTCAGAAAAATTTTACTAGCCGGACATCTTAATAAAAATAATTACCAATAAAGCATATTTAACATCATTTGAAAAGAAATTGTCAAACATTTTTAAATCTTCGGATGTTGATAAGGGGTACTCTAATTTTATCTAATTAAAAATGGGTTTTGTTGCTTCTGATTTAATTC
This sequence comes from Kuschelorhynchus macadamiae, assembly GCA_030620095.1. Taxonomy (NCBI): domain Eukaryota; kingdom Metazoa; phylum Arthropoda; class Insecta; order Coleoptera; family Curculionidae; genus Kuschelorhynchus; species Kuschelorhynchus macadamiae. The sequence goes on from JAUTXW010004815.1 coordinate 447,587, forward strand.
TGAAGTAGATCTTTTGGAGATACCCTCCAATTTGTGTAAAATACCCACACATATATTTTTTATGATGAAAATTGTTTTCTCCACTCTTGTTTACCTTATAATGTCCCAAATATTCACTTATTGATCACTTCACAGATTATAAATAATTATATTCACGTTTTCCCAGATTTTTATAAACAAAAACCATTCAATCACAAATAGGTTAGTTCAGTCCGAGTCAAGCTTCAGAAGTCATTTCCCGCTATATGTATAGTATCGTTGATGGGAATGATGGTCATAAAATTGCGTAGTAATGAAGTACAATATTTAATAAAAAAAATCATTAACAGCCATTAAAAAGAACCCACATAATTATTTAACCATATCAAGACAAAATGTAACGAAAACTAAAAAATTAAGTTGTTTTTTGGTATAATGATCAATACTGGTCCATTTAACGGCATTTTAGACACAAACCAGTCAGCTGAATGATCGCATACTACCATACTTTGTCGAACTGATGATTAAAGTTATATATTTTATTTTTTAGTAGTTTTTTTGCCAAATAAAAACTACTGACGGGTTGCTCTATTGTTCAATAGGTTAAACGCGTTAAACTGAAAAATTCCGATATCGCGCCTCTTATACATATCATCTTTCGCATGACCAAAGAAAAACCGCCCATCATTTGCATTGGCACTTTTTTATGGAAGAGGTCCAACAAAATTTGAAAATGATTTGGATCTTTAGTTTTATAGTCCTGTCGATTCAGAAATTTGAGATCGATCCCGTATTGCAAAGATTCCTTTTTTATTGTTAAGTCTTTATAGAACATGTCTTGTACATTCAAACACAATATTCTCATATACATACTTCATGAAATATCGTTTGTAAAACATACGAATTGTCTAAAACGTTCGGACCAAACTGGATCTAAAAAATACGTTATCAGAACATTGTGTGTTATTAGGGACCCTTAATTTTTGATCGAAATTTGAGGTCAATCGGATAAGTAGTTCGTTAGCTATGCCACGAATAGACAGACCGACCGACGGAATTGAGGAAAGATGTTTTTCGGCATCTAGGGATGCTGAAACGTGAAGATCTGAAAAAATTTCGGAGGGTGATCTTTCACGATTATAATATTTTCATTTACGAGGGAAGTGAAAATATAAATGAAGACTGTAGGTACCTACAAATTTTAGAATATTTAAATCAAAGATTATTTTGTAACAATGAATAAAAAAAAACAAACTAAAATAAAATTCTAGAGGCGTCTTCCTAAATATTAATTAAACGAGATTTAAATTTCAAAGAGTTACTTAAAATCGGTTGACGCGTTTTGGAAATTTAGACCTGCACAATTTATATCAGCTTCTCTTATAGCATATAGCTGTTGTTAAGTACTGTGATGGCTATCTGTATTATTTGTCATGGTTTATGGGCAATGATTATGATTATTGGCAAGTCTGCTATAAAACCATCTTGTTTATTTAGTCCATATAGTGTATACTTACTTATATTTCCGAGTTGTAATTGTACTATATTGTAACAATGATTTTGTACAATTAAAGCAACAGTAACCGAAAATGACATACCTGGTTAATTCTTAACGATAATTAACTCGCTAACATCAACTTTACATAATGAATGTATTGTAGTTTTATAGCAGGCGAATTTAGCATATTTTATTGTGTATTGATTAGCATTCCATATTTGAGTAATAATTATTGTAAATAGGTAGAATAAAATAAAGATATATTTACTTAATTGTTATCGCTTTTTTGCTCCCTTTGATATGGTATTTTAAGTTTTAATAGAAAAAAGATTCGAAAAGTCGGTATAAGATAAATACAAGGTATTTATCTTATACTATCAGCTTGGTTTTGTGTATATTTAATGGATACGCCCTACAAGCTGTTACTTAAAAAAAAAGACCTTGTATAAATATTATCAAAATTCTAAAACATAAAAGGTTTGGTTAATTCAAATAAACACAATCAAGCATTTTGGTCCTAAACATTTTAAATTACCTTTTGACCCTTATTCTACAGCTTTTAATACACTCAGAAATATTGGTTCTAAAGCAGTGCAAGAAAGAAGCTCTTTACGAAAGCAAATCTGCTTAAACTACTACGCGTGAAATACTATCAAGCTATTATAGTCCCTGTGTGTTAAAGTTCGCTACACAAACAAATCAAATTAGTGTGAAATTGGCAGCCAACAAAAAGATAGCCGAGCAATAGCTATTTTAGGGCCGCTGCCTATTACCATTAAGAGGATATATATACATTTCTTTCATTCAAATAAATCGTCCATTTTTCTCGAAGAAACCTGATTGAAAGAAGTATTTATCTCATATATAAAATGTGTGGTATTTTGATTTTTAAATTTTGAAATCACGTAAGTATACCAATTATTTTTGGAATTTGAAAACTGAATTCTGGAATAGACATGTATATAAAAGATGTTTAGAATTACTTGTAATAATATAATATACTTAATAATATATTATTGAATGTTCTTTGACCAATTTTTTTGCGACTCACTATATAAAAAATACCAATGTCTTTATAAAATGCATATTTAGAACCCAAATAATGTATTAATTTTTTTTTAGCTGTATTGAGATATATTACACACTGTATTAAAAAAATCGGCTCTAAAGGTAGGGAAAATAATGTTTTTCACCAATTCGGAAAATACAAAAAAAAAATTAAGCAATTTTATGGAAAAAGAGTACGAATACCCTTAACTAACCTGCATTTTGTGTTAACCTTAGTAATACAAGAAGCACTCATTTAAAAGTACCACAACAACTTCATTCACATCTAACAAGTCACATAAAGGAAAAACGTACTTACTAGTTATTGCAATAATAATATCTCAATGCACTTGCCAGAATGGGGAGGGAACTAAATCAGTGCATTACATGTAGCAGCTAAATATATCCTGGAGAGCAGGTTATACAGCACTTGATCTAAGTTAAAAACGACAATACACAAAACTGCACTAGAGTTAATTTTGGCAGTACTTGTACTCGTCTTTTAACAAGTTGACTGTGCTGATGAAGACATTAAGTCAGAAACACGTGTCTATAATTGGTCAAATTTCATTACTTTAGCGGTCATCCAAAAAAAAATCCTTTTCTACTAGGTATATACTAGTTTTTGCCTTCTGAAAGCTTGCACCGTTTTGAAGTGATTTAGAAAAATGCGTTTTAAAACATAGATATTTTTAGTGATTTTTGGCTTGTACAAAGCTGATGCTTAAACCGTCAAAGCTCCATGTTCTCAAAGACATCTTTCTAAATTATTTCAAAACGGTAAAAGATATCAGAAAAGTCCAAGGAATATAAAATTTGCACAATAAAGTATAAAATTCAACAATAATAACAAACAGGTCACTGTCGTTAGAAAAAAAAATTGGGACGGTCAAATAGGTCATGATCCCTGAAAAAGTTACCCTCTGTATAATTTTCTAAAATAAATTATGACTATTTTAGAGATTTTAATTACAGTTTATCGTGTGTCAAGTTTCAATTGTATATCTCTAGAATTGTACGAGGCGCTTCAAAAAACTAAAAAAATATTTAAAATTTTAACAACCCTGTATCTTGAAAACGAAGTAATTAAAGTACTTGTGTCATTACATTAAAAATAAGAAAAAAATTGACAGTTTAGTTATATAATTTTTTAATTGTTTTTCAATAGTTTATGGAATATATATTTGAATTATTCATAAAAATCCAAGATAATTTTATATTTAACATTTCTTCTGTTTTAAAACAAGGGATATATAAGGCCTTTTATTCTCCTTTTGGATGAACCTGCACAGCGTGACAATTGATGATGGATGTATTTGGGTATTAAAGTGAGACAATTAATTAAATTTTATATATCGGTCGCCCCATCCCATTGCTAATTTTTAGCCAAAAATTCGAAATCGGTCAATCAGGAAAACTTCAGATATTGATTTTAAGTGGAATCAGACCATAAATCGCAAAATTATTCGGCCATTTCGCAACGCCGCCGGCCGTCTTAACTTACATTACGTAAAAATGAAGTGTTAGCCAAACTGTATAAATATGTTAAATTTCATCTCAATGACTCAACGAGAAATGAGCCAAAACTAAATTATAAATAAACATTTTGGTTTTAATATAAACATTAAATAGTGCTTTAAAATATAAATTAAAATGTTTTATAAAGCCTTTTTAAAACTTTTTTTTTGTGAATAAATACTGATTGATTCAGGACAGTAAGGAAACTTACTATAGTACAAAAACGGATTTTCGTGATAATAAGTGGTGAAATACGATTTAAATGGTTACTTTAAATATAAGAAGCAAGGTAAATATCTTAAAATAAGGAATAGACAATTTCCAACCCCACACAAGTCACCATCCTAGCAATGTAGCAAATCGTTTTCCTTTTCAAGTTGCATCGGACACTTAAGAGAAGAAACCTTTCCCTGTTAAGACTGAAGCGTTAGAAAATTGATTTTTTTTTATTTTTCAAATAAACTACCCCTAATTTTGGCGAAAGGTAAATAAACAAAAAATCGGTAAATTTCTTTTACTCGAAACTTCCCTCATTATGAATAGTCACTTTTATTAGGAATAGTGAAGTTCATTACATAGTTATTTAGGAACGCATAGATACTGTCATTTCAAGCAATTTTATTGGGCGCTATTTTGTTCAAATATATTGGATCCCTACCAATATTTTACCACTTTCACTAATATTTTACCACATAATTTAAAATGAATTCAATAAGTAATTTTTACATTCATACACCGCGATTTTGTTACGTCATGTTGAATTGGCACCAGTTTATCTTTATATTTAATTTTTCTCCAAAATTAACAGTCAATTGAATAAGAAGATTTTTTTACGTTCATTTTTTAACATGTTATTTGGCTGCCATTTCGTTCCGCTGTCTTGAATTCGTAACAGGACCTTACCAGCTTATCTCTATATCACACTTAATGCTTGCACAAAATTTGAAATTAATTTAATAAGTAGTTTTTTCAGACTGATTTTTTGAAATATTTTATTAGGCCGCCATTTTCTTTTACTATCTTATATTCATACCAAAATGTTACCGGTTCATCCTTATGTAACACTTGACTTTATTGCAAAATTTGGGATAAACTGGATAGTTAGTTTTTCTAGTAATAATTTTTTTAAACGTTTGACTAGGCCGCCATCTTGTTCAGGCATATTGGAATTTTACCAAAATATTACCAGGTCATCCCCATATGAGGCTTAATTTTTGTTCAAATATTCACGTCAATCTCATGGGTAGTTTATAAGCTATAACACGAACTGACAGACAGACAGACAAACCGAAAGATTGAATAAAACATGATTTTTTGGCAGCTAGGGACGCTAAAACGAAGATATGTAAAACCTGCCAGGGTGATTTTTTCAGTTTTCAAATACTTTATTTGGCCGCCATTTTGTTGCGCCATCCTGAAATAGTACTACAGTTTTACTAGTTTATCTCTATACTACAATTAATTATGGCACACAATTTGAAATCAGTTCATTAAGTAGTTTTTTCAGGCTGAATTTCTAAATATTTTATTAAGCCGCCAAAATTTTACCAGTTGATTCCTACATAATACTTAATTTGTATGCAAATTAGATAATTAGTTTTTTAAGTAATAATTTTTTATCGTGTCATTAGGCCGCCATCTTGTTCCGGCATATTGGATTTTTATCAAAATATTACCCGGTCATCCCCATATGAGCCTTCATTTTTGACTAAAATTTGAAGTCAATCTGATGAGTAATTTTTAAGCTATGCCGCGAACTGACAGACAGGCAGACCAACCGACAGACGGGCCTACGGAATTTATAAAACATATTTTTTGGCATCTAGGGACGCTGATATGCGAACATATGTTAACCTGAGAGAGTAATTTTTTCAAATTACAAAAATTTTATTTGGACGCCATTTTGTTCCGCACAAGTTTTACTAGTTCACGCCTATATTACAATTAGTTATGGCGCACAATCAGTTCATTAAGTAGTTTTTCAGGCTGAACGTAATAAAATAATAATATTTTATCAAACCGCCATTTTGTTTCGCCGTCTTGGATTCGTGCCAAAAATTTTACCAATTGATTCCTACAAAATAATTAATTTTTTAACAACATTTGAGATTAATTGGAAAATTAGTTTTTTTAGTAATAATTTTTTTAACGTTTCACTACGCCGCTATTCTATTCCGGCATAATGAATTTTAACCAAAATATTACCCGGTCTTCCCACAGCCTTAATTTTTGACTAAAATTTGAAGTCGATCTGATGAGTAGTTTTTAAGCTATACCGCGAACTGACAGACAGACGGACCGACGAACATGATAAAACATATTTTTGGTATCTAGGGGCGCCAAAACACGAAGATATGTAAAAACCTGAGAGGATGATTTTTTCAAAATACAAAAATTTTATATGGCCTCGATTTTGTTCAGCCATCTTGAATTAGCACCACACTTTTGCTAGTTCATCTCTATACTACAATAAATAGTTATGGCTCACAATTTCAAATCAATTCATTAAGTAGTTTTTCATGCTGAATTTTTAAATTTTTTATTCAGCCGCCATTTTGTTCCGCCATCTTGGATTGCTACCAAAATTTTAGCAGTTGATTCCTACATAATACTTGATTTTGATGTAAAATTTGAGATAAATTGGATAAGCACTTTCTTAGTAATAATTTTTTCACATTTCACTAGGCCGCCATTTTGTTTTGCAGTAATGGATTTTTACCAAAATGTTACCAGGTCATCTACATATGACCGTTAATTTTTGACCAAAATTTGAAGTCAATCGGGTAAGTTGTTTTTTAGCTATGCCGCGAAGAGACCGACAGACAGCCAAACCGACAGGCCGACGAAATCGAGAAATATGTTTTTCGTCATCTAGAGACCCTGAAACGTAAAGATCCGAAAAAAGGGTGATTCACGAATACAATACTTCCCTTTCATAAGGGTTCATGCTAGGTTAGGCAGGAGTCATTTATAGTTTTGAAGGCTGAATGTAAATTTTTAGATCAAAACTAGTAATGGTATATTATTAACATACAAAATTTGAGAAAAATCGTTATTACGCCCATTAAATTAATGATAAACAACTTTTTAAAACTTCTTTAAACGTCCCTTGCTGGATCTTGAGGAATTCGAAAAGATGACACATTTCCTCTATTTATGTTAACGTCACATCCATCAACACTGTAGTAAGAAGAATGACTAGCTTGAGAAGCCATTTCCAAAACTATCTCCAAACAGTTAAATTTAAACGCACTCTTGTTCCAAATTCTATACTTTTGCTCACCGCGTACAACGCTCCGTAAACACGTAGGTTTAAAATCTTAAGACACCGTGTACCTAACCACTGCGAAGCGACCTGCCGACTGACTGCTAGAAGCGGCAGTTCGTAGATGCGGGAGACGCGTCGGCAAGAGGGAAATTCATTGCGGAATAGCCAAATGCTTGGACTATTTAGAATATATAGACTCTGGTTATATTGTAACTATAAATAACTAAATCATTAACGAATTCCTAACTTGAGTAATCAGTTTGCGTGCCCAGATAATTCCCGAAAAAAGATACTTTATATGGTAAATGACAAGTGGCTTAATGGAGAGAGAGACCGCATCATTCAGGGCAGATACAGGAGAAACAAGTTAATTTAAAAATAATTGTATGAAATAGGCTTTGTTTTGTAGAATAAAAATCTTTAGGTGTTTTTTAAAATTTTTATTATTTTCTAAAACTATTTTTTTTACGTGATTGAGCAACATATTAAACATTCTGGGAGCAAGGTACGTATTAATCCTAGAGCAAAAAGAATTATGAGAGAGAGGCGCAATAAAATTTTCCTTAACATTGGTTCGTGTTCGATAAATATAAGAGCTCATTGAATATACACTTTTTATTTTATTAATGTATGTAAGAAAGATATGATAAGGTGTAAAGATTACGAATACTGAGAATATCTTCGACGCTTAAGTAAAATTATTTTTATAACACTATTTTGACAGGTTGCTAAAATTTTTAGCTGTGAGTCATATAATCCTCCCCAAACAATAATGCAGTATCTTAAAATGGATTCAACCAATGAGTTATACAGTATTAAAATAAGATTTTTGCTTAGAATATGCCTAAGATGAAAGAATTTATAAAATATTTTTCTAATTTTTGTAGTTAAATAATTTGTGTGTTTACTCCATTTTAAACAATAACACCCAGATATTTATTTTTAAATGTCTTGTTTATTTTAAGACAATTGCAGTTTACATTTCTTTGATCGCATGGTAGTGAATGGACTTCTAAAAATTCGGTTACAGGTTGATCTACATTTGTTGGTGAAAAGGTCATAAAGTAGGTTTTTCTAATATTTATACTTAATTTACTGGCATTAAGCCACCCGTGAACAATTCCTAGACCCATCTCTGCCTGTCTGTATGTCTCATCCCACGACTCGGCTGAGAATAATAGTGCCGTATCGTCTGCATATGACACAACTCTGCAGTTTTGCAATACACTTCCGATCTTATTAATATAAACGAGGAGGAGTATGGGTCCCAAGACTGTCCTCTGTGGTACCCCAGTAGAAATGATGGCACTCTCACTAAAAGTATCGTTTATTTTTACTTCCTGTTTCCTGTCCGTTAAGTAATTCTTTATAAGAAGCAGATAACCACCCTGTATACCTTTTTCTTCTAATCTTTCAAAAAGTATACTGTGTGCTACCGTGTCAAATGCTTTAGTGAGATCCAGAAACACCGCCAGAGCATTTTGTCTATTTTTATTGTGATCAAATATACCGCTTATTAACTCAAAAACTGCATCTTCCGTTGATTTGTTACTTTGAAAACTGAATTGTTTAGTATACAAGAGTTTATTTTTTTCTGGATAATCGACTAACTGTATGTTGTGTGACCCCATCTTCCCCAGGAGAAGAATACTTTTTTAGTGACCTTATGTGTTCGATAAGCTCATTCCGCTCAATAGGCTTTAAAAATATTGAATTTTTATTTACTTTGTTAAAGTTCAGATAAATATTTTTTTCGGTATTCGGATTTTGGTCAATATTTTGTTGAATTTGTGATCCGATGTTTATAAAAAAAATATTAAACATATCTGCAATATCTGCTTCCTTATGAAAGTAGGTATTTTGCTCAAAAATGCAGAAGTTTTTTGATTTGTTATTTTTTAGTATTGGTTATTTCATTCGTTATTCCCCATAGTTTTGTATGCATAAGCCAATAGTGTAATGATCTGTTAAACAAGTTTTTATAACAAATGGTTTTATATTTTTTATTTTATCTTGAAAATTTTTTCGTTTCAAGAAATAAGTGGTCGATGGCAGTAGACGATATTTCATTTTCTCGCGTCGGTTTATTTATGCATGAAAATGTGTGCTAAAATATTCAGGTAGTTGTTAACATTTACATATTTAATTTTTGTATTAACAATAAAACATGGGACACCGAACCCAAACCTGCTCGTTTGTTTTCGAGGAAATAAATCCTTAGCTGACCCCAATATCTGAAATATTGTCTTAACTGCCCGACCCATCAAGTGAATATTTTTACTAACACTTAAAGTTACATAAAACGCAAACACATTTCGAAATGTTTTTAGCATGTGATTTTTAACATACTTATGTAACTTACGTTTATTTTATTTTGTACTTTTTTGTATTGTAGAGGATCCATCGACTGGGTCAAATTTTGTAATTTACTTTTGGCTCATTTCTTGTTGAGATATTGAGCTGAAAATTAGAACATTTATACAGTTAGAAACACTTAACTTTTACATAATATAAATTAACAGGGTCAGCAGCGGTGTCGAAATGGCAGAATAATTTTAGGATGTATGGTTTGATTTCACTTAGAATCAATATCTGAAGATTTATTGATAGACCGATTTTGAATTTTTGGCTAAAAATTAGCAACGGGATGGGGCCACCGATATAAACAATTTAATTAGTTGTTTCACTTAGACACATGCGTCGTCAGTTGTAACGGTGTTATTTTGGAATTTTATGAAGAATTCCAGTATATATTCAATAAGCCATTGAAGAGCAATTAAAAGATTATATGACAAAACTATCATTTTTATCAAACTTATTTTTAATATAATGACACAAGTGCTTTTTGCTGTTTTTGGAAGTACCTCGTACATTTCTAGAGATATACAAATGAAATCTGACACACGATAAACTGTAATTAATATCTATAAAACAGCCATAATTTATTTTAGAAAAATATACAGAGTGTAACCCATTAGGAAAATGTGTTTAAAAACATGGAGCTTCGACTGTTTTAGTATCTGCTTTTTACAAGCCAAAAATTGTTAAAAATGTCTGTTTTAAAACACATTTTTCTAAACCACTTTAAAACGGTGCAAGATATCAGAAAAGGGTAATAATTATAACTGTAAATTAAGACAGGGCGGTCAAAATGGTCGCCATCACAAAAATTAGCACTGTATAATTTTCTAATATGGATCCTGACCGTTTCATAGAATTTAATTACGGTTTATCAGTTTTGAATTAAATACGTCTAGAAATGTACGAGGCACATCAATAAAACTAAAAAAACGATACATTTTCAGACCTCTATTGATAGGAACGTTTCTTATTATTTCCGTATGTAGAGCAGCCCCCCCAAATACTGAAACGGATTTTGCGGACACCCTGCATAGTAAATCTTTACAAAAATCCATCATACTTATATTAAACAGGTTTTTCTATGTTTCATAACAACGGATACATAAAGTATTTTTTCCTTTGGATCACCCTGTAAAGTGTCCAAATTAGAGATGGATGTATTAGGATGCCAAAGTGAAACGATTAATTAAATTGTTCGTATCAGTGGTGCCATCTGAAATTCCCAGTTTTTAACCAAATCTTCGAAATCGGTCAATCAGGAAAAATATAAGTATTGATTTTAAGTGGAGTCAGATCATAAATGGCAACATTATTCGGCCGTTTTGATTCAGCCGCCTTAACTCATATTATGAAAAAAATTAATTGTTATCTGCATCATATAAATATGTTAAATTTCAGCTCAATATCTCAACGAGAGGTGGGCCAAAACTAAATTACAAAATTTGCTCCAGTCAATCGACCTTTACAATAGCAAAAAAAAAACACATTAATTATAAACGTGAGTCGTTTATTTCGTAACTAGTGCATCTAGCATTAAATCCAAAAACCTTTTTGGGCAAAACGGTCCTGTCTACCCAATAATGTTAGGTAATCAATAAAGGACTAATAGTGAAAGTCGGAAAACATAACATTTTAATTTTTTTTAATAAGTTGCTGGTCATTTTTTTGTTTTACCCTGTATATTATTTTTGTAATAACTTATATTATGTATGTATGTTCTTCTGCAAAAAAAATAGCTAAGCTAGAAATTAATTTGAACCGAAACGCTACAATTTTCAATTAAACCCTGTATTCGGAAAACACATGATGGCAAAATATTACATATTAGATTTCTTGTATTGATACTTGAACCATTTTGGCATGAAGAGAAAATTCAAAAAAAATTTAACTGACATTCTCGAAAGTGGATATATTTTTAAAAAATCAGGGTTTTACATAATACTTTGTATAATATGGTAGGCCTGGAAACTAAAGAATGTGGTTTGTAGAGATGAAATTTGAAGACTTTTGTAGTCACATGTCAAAAAATTATTTTAAATTTTACCAAAAATATTGTTTGTATTGTTTGGTACACTTGATGTGTCCAGCAGTTTATTTGATAACAATTGCGAAATTTCATGCGGCATGTTTTACTGTCCTCGTAAGAGTATTGTAATGATGAAGAATTCACCCTCTCAGATTTTTACAGATCTTTTAGTTTCAAGGTCTCTAGATGCCGAAATTACTTACTTTAATTAAGGGTTGAATTACGATGAAACCCCTCATTTTAGTAAAAAACCTACATGGCGGAATAAAATAAAATGTTTCAAAACCGTTGTAAAAAAACTGTACGTATCTGATATGGCGCAAGAACATCGCTGCATAATAAATTGCTTAAAAAAATCAGTGCAATTTGTAATAATTCCACCAAGAATTCTTTTTTTTACGTAAAAAAAAGGAATCTGAAAGATGAAATCATCTGTGGCTACCATATGTGATAATTAGTTTTTACCTGCATATATGGCACATATACCCTCACAAAATGCGGCAGCTGCTAAAGCGTTCTCTGCCTGATCCATTACCATTCAATTTAGAAATGTATTTCTTTTTTCCAGGCGCACAAAAGCGAGGTTCAGTATAATGAATAAAAAGATTGCAAATTCTTCTGTGATTTCATATATTCTTAGGAGGGAAGTAATAGCGTCAGAAAAAGGAAGGAAGTCGAGAGGCATATATAAATTGCTCAAAAGTCAATGGAAAACTGACTAAAAAGTAGACTTTTTAAGCTTTCTAATGATATTATATGTGAAGTGGTATCATAATTTTTCAGGTTTTTATTCGCAGTGCGTCATGACATTTTCGAAAAATCGGGGAAAATTTTAAAAAGAGAAATGATGGTAAAAATTATTTACCACATAAGTAAAGCAATATTTCCAATGCAGTACTATTGTTCCAAGTCTTCTACGAAAGATAACGCAATATGGAAAAAGTAAATAAACAAATATTTATAAAATAAAAACATTAAATCTGTAAAAACCGTAAAAATATTAGGAAAAAAAATTAATTTTTTTCTCCCATCTGGACAGGTTACTGGTGAAAACTAATTATCACATATCGTAGCCAGGGATTTTCCCTTTCAAACTTATTTTTTAGACATCAAAAATAATGATTTATTATAGGGGAGTTATTGTAACTTTAATTCCCCAACGCCTTTACAATTTTCACATTTTTCTCTTGACAGGAGATGTGAGCGGTAGAGAATTATCATATTCAAGAAGGAAATCATAAGAACCGTTTTTGATCAGGATATCCTCACTTTATTTTTTTTTTACTTTTACGTAATTGCTCTACCTGCACTATGTTGGCAGATATCCGCAAAAAATTTGATTTTAGCATTTTTTGTTTAACTTGCAGATCATCTAGCAATGTCAATTTTCACTAGTTCAAAAAAACTTCAATTTCTAAAATTACCTTGCTTCCGAGTTTTTACTGAGGTTTGACTAGACTATGAATAAAATCAATAATTAATTAGTTAAAGTAAATTAATATGTTAGAATGACCGATAGCTCCTTGATCATCATAATTTTAGATGAAGCTGGTTAATAATCCCCGGTACCTCAGAAACTATTCAGTTTAGAAATACAGAAGTACAGACATTAATTTGTTTTATTATAATGGGATAATCAAAGATCAGTTTCAAGAGTCATTTTCTCGAGAAGCTTTAGTATAAGAATTTTCCGTCGAATCTAAATTTTGAAATCGGGAAATATATAATAATAAAATGCAGACAATTAAAAAGCAACACCAAATTATACAGGGTATTTTAATAAAAATTAAAAAGGTGATAGTACTTCCGGTTTGATGTTACGTTTAATTCCATTTACTAGTTCTAGTACAGTAATAAGCCCTCAAGCGGATTGAAATTATTATCCCTATTAAAACTTGAGTAAACTCTATAAAATTAAATAAAATTAACCATCCTAACTTAGTTTTTGAAAATTATCCAGTGACAAACACTTCCATGCGTCTAAGCGAAAGCTCAAATTTTGCCAATCAACACTAAATCTCCCAGTTACTTAATTAAATAAAAATAATTTACTGAGCTTATGTTCAGACCGTTTTTCGACGCATTGACTAGTTTACCTAATGGATAATCCCAAGTTCGTAAATTTTACCCACGTTCTCTAAGTAGGTATCTTAATATAAATTTTGTATTTCCCGGAATCTTGTTTAGGCAACAACATGATAAAACCCCATCGGTGTTATTGTGTCATAACAATTATCTATATTTACCAAAGTGCCCGAGGACTGCATACTATGTTAGCGTTTTTTGCTCAATTATTAACTGCATCATCTACCACTGAAGCAATTCAACGAACGCCACCGGTCACCTAAATATAATTATTCAAATTTAATTGTAATTTTGTTAGTTTGGAGTTGAGAATCGTGTCAAAATAAAAGTCTTTATTATTATACTAGCTGAACTCTTGCATTTCGTTGCACGTATAAACTGAAATGGGGACTCAAAAATGTGTCTATGACAATAACTTATACCTAAAAATGAAAATGGCGATATGCGAGAACGAAAAATATTTAATGTAGTGCTTTTGTTATGGAAAGACCTAATTTTATGACCGGTAATTTGATGACCATCAAAAATGAAAAACGAATGACCGTAGGTTTTAAAAATCCTAGAGCTACCAAAATAGGGTCGAAATATTATATTATAATTATAAAATAAGAAGCATAAAATGACCTAATAATAAGTTTCTAGTCCTTCAGATTGAGGCACTTCCCTCTTGTAATTTTTCATATAAAATAAATGACCGAGATTTTAAAGTCATCTTAAAGCTACCAAAAATGACTCGAATATTTATTGAAGAAGAATGGCCGGGAGTTTAAAGTCATTCTAAAGCCACCAAATTTGACTTAAATCTTTACTAAAGTAAAAGCAGAATATGGATTTCTAGCCTTTCAGGTGGAGGCACTTCCCACTTGCAATTTTTTATATAAAATGAATAATCGGGGGTTTCAAGTTATCCTAAAGCTACAAAAATTGACTCAAATCTTCACTAAAGCAGTTCGTATAAAATAGCTGAGTATTAATTTTCTAGCCTTTCAGATTGAGGCACTTCCCTCTTGGGATTTCTCATATAAAGGGAATGACCGGAAGTTTATAATCAAACTAATGCTTCTAAAATTGATTGAAGTGTTAATTACTAAAACAAATAGCACAAAATAGCCTAGGATCATATATAGTTGCCCCACAGATTGAGGCACTTCCCTCTTGTAATTTAAGATACCAAAATTGACTCAAATCTTCACTAAAGCAAGCGGCATAAAATGGCTGAGTATTAATTTTCTGGCCCCTTTCCTCTTCACTTTATAAGAAAAATTCCAAGATAGAAGTGCCACAATTCGTTTTTCAATTTTGTTGCTCATTAAATTAGGTCTACTCCTTTTGTATAACCTATATTTTTGTTTTACCATTTTGGAACCTTAATACCTATATGATTTCTTTCGTTAACTCTGGAAGAGGCAACATAAAACCGGCCATGCCAAAAATGGGAATTCGTAGGTCAATTCTAGCAATGGTCCATGGACACACTGTGCCCGTGAATTTTATTTATCCATGGCAAAACAAACATTTATGCGCCTGCGGGTGCCTAGCGCTTTCTCACATTTTAACCTTATATCTCTCATTAAAGTCAACAACAAACCGACATTCTGCTTCGGGTGCCTTCTATTGAAACTTTGAAAGCTAAATTATAAATGCTTTCAAAAAGAGGTTTTCAATGCCTTAATAAAAAATGTTTAACATAAAACCGGGTTAAAATGTTATTTAGTGCAAAAGATGTTTTAAAAAACCACAAAACATATTTTACTTCCTTTTAACTCCTTATATGTTAAGTTTCCAAAAATCTCTAACTTTTTCGTGAGATAATTATTATAAGCCTAAAGCCATTGACGAAATAATCGTCTTTAAATCTTCTTCAGTTGAAGTTGGTATGTATTGTAAAAAAGTTAAAACACATTACAACTTTCAACGGTGGAATTTCAAAAAAACATCGATTTTTAGATAATTATTTTTGAAAGCTTTTGATAAAGAAATGGTCCTAAAATCTCTTTTAATTGAAAAGAGGTTCCAAAAAATGTAAAATAGCATTTCACCACTCAAAGGGTGAAATTTCGATTTTAGATAATTATTTTTAATAGTCATTGTCGAAAAAATTATTGTAAAATATCATTTAATTTAAGAAACATCGGAAAAAAATTAAACTATGTTTTACCCCTTTTAAGCGGAATTTCAAATAATCTATAAAATTTATTTAGGTGATTATTTTTAAAATACTTTGATAAAAAAGTCTCCTTAAAATCTCAGTTGTTTAATGAGACATTTTAAAAAAAGTAGTCAAATTAGACTTCTTTAACTGTGGAAGTTCGAAAAGCCAAAACATTAGTTTAAGATAATTATTTTTGATAGCAAGAATTATTTTAAAATCCCATTTAAATAAAGAGATATTGTATAATTTTTGCTCGCCCTTTCAAGGTTGTCTATATTGTTGTTCTAAAAAGAACAGTTTTGCTGACGTTTCGTCAAAATCACATGCTTTGTTTCCGCGCCCGAATAGAGACTCAAGTGTTAGTGACTGCGAAATTTCGCGGAAACAAAGCATCCAAACCGCCAACTGTGACTTTGGCGAAACATCAACAAACCCGTTCTTTTTAGAACAGTTTAGACAGCCTTGAGAGGGCTAGTAAAAATTGAATATGTTTTGACTTTTTTGCAATATCTCTTTATTTAAATGAGATTTGAAAATAATTCTTGCTTTCAAAAATAATTATTTTAAACTAATCTTTTGCTTTTTCGAGCTTCCACAGTTAAAGAAATCTAATGTGACTTTAATTTTTTTAAAATGTCTTATTAACTAACTAAGATTTTAAGGCGATTTTTTATTAAAGTATTTTAAAAATAATCATCTAAATAATTTTTATAGAGTATTCGAAATTCCGCTTAAAAAGGATAAAACATAGTTTAATTTTTGCCGATGTTTCTTAAATTAAATGATATTTTACAATGATTTTTTGAACAATGACTCTCAAAAATAATTATCTAAAATCGAAATTTCACCGTTTGGTTGGTGAAATGCGATTTTACTTTTTTTGGAACCTCTTTTCAATTAAAAGAGATTTTAGAACCATTTCTTTATCAAAAGCTTTCAAAAATAATTATTCTAAAAATCGTTTTTTTTTTTTGAAATTCCACGGTTGAAAGTTGTAATGTGTTTTAACCTTTTTAAAATACCTACCTCTTCAACTGAAGAAGATTGAGAGACGATTATTTCGTCAATGGCTTTAGGTCTATAATAATTATCTCACGAAAAAATTGTGGATTTTGGAAAACTTAACATATAAGGAATTAAAAGGAAGTAAAATATGTTTTGTGGTTTTTTAAAATATCTTTTGTACTAAATAACATTTTAACCCGGTTATATGTTTATTATTTTTTATAAAGGCATTGAAAACCTCTTTTTGAAAGCATTTATAATTTAGCTTTCAAAGTTTCAATAGAAGGCACCCGAAGCAGAATGTCGGTTTGTTGTTGACTTTAATGAGGTATATAAAATAAAATGGGGAAGTGGGTGGGAAAGCGCTAGGCGCCCGTAGGCGCATAAACGTTTGTTTTGCTACGGATAAATAAAATTCACCGGCACAGTGTGTCCGTGGCCCATTGCAAGAATTGACCTACGAATTCCCGTTTTTGGCATAGCCGATTTTATGTTGCCTCTTCCAGAGTTTCCAGAAGAAATCATATAGGTATTAAGGTTCCAAAATGGTAAAACAAAATATAGGTTATACAAAAGGGGTAGACCTAATTTAATGACCAGCAAAATTGAAAAACGAATATCCGTAGTTACTAAAATAAGGTCAAAATATTATTAAAATAAGAAGAAATGACCTAATAGCAAGTTTCTAGTCCGTCAGATTGAGGCACTTCCCTCTTAAATTTTTCATATAAAGTGAATGACAGGGGATTTATAGTCATCCTAATTCCTCCAAAATTGACTCAAATCTTCACTAAAGCAAGCAGCATAAAACGGCTGAGCATTAACTTTCCAGCCCCACAGATTGAGGTACTTCCCTCTTGGAATTTTTCTTATAAAGTGAATGACCGGGGGTTTAAAGATATTCTAAAGCTACCAGAATGTACTTAAATCTTCACTAAATCAAGAATATGGCTGAGCATTAATCTTCCATTTCCTCAGATTAAGGTACTTTTGGAATTTTTCATATGAAGCAAATGACTGGGGGTTTATTGGTATCCTAATACTTTCAAAATTTAGTCAAATCTTCAGTAAAGCAAGCAGCACAAAACGGCTAAGTATTAACTTTCTACCACTCAAATTGTAGCACTTCCCTCTTGGAATTTTTTTTATAAAGTGAATGACCGGGAGTTTAAAGTCATCCTAAAGCCCCCAAAATTAACTTAAATCGTCACTAAAGCAAACAACTTAACATGGCTAAGTATCAACTTTGTAGCCCCTCAGTTGGATGCATTTCCCACTTTTACTACCAAAATTGACTTAAATCTTTGGTAGTTTTAGGATAATTTTAAACCCTGGGTCATTCTCTTTATATGGAAAATTGTAAATGGGAAGTGCCTCCAACTGAAGGGCTGGAAAGTGGATACACAGCCATGTTATGCTGTTTGCTTTAGTGAAGATTTAAGATAATTTTGGTGACTTTAGGATAACTTTAAATCCTCGGTCATTCACTTTATATGACAAATTGCAAGATAAAATTGCCACAATTTGAAGGGGTAGGGAAGTGCCTCTATCTGAAGGGCCAGAAAATTAATACTCAGCCATTTTATGTCGCTTGCTTTAGTGAAGATTTGAGTTAATTTTGGTATCTTTAGGATAACTTGAAATCCTCTATCATTCACTTTTTATGAAAAATTGCAAGAGGGAAGTACCTCAATCTGTGGGGCTACTATATATGATCCTAGGCCATTGTATGCTGTTTGTTTTAGTAATAAAGACTTCAATCAATTTTAGAAGCATTAGTTTGATTATAAACTTCCGGTCATTCCCTTTATATGAGAAATTCCAAGCTGGAAGTGCCTCAATCTGATGGGCTAGAAAATTAATACTCAGCCGTTTTATACGAACTGATTTAGTGAAGATTTAAGTCATATTTTATATATATATATATATATATATATATATATATATATATATATATATATATATATATATATATATATATATATATATATATATATATACTATACATAATAATTAACATTGCCTAAAATAACTGAATACTGTTTAATTCGTCCTAAGTCTAAGCTAATATTCATTTAATGTTTATTTATCAGTGGCGGCTCGCTTCACCTACATTTTCCAAAAAATTTAGTTAAAAATATAAATATTTTTAAAATATTAAGCATTTTATAATCTACATTTTTATTATAAAAATGTAGTATGTTTTATATAAATTCACATTATTTACTTAATTATACAATGTTTTTCTATCAAAACTAGTGCGTTATATACTCAAAAAATAATATTGACTTAAAAACGTAGCACGCTGAACACCTTTTCATAAGAGCGATCCGTTGAGGAATCACAATCAGGAGTAACAAATTCCGCATCAAACTCCCCACGCACGCCGGCTTTCACGCTTAGATTTATTTACGGCATTTGCAATGGTGATGGTGAATACCCGTAAGCCAAATAGAGATGGGAGCGGTATAAAACTGCAGTTGCAGGCTGCAGGCGCTTGTTATAGAATTAATGTAAATGAGCGCGTTCGGATCATGGGAGGCGGAAGCAGTTTTGCATCGATCGAATCGAATCGAAATTAGCTTTAAGATATAGCTACATAACTGTTTTTTAAGAACAAAAAATATATTTAAAATCTTATAAATTCATATGATTTCCCCTAGGTATTAAAAAACACTCCAAAGCTATGGCCTCATAAAAAGGTTAAAAAAAACAGCCATTTTGGGTGTGATACCCCCGAAAATTTTTCGCCAGCGCCGTTATACACCTGACCTTGCTGCGTTTCACCCGTTCTTAAATATACGAACCGCCACTGTTATTTATTATACATAATTTTTATTTTATAAAAATTACAATCCCAAAATATTACTGCCTTTCTTTCACTTAGTTATCTGTATAACAAATGGTCAACAGTTACTTTAATTACATAAATATAACCAAAATTATAAACCTAAAAGTGTCCAGCGGCTTCCATAGGCTCGTTCCACTGTGCGACGTTCTGGTTGGTGAAAAAATTAAATTAATTCATTCCTGTTCGTTATTTATCAATGTTTGCTTCCCGATGCTATTTTTAGTATAGTAGAACCTTAACGGCAAAGTCCAACTACAAGCTTAGCGTTCCGATTACCAAAAAAATCCAATTCCAGCACTGCCTTTTACTTTAACATCCTAATGAAAAAACATATTACACTTGCTTTTGTTTATTAGACGCTAAAATATATCTGAGATAAATGAATCGGGCAACAATGAAAAATGCTCGGAAGCAATCAGCGATATTTGGTGTATGAGTTGGACTTTTTACTATGACCATTTTTACTGTATTGTTCTTACTTTAAGTATTGAGATGTAAACGCAATTTAAAATAATACAAGAATAAAACAGAACTACATATAGGCAAATAATGGCGGGATTTAGCCACGATATGTGTTTTTAGCGCTCATAGAAGGTTTTTTTTTATAAATTTATAAAAATTATCTGCAGGTTTATTGATTATATATTGACATATTTTTGCGCCCACAATAACTTGAGATCTTCTTATGGCGGCCATTTTGTATTTTCCCTTATTTAAAAAAACATGTTTTTCCTTTCTTATGATGTATAACACTTCATAAAAATATATTATTTTTATGTCAAAAAGCGACAAAGTTAATTTTTCGCTGAGTTGGTCTAAACAATAATTGTTATTATAATTCAGCGTATTTAAGTCATTATATAAAAAAACATTGTTATATGTATGAAACTTTAAATTCAACTTATTATTTTGTCTAGTAGTTTCTGTGTGAAAAAAAAAATTGACATATTGGAATGTTATGTTAAATGTAATAAGAATATAATCTCACCAGTTATTTGTAACTGTATCCTGAGATGCAACAGCCAAATGTAAGACTATTCGCCAAGCCAAATTCATGGAAGTTTTTTAGAACCAACGCCAAAAAAGGAGAATCAAGCCCGTGAAGATACAGGATGTTTAGCTATATTTTGACCCATTTTGGTCTTAAATAGCTCTCGCAAAAAAAGTATCGAGGGGTGGTTTTCGCTGAATATTTTTAATTTGCCGAAAGTTTTGTTTAAATCATAAGTTATTTTATTTTTACAACCGGAAGTACAGAGAATAAAATGGCTGGATTTCAGGTATAGGGCCACTTTTTTATTTTCGATGGAACACCTGGATTTATTAAGCTCTGAAAATAAGAATTTCACGGTTAATGTTTTTTTCTTTTTTTTTTTAAATGGAAATAAATTCATATTGTCAGAACGTCGATCGCTTTTGACATATTTTTTTGAAGTAGGATAAAAGTACAAAATAAAAAACCCGGCAAAAAATGAAAATTTATTAAACAAGATGTTAAAAGTTATTGAAAGAGGTGTAACAATTACCAACCATTAAACAATAATATTAAAGTGAGAACTTGTTATTGAAAAAGTACTACTGCAAATGTTGAAAGTGTCTTCCTCCGACATCAATACGTCTAGTTATGTTACTAGTAAGCTTGTTACAACTATGGACTAATTATTATTCGGGAATATCTTCTATTAGGTTGAGAATAAGGCCTCCCCTTTCACTTCATCAGTTTCCAAATACGTTATTTAGTGAATCTCTGATAATTAACGCGTAGTGCAGTGTAGCTCCATCTTGTTGAGAGTATAGTAAATTCAGAATACACACAGAATACAGAATTTCCTGACGTAATTGCTGAAAAAAATTTCCAGCATATCGACATATGCATGAGAATTTACAATTGGATGGAAAAGAATGGGCTATATTTTTTTCCCTGAACACACCACACCAAATTGTAGCTTTAGGCGAATCTCTGACGTGTTCATGAAATTGCCTGGGAGTCTTTTGGCCCATATTCTACAATTATGTTTATTAACTTTTCGCTTTAGTTTAAGTATATTTATCATAATGGTTAGCACTGTGGATCGAGGAATTTCTATTGGACCTGCGATTTTTCTTGTTGATAAGCTTGAATCTAATTCGGTTACCTCCATAACTTGTAATATCTTGTTTAGTAAATTTTTGTTATTTACAGTTCTTCTCTTACGTGTCAAAGATCGCGTATTCCAAAATGTTCTATATCAGGTTTTAGTTGGGTTTTTTGTCGGTGGAGTTTTATTTAATATATTTCTAAATTTTCTTTGAATTACCTTTATTGACTGAGTTTCTGCAAACATTATCACAAACTTTGCCTTTTCACTCAAAGGAAATATTTTCCACCTCTACTTCAAAAGAATATGTCAATAGCGATCGACGTTGAAACAATATGAATTTGTTTCCATACATGACTTTTCAAAAAAGAAAAAACATCAACCGCGAAATACATATAGACATGCAGTATCTTTTTCGGAACTTGATAAATTAACCATCAACGTTAGTATAGCTTGTACTACATTTTCGTAAAGGGGAAGAACTAAGCTTTATAATTTTGAAGAAATATACAGGGTGTCCTATTTAAAATAACAAATTTGTCCTATACCTGAAAGTCAGCCATTTTGTTTTTGGTACTTTCAGCAACTGGAGAATATTTAACAGGCATAATCATAATTTCTGGGCTTCTGAGAATCCTCATTAAGTAACTCAACGTAGGCTACAATTAAGATTTGGATTTAATATATAAGTTAATCACCCAGTCCACAAAATTATTTTAAAGTCAAATGGTATAATTTGTTTTTAGATCATCACCTTATAGGGCTATTTATTTATAACCATACACCAACAGGGCGAATGTATTTAAATCTTTTGGAAGGGCAGATATTATCGGCCGTGAGAGAGCTATAGTGCCTAGAGAACAAATGTTGAATAGTGTTAACAGGACGGGTGTCCGGCACATAATACCCGAGAAGTTTAAAATCTATTAACACAAGTGTTTAACAACCCCTCGATTTTTATCTTTGGAGACATATTAAAAATGAAGTGTACGAGTTTGAGCCCTCTGCAAATATAAAATAATTAGAGGAGAGAGCTCAGTATGCCTTAAATGATATAAATAGAAACCCCCTTCTTAAGGTATCTAGAACTTGATAGTAATTGTTTTATACGATAAATCCCCTTGTAGCACCGCAGTCATGGTCAACTTAGGATTTGCATTAAAATATTCTTTAGTGATATTATTGCGATATTATTTTCGTTCTGAAAATAATTATTTGACTTTGGCTTTTCAAAAATTACATAATTTCTTAGATCTATGGCATGCCTCCCAGATAATCTTTGGCTTGCAGGGTGGCTTTTCAGAACAGAGTGCCAAATAACTGGCGGTGGTAAATTTGTATTCCTATTACAATTAATATAACATTCTAACTTATCAAATTTTTTCACTGATATATCATTAGAACACCTTAGAGCAATTTTCTTTTCAAAATTCAATAAAGATATTAAAAATGAACAAAAAATAAAAAACAGTTTCTTTTGATAGGGGCAGTAGTTTACTAGAATTTTGCCTCTAAAATGTAAAAAATGCATTTTTTTAACGTCGTATCTCCAAAAGCCAATGAAATATTTTATTGAAATTGGATTTAGAGGGGTTCTTAATGATGCTAAATAAGAATCTAACATTTCCATAAAAAATTCGGTAATATATTTTTTAAAAATTCGACACATTCTCTCCACCTAGGTTTGCATGCCAATGAGCGGTATCAAATTTGAATTTGTCAAAACAGTCAGATTTTAAATTTAAACAAACACCAACATTTTGAACAGCTCTGGGTGTACTTACGAAAGGTGGATCACACTGTATACGGGATGTTCCTAAATGTCGAGTAAATACTAAAAGGGGTGATTACTACTACTGATTATTTTATGAAAAAAGTTGATATAAATATGTGTGAGTGAATGCTTTATTATGGAGATACAGGGTGTTAAGTTTAAAAAAATATATAATTTTGTTTAGTAATTCCGAAACAGTAAGACAAGTCGGTTTCGAAAAAGAAAAAAAAACAATTTATATTATGATGCACGCCTGTGGCATCTCTGGTCCAGTTTTAGTTGGAGTCAAAATTGCTCAAAACTCGTCAAAAGTGATTCCTTGGATTATTTTAAGAAGTTTTTGTAAATATATGTCCGCAAATTCTATATATATATATATATATATATATATATACATATAACTTTAAAACAGGGTATCTTAAAAATAGGGCACATATATTAACAAAAACTTTTTTTCTTAGAATGATCCAAGGAATTACTTTTGTAGAATTTTGAACAATTCCAAATAAAAATGCACCAAATATGTCAGAGGCGTGCATAAAAATATAGTTTGTTTTTTCTTGAGAACGACTTGTATCACAAAATACTTAAAAGCATCTTTACTTGTTCTTTACGGTGAAGCTAATAATTAAAAAAAAATGAGTGGCGTACCATTTTTGTATTAGGAAAGTCAGGATGGTTACTCAGACCGGCGGCCATAGTTGAAATAAAAACTGTTAAAAACTGTTCATTGCAAAACGTCAGTAAATCTGAAAAGTAGAGCAATATATCATTTGAGTCGGCATCATGATGTTGTGGGCGATATAGATACCCTCTATTTTTTAAAACAAGACTAAGTTTCAACGGCAAAAAAATGCATCAAATACGAGATTTGGAAAACCATCAAGCCTACAAATATGAAGCAGGCTGTTTTTTTATTTCTCATGAGAGTGTTAAATTAGTCATTTTCAGCGTTGATGCGTAAAGTGCAATTTTCTGTATCAATATGCAAAGTGCTTTCAAAATTATCGAAACTTTAACATAAAAAGCTGTTGCCTATAAAAGATGAGTATATTTTTATTTTATTTTTTAATAATACGTTATCTTACAGGGAGTGGAAGGAATATTTAGTCTAATAACAATGAAAATAAACAATATGAGGTTTCTCGAAGGCAACAAGCTTTTAATGCTTTTACTTCCCTCGTAAAAGGGAAGTATCGAAATCGTAAAAAAAGATATTTTTTTCAGATCTTTACGTTTCAGGGTCCCTAGATGCCGAAAAACATTTTCTCAGTTCCGTTGGCCTTTCTGTCTGTATTTCTGCTTGTTCGCGGCATAAGTAAAAAACTAATTACTCAATTGATTTCAAATTTTGGTCAAAAATTAAAGGTCTTGAGGGGATGTCCTGGTAACATTTTGGTAAAATTCCAATACGACGAAACAATGACGGCTTAGTGAAATGTTAAAAAAAATTATTATTAAACAACTACTTATCCAATTTATTTCAAATTTTCCACAAACATCAAGTATTTTATTGGAATCAACTGGTAACATTTCGGTACGGATCCAAATGGCGGCTCAATAAAATATTTAAAAATTCAGCCTGAAACACTGCATAATGGATTGATTTCAAATTGTGTGCCATAACTAATTGTGGTATAGGGATCAACTAGTAACATTGTAGTACTAATTCAAGATTGCCGAACAAAATGGCGGCCAAATAAAATGTTTGTAATCGTGAAAAAATCGTCCTTTCAGGTTTTACATATCTTCACGTTTTAGCGTCCCTAGATGCCAAAAAATATTTGTATCAATTCAGTTGATCCGTCTGTCGGTCTGCCTGCCAGTCCGCGGCATAGCTTAAAAACTACTTACCACTTGACAAATTTTGATCAAAAATTAGGGTTCATATGCGGATGACCTGGTAATATTTTGGTAAAAATCAAATATGGCGGAACAATGCTAAAAAAATTATTACTAACAAAACTAATTATTATCCGATTTACCTCAAATTTTCCACCAAAATCAAGCGTTACATACGAATGAACTGGTAGTATTTTGATATGAATCTAAGATTGCAAAACAAAATAGCGGCCTAATAGAATATTTAAAAAATCAGCCTGAAAATACTACTTATTATATTAATTTCAATTTTGTGCAATAATTAAGTGTGGATGGTAGAAATTTAAGGTGGCGAAACAAAATGGCGGCCAAATAAATTTTTTTAAAAATAAACGTAAAAAATCTTGTTCAATTGACTGTAAATTTTACAGAAAAATATATATGAAAATGAGATAAACTGGTACGAATTCAACATGATGGCGGTATGTTTCAATGTAAAAGCTAATTATTGAACCTATTTTAAATTATGCTCAAAAGTTAAGTGTGTCATAAGCAGAAAGAAACTGGTAAAATATTGGTAGGAATCCAATATGATGGAACAAAATGGCGCCCAATAAAAATGTTTGAAAACACAGTATATGTAACACATATATCCGGTGGCTATGTACTGAAATAAATTGGGTCACACTTCACTATCCCTAACAAATGGAAAAAAATCATAACGAGGGAAGTTCCCGGTAAAAGGAATTTACCGATTTTTTTAGAACATTTTCAATGCTCGATACATATTTATTATTGCAGAACATATCTACTTTTAAAACATCGTATGTGACTTTTCAGTTATTAGAACGTGAATCGAGCATTATAATATTATTAGTTGTAATTTTATAGTTAGAGTTATAAAATCTACTATATCCTAGAGACCCAAAAATTGATTACGGTCACTAAAGAAAAAAAAACGTAAAATTGGTTTCGAGCGAAACTTCCCTCCTGAATATGAATCTTTGCTTATGTATTATATATATATATATATATATATATATATATATATATATATATATATATATATATATATATATATATATATATATATATATATATATATATATATATATATATATATATATATATATATATATATATATATATATATATATATATATATATATATATATATATATGTAAAATTTTTGTTACCTTTTACTTTTCTGAATAAAAGGAAGGATTAATTACAATTACCCGGAAGTTCCCTTATGAGAAATCCTTCCTTATTTTTAAGAAAGTGGATGTGAACACAATTATTATAAGCAAAGGGTATTCCCTCATAATTCACCACCTCAAATATTGGTTTAGTTTTAAGAGATAGAAAAAACATTTCTCTACTACTAACACCTTCCCTCTTCAACAAGGCCTAATTGGACTATACCTACTTAACGTGGTCATCGAACCATGGTTCCCGGTCGCTCTTTCGACCCCCGTGTCGCAACTTTCGAGTTCCGGTGCAATAAGTGACCTCGAACTACCAAGGTGTTTCCGCACCAACTTTCTCTATCCATCCCAAACGACCGGCCATATACAGGTCACGGTTCTTAGATGTTTAATTCATTATACATTCAATCATTTATTCTGCGAATCTGTAGAAAAACGGTTAAACGTAAAAGTTATACGGTTTATTCCCTGATATTTTTTCCAGAATGTCAGCAGTGGCATAGCTACAGGGAGGAAAGGGGTACTCTGCCCCCACCACAAGGCTCTTTTTCTGTATGCAATGATTTGTTTTGGAAGAGCACAGCAACGTATTTGCATCTTTTTTTTTATTCTTTCTTAGTCCTTGCTTATTTTTACTAGACGTCAATTTGTATTTACGGTATCCGCGTAGTTCATTCTGGCAACCTTATTATGATTGTCCCCTGTCTCAGAAATATGCGGAAGACTCAACATACACTTTTTCAATGGAAGTTTTACGCGTTTATTAAATGGATCTCGCAGCAGGTGTCGAAATAAGCGAGGTTTGATAATTTATCTTCACAGACACCTTATTTAAATAAGATATTTCTACTAAAATTTTTAGGTCGAATGTCAAATTTGTTTTTTGTTATTGAAATATAGAAACAAATTCAAAGTTTCATATTTAAAGGTTATGTCATAAGGAGGATATTGTTTAAATTTTAGGTAAACATATTAAGAAAATGTATAGGAAAACAAATTGTAGAAACAATGATTCATAGAATTAATTATTATTGTTGTTATTACCATTATTATTTTATTTTTATCATTATTGTTATTATTATCGAAATTGACAATCAATTTCTCAACAAATATTGGGTTCTAAGCCCATCCCGGATGTTTGCATCAAAAGGAGTGGGCTGGTTTCTATTAGTTCTGTGTGTTGTCCGGTAAGCATTTTCTCACTATGTGGCGAGTACCGAGCAGGACTGCCTTCTGGATGTTGATGAAGGTATTAGTATGCAGTCCTATGATTTTCAGGTTCTGTTCTAGTGTTTTTGGAACTATTCCGGTTGATGATACGATGATCGGTATAACATGAATCTTATTCAATCGCCAAATCTGCTGTATCTCGATGGACAGCTCTGCATATTTGGCCTTTTTCTCTTGATATTTATCCAAAACGTTGTTATTGTTGGGTACAGTGACATTTTCCAAATAAAGTGTCTTTATTTTCTTATTTAACAGTACCACATCATGCTGATTATTCGTCACCCGTCTGTCGGTGATAATTGCCCGGTCGGAGTACAATTTGAAGGCATTATTTTCAAGCACTGAACTTGGTTGGTATTTTTAACAGGGCGCAAAGGTGTTAAGGAGGCCATGTTTATTGGCAAGCTTCTGGTGTATCATGTCAGACTTCTGGTTATGTCGCTGGAGGTAGTCCGTGTTTTCTAAGTAAGTACAGCCAGATGTTATATGCTGTATAGTCTCGGATCTCTCGCTACATTTTCGACACTTATTGGATTCAATGGACCGGTTTTTGATGACGAATTTCGTGTAATTTAGTGTGTTAATAACAACTTGGTCCTGTATTGCCATCACATATCCCTCTGTCCCTGGGAATAATTGTCCATCCTTCAGCCAGCTGTTAGATGCTTCCTTATCTATGTGTGGCTGGCTCAAGTCATTGTTATGTCGGCCGTGCATTGCCATTTGAACCCACTATTCTTGTTTGTCGGTATATAAAAGTGATTAGACGATAATGTTGTCACTTGCGAGATTGAGTGGAATGTACGAGTTCTCACTTAAGGTCACTATGCCGCGTAGGCTTGATGTTTGTGCCTTGTTGGTGAAGAAATCTCTCAATTTATTATTATTATTATTATTATTACACACAAAACTGTGTCTATTGTACTCCTTATAATATCTGTAGTAAAAAATATGTTGATCAAATTTCAGAAAAAATTACCAAAAGAAATGCATTACATAAAAGTAATTTTCAAAAAACTAAAATACTACACGGACCTCTCAGTTTCTGATTCGAGGGGGAACAACTTGTCTGTTTTTTTCATCCCCAGAACTTCAACACCCTAACGGGGGGTAGCACAACCCCCTGATTTGGAATAGGGTTCAGCAGTGTTGTGATATCTCCTTTTGAAGATCGATAATGAAACGAAATAGTGAAAGAGGCAATGTGGAAAATTACCACCATTCACTTCGATGCAGTAAAATAAGTTCTGTTTAAAACGTTCCTGCACATTAAGCAACATTTCGGATGTAATTTGGCAGCAATCATTAATTATACGGTTTTGCAAATCATCTAGTGATTCGGATTTGGTAGCATAAAGCTAAGATTTCAGATGATTCCATAGAAAAAGTCCATTGGATTCAGATCAGGTAACCTCGGTGGCCACTCAATATGTTTCCTCCTTCCAATCCAGCTTTGAGGAAATTTTTTGTCTAAAAATTGTTACACAAGTTGTACGAAATGAGATGTGCGTCATGTTGTTGAAAAATGATCGTTTGATGGTCTTCTTCATTCTCCATTACTTGCATGAGGGCTGGATAAATAGCATTCTCTAATGATTCCAGATATATTTCGCCATTGATGTTACCGGGTACAAAAAAGGGGCCGATTATGTGATTTCCGTAAGTACCCGCAGAGACCTTTAATTTTTGGGGATACTGAGTATGTATTTTACGAAAAAATCTTGAATTTTCATCTAACCAATACCGACAGTTAAGCCTATTTATAATGTCGTTAAGGTAAAATGAACACTCATCCAAAAAACAGATATCAAACATGTAGTTTTGATATATTGTTAATAATTTCACTGACCACTTCACAGAACTGGAGGAGGCTCTCGAAATCATTCTCGTTCTGTTCCTGAACCAATCGCATCTCATGAGTATGGAACTTATGTTGTTTAAAGATTCCCCTGATTGTTGTGCGTGATATACCAGATATGTTGAAAATTTTCATAACACTAAGGGTCGGACCCATTGTTACATGACCTAAAACATCTTTTCTTCGCTTCGTCCTTTTCATGCATTCTCTTTTTACTTCCGACTGAAGCAGTAGCGTCAAATTTGGCAACCAGTTGCAAAACGTAAAAAGGGGATACATTTTTTTCAGAATGGCATTCGTTAAATAAAGCCGCTGTTACACGCACAGAGTCGTTATTTTTAAAAAACCGTTTTAAAATTTCCAGCCTTTCCTCCACGGAATACGCCATTTTAATTCTACTTAATATTCGATTTGACAAGGTTGTAACGTTCCAAAAAATTGACCATGAATTAAGATAAATCGAACACATGATGCGTCCAAAAACTTTTTTTTGACAAAAAATTAACAAAAAATAAATAAATCTCAAATGCCAGTCTGAAAAGAAAAATCAAAATCAGATAGCATTCGATGATATCTTCAAAATAAGGGACCACCCCTCAACTCTATTTAAAATCTGGGGGTTGTACTTTCCCATGTTAGGGGATTGAAGTTACGAGGATGAAAAAAACAGACAAGTTGTTCCACCTCGAATCAGAAATCGACAGGTCCGAGAGTTCTCCTATTTTTTTTTCACCAAAACGTAAAAAACGAAGTCTGATTTGTATTACCTTCAAATCTCTAACAAATTTTAACAAGCTGTCATTTCATTTTGGTTGAGACCCTTAAAAAAAGGTATTGCATGACCCCTGTTCCCTATTCGATTTTCGGGGTTGTTCTCCCCCCAGATAAGGGGTTAAAGTTACGGGGATGAAAAATGCTGAAAAACAGTTCACCCTCAAATCAAAAATCAACGGGTCCGACCGTTTTTCCAGATTTTTTAATCGGAAAAATCAGGGTGTAAAGTTTTCGTTCGACCACTTTACACCGGCTACATATTGTTAGTTTAATACGCCAGTTTTGTTATGTTAAGTATACCAAATGTACTGAATGAGGTACATTCAGTTGTGCAATAACTGAAACGTAGAAATCCATTGAAGCAGTAATAAAGTCATTTAAATTATCACTCGAAATTAATTCATTTCCTATAATTCAATACATGAAATATGTAAACTTCGTAAGGATAGCAAGACCTAGAGAAATATTTAATATAATAACGATAACTGACCGTGTCATTTTAAGCCATTGCATGCATTGGTATTACAATGATGTTGTTCCTAATAATATATTCAATCCATATTTTTACACTATTATTTGTGAATCTAATTCTTAAGAAATATTATGTATTAGAATAGTAAATAACCTTGATTAAGGTACTTAAGTAACTTCCATATTTTTTGCATCATACAAGCAATCAATTGAAACTTAAAATATAACAGTTATTTAATGACGAGGAAAAATAAGCAAAAATCAATTACTCTCGAACACGTATGCTGAATTGCTGAAGCAGAGATCGTAGGCGCTAGTTTGTGTAGAATCTGACAAAATTTTCTCCACTATGAAAATGTTTTATACACTATTTTCATTATTTTGACGTCAAAATTGCACTAAGCACCTAGAAAACTCTTCCCGGAAGTATCTTCCGCACCTTCCGTATTTCATACCAATACAGTTATTACTTCCCTCGTAAAAGGGAAGTATTGTAATCGTGAAAAAATCACTCTCCGAGATTTTATCAGGTCCTCACGTTTCAGGGTCCCTAGGTGACAAAAAACATGTTTTCTCAATTCCATTGATCTGACTCTCTGTCTGTTCACTGCGTAGCTAAAAAATTACTTATCCGATTGAACTAAAATTTAGGTCACAAAAAGAAGGGTCATAAGGGGACGACCTGGTAACATTTTGGTAAAAATCCAATATGGCGAAACAAAATGGCAGACTAGTGAAATGTTAAAAAAATTATTATTAAAAAACTATTCATCTAATTTATCTCAAATTTTCTAAAAACATCAAGTATTATGTTGAAATCAAGTGGTAAAACTTTGGTATGAATCCAAGATGGCGGAACAAAATGGCGGCATAATAAAATATTTAAAAATTCAGCCTGAAAAAACTGTTTAATGGTTTGATTTCAAATTATGTACCATAACTAATTGTGGTATAGGGATCAACTAGTAAAATAATGGTACTAATTCAAGATGGCCGAACAAAATGGCGGCCAAATAAAATGTTTGTAATCGTGAAAAAATTCACCCTCTTGGGTTTTACACATGTTTAAGTTTTCGCATCGCTAGATGCCAAAAAATAAGTTTTATCAATTCCGTCAGTCCGTTTGTCGGTCTGTCTATGTATCAGTTCGCGGCATAGCTTAAAGACTACTCACCCGATTTACTTCAAATTTTGGTCAAAAATTAAGGGTCATATTTGGATATCCTGGTAACATTTTGGCAAAAATTTAAGATGGCGAAACAAAATGGCGGTTTAGTGAAGTTTAAAAAAAATATTATTAAAAATCTACTCATCCAATTTATCTCAAATTTTGTATAAAACATCAAGTATTATTTTGGAATCAACTGGTAACATTTTGGTACGAATCCAAGATGGCAGAACAAAATGGTGACCTAATAAAATATTTAAAAATTCATCCTGAAAAACTACTTTATGGTTTGATTTCAAATTGTGTATCATAACTAATTGTAATTTAGGGATCAACTAGTAAAATTCTGGTACTAATTCAAGGTGGCCGAACAAAATGGCGGCCAAATAAAAAGTATGTAATCGTAAAAAAACATCCCTCAGGTTTTACACGTCTTTATATCTCAACGTCCCCTAGATTCCCAAAAACATGTTTTATCGATTCCGTCGGTCCGTCTGTCGGTTTCTGCGTCAGTTCGCGACATACCCAAGTAGCACAAGTAAATACGTCATGTTACTACAAGTATTTTCATTGACGTAACCGAAATTTTAGTGAAACTATTTCGTGAATAACATGGAACTGTGACTTTGACTATTACGTAGATAGTACGGAATTGTGTAGTTCCATTTAAGTAGCCGAATAGTAATAATTCACCCTATTCGTCACTTCCTTATTTCTGTCTTTACTTAATCCGTTTTAAAAATATATATGGTTCGTTTTAATACAAACAAAACAGTTATGGCGACTACAAACACTCAAATTGGGAATATGGTGTAGAGCGTATAGAATACGTTATTGTTATTTGAGGTAGGATACATGCGTTTCACTTAGTTTTCTGGCTATGCTAAGGACCTAAAATTAAAACCCAGGCAATTTCTCTGGTGAATATGCTAATGATAGTCATCAAAAACTACGCGCCTTTAAAATTCGTTAATTTCCAATACATTTTGGTCAATTATATTGGCCAATTTAAATCTCAAAAATGTAATTTTGGTCTTTGGTTTAAATAGAAATTATCATTAAATATCTTATTATAAAGAGTGATTCCTTTTTTAACGTAATGTTTAATTTGTATGCATTTTTAATCTTTATACTCACAAAAACTAACTACGCTAAATATTTATAGGGGAGATGAAAATAAACAATGGCGTTCTATTGGACTTTTACTTTTAGGTTGGCTGCATTTCTTGACTGAGAAAATTATTTAACATCAAGTGTCTACGACTGCTCCAAGACGATTTTATAGTTTTGGATTCTTTAAATACGCAACTGTCACTTATACCCAATTACAAGTCTTGAACACTAAGGTGGTACGAATAAGGTTATCTACAAGGTTCCTATTAAACCTATACCGTATATTATTATATATAACATTCCTCCGGTTCTTTAAAATGTAATGCGTTGTGTCGTAGCATGTGGAGAGTTGCGGTACTTGAGTCACTACTATAATTCTGCCATCTATCATAACCATAACCCTTTGTTTCGTTTCTATTTTTTGTTTCTTTAAAATACCACTTTAGGTTGTTTTGTTCAGGTATGATATAACCAAGTTGTGAAATTTTTAATTTTCTATAAAATGTGGATGAGTGACGAAAGACACTTTTTTTCTTATGGTATGTGAAACCATTGTGAACCATTTTAACTTGTTACTCGTAAACGATAACCCAACACATACACAACTAATCAATAGCTGTAGACCGAATTACAATGTCCGACTACAGGACAGTGGCAACAATAGAAGCGCACTCGCCAAATTGATGCAAAATTTCTAAAGGTTTAAATGGGAGCACCCATCTTTTCGTTAGTTTTTCGCAAAATATGACTAAATTATTCTACTTTTATATTGACAACCTCTGTCAGCGTCAATTGTAAATGTCGGGTTATGTTAATGTTTTACTTTAATAATCTATTCGAACTATCTAGTGCCAACTTACTTTTTGACTTAAATTTTTAACAAAAACAATGTTTGTGCAAGCTATTAATGAGAGTTGTCTGCTAAGTGAATTTAGTAATGTAATATATACTGAAAAAGGCCTACAAAATAAATTTTCTTTTATGCTAATCTTAGAGAGCTTCTACCTCAAATTAAGGTGCTGAATGAGGTAAAACATACATTAAGACATGAAACAATATTGTCTTTTACAGCAAAATAAAACCAAAATATAATAATGTGCAATATTTAATAACTTTACTTAGAGTAAACTTAAACTTAAAAAATTTACGATCATAGCCATTTACACATTCATCACAAACACTTTATAATTACAAGCAATAAACAGGTGAACCAGGCTTAAATACATTTCTCCATACGGCCAATGGCTGAGAACTTCTTGCTTGAATGAATATTCATTTTATTAATCACAAAAACTAATAAAATGAGACACTAAGACAACAAACCTCATAAGAAACCCACGTAGGCGAAAAGTAAACAAAACGATTTTAGCTGCAGTATGGCCGAACCAATCAAACATTGGTTAGATTATTGTTGCCACTGACCTTATAAAATCCCCGACCGAATCTCGTACCAGCGCCCCCTATCTCCGGTACCTCAAGTACAAGAGGTAATAGTTTACTTGTAGTAAATAATTACTGTAATCCTTACTTCAAAGTTGCAACAAAAGAATAACGACTGGTAATAGCCAGTTTAAAGTAGCAATACACCATAACTTTTTCTACTCTGCAACGACACGTTTTACTTTATAGTAATACGTTATAGGAGTACATTTGAATGCAATGGAGTAGTCTCTGCAAAGCTTAAGAAGGTACTCATACTTAAAAGTTGTAATTTAGTAAACAGATTAGAAACAGTAACTTTGAAAAATTACTATTATGTCACGGAAAAGAAATGACAACCTTGGAGTC
Source organism: Kuschelorhynchus macadamiae (assembly GCA_030620095.1). NCBI lineage: Eukaryota > Metazoa > Arthropoda > Insecta > Coleoptera > Curculionidae > Kuschelorhynchus > Kuschelorhynchus macadamiae. The sequence goes on from JAUTXW010004815.1 coordinate 482,661, forward strand.
AGTTCCTTAAGTTTTTTGATATATAGTAGGATTATTAGTAATAAATACGTAAAAACTATTAAATAGTAGTAGTGGAAACAGTTGTAGCTACTTTAGTGCTAGCTGGGTAGCTTAAATACTGCTTACCCGATTGACTAAAAATGAAGGGTCATATGGGGATGGCCTGATAATATTTTGGTAAAATCCAATATGGCGGAAAAATGTTAAAAAATTTTTGTTAGAGTGGTGTTGGGATTAAGATCCAGTAAAAAAAATATTTTTTAAATTGTCCACGTTTTCTTAATTGTTGCCTCCTCATTTATATATATATATATATATATATATATATATATATATATATATATATATATATATATATATATATATATATATTCGGAAGGCTTTCTAGAAGTCAAAAAAAAATATGTTCTATGTATCACATTTCAGCAAAAAGAAAGTTGAGCCTCGCCAGCTATATACTGGACATACGCAGTATACAAAAATTAATGTGTGAGCTGAAATTATGGGTAACCAGATTATAGGCACAGTATTTTTTGAGGAGCATTTACACGGTCCGCTTTATTTTGATATGCTGCAAAATAATATCGAATTAATTTAAAGGAGATATTATTTTTCAACAAGATGGTGCTTCGTCACATTATTTTCTCAATGTTAGGAATTATTTAAATGATGGTCGCTATATTGGTCGTCGCGGTCCAATAAAATGGCTTACACATTACCAAATTTAACTCCTCTAAATGTCTTGGGGTGAATATTAAATATATTACTTATAAGAAATAACAAGAGTCCATAGGTAAGCTTCGCCGTAAAATCGTGACCATGCGTAAAGCAATAATTCCTCACACCTTCCAAAATGCGAGAGAAGAATTTGTGAATCGAATTTTTATTTGCCAAGAGGTCCAAGAAGCACATTTTTTAAAATGTCTTATTTATTAAATTGTTAAATAATTTGTTAATTTGACACAATATTTTTTATAACATTTTTTTCGCATTGAACGAAATAATTTAATAATAATTCTTAGATTATCACTATCAATTATAGGCTATGTAAGTTATATTATGTAAAAAAATAAATATACAAAAAGTACGGCAGGAATCTATCTAAAAACTTAGGTAATGCGCATGTAAATAACATTAATAAACATTCATAATTTATTAGATATAAGATACTAAAGATAAAGATCTAATAGCAGACTTGTTAATCTATTGTGCAATTCGAGAGCTATTTCTTAGAATTTAACTGTATTTTAAATAGCCATAACCCGTAAACCAAATGTGATACTTTTCAAACAATTTTTTATATTTTGTAGGCGCATATTTTGTTACATTTTTTGTGGGATATAAATTTTAAAAGTTGCTTTGATCTGGTATGAACCTAAGCCGCCATATTGAAATTTTGATATAGCTTTTTCGTTCCGAAAAAAGTATTTTATGCCTTGCATACTCCCTCCAACGCCAATTTGAACACTTTTTAAATGGAATGAGGGGTCTTACGATATATAATATATTTAAAAGGTCTTCTCTTCTCTATTCATAACCCGAGTTTTATATTATTTTACTAACTCATTTTCAAATGGCGGCTAGATATATTTTAATTAAAATTCAGATTTGTTTTGGGAAAAAACTAAATTACTGGTCGTACTTTTATCCTCAATATAACTAACCGCTAGATCTAATAAATGGTGTACTGTAAGCCCCCCATTCTACTGAAAACTGTTTAAAATGAATTTTCTACTGAAAAAAGTGTTGAAATTGAATGAAGAAAATGGCGCTCAGCCTCCAGTTAAAGCAGCTTTAGGGCTATCAAATAATGTATCGTAAGACCCCCAGAATATTAAGTTTAGCCATAGGGAAGTATAAACAAGCATTTCAGCATCCACTGTATGGTGTTCTATTAAAATTATTGAATACATTTACACAAAAAAGTTTTTAGTAGCACTGGGCAAACTTTAAGTAATACTATTATGGTATTAGTAATAAAGTTTATATTAGACTTAAATACCATATAAGATTTTTCCAACATCCATGTGTTTTATACGGAAATAGAATTATTTAGAGCTTAGGCATTTACAGTGGATACACTCGGGAACTGTTAAAGATACATATTAGATGTGATACATGTTTTAATATTATTTTAATTTAAAAAAATATAAGTGAACAAAATTGATAGTACACTTAGTTAACCTGGATGCCATTGTCGATTGTTTGAATTACCAAAATCTGCATCTGACCATACAACGTTTTATAATTTCAAATCGATGTTATAAAGCAATTTACTAGCTAGCTAGTAATGTGTGATACCCGGTATACGAGACAATATATTTTCACATTACATATTATTACTACCCTGTACGTTCCCCAAAAACTGACAACCAATTGTGTTTAGATATTTATCACTAGTATCGTCATCTACCAAAATACAATCAAGTAAATATCAAAGACGTTTCGTTAAACCTAGTTTTTAGGATATTAGAACAGTAATATTTTGACTCTATATTTTTATGTTTAATACCGTGCAGCGCTAAGGCATTTAGAAGCTGGGAGGCTATGCCAAAATTAATCACTCTATACTCTTGTTGGGAAAAAATCGGTAAATTCCTTTACCCGGAACTTCCCTCGTTATGAATTATTACTTTTATTGGGAAGAGTGAAGTGTGATCCTAGATAGTTCAGTACATAGTCACAGTATATATATGTTACATATACAGTCTCTTCATTTTTATTGGGCGCCATTTTGTTCCATCATATTGGATTCCTACCAATATGTTTACCATTTCCTTTCTACCTGTCATACTTGACTTTTGGGCATAAATTAAAATGAATTGTACAAGATTTTTTTAAGTTGATTTTTTAAAAATTTTATTTGGCCGTCATTTTGTTTGGCCATCTTAAATTGAAACCCATATTATCAGTTTTTAACTACTCCTAACAAGTCTTTTTTTTATTGTCGACGTTTTGCAACTTAATTGTTGCATCTTCAGGACACATATATAAATGCTATTTCCTGCACGAAATCCATATTATTAGTATTTACCTACTCCATTGGTCCGCGGATATTTCCTAACCCAAATAATACACCACTCTAACATAAAGACAAAAAGATCATTAACGAAAAACCATTTAGAAACCTTAGAAATATCTGCGGACCACCGTAGTTGGTAAAGACTGATAATATGGGCTTTATGCAGGATATACAATCTATATATCTATATATATATATATATATATATATATATATATATATATATATATATATATATACATATACATAGATTGTATATCCTGCATAAAGCCCATACATATTATCAGTCTTTACCAACTACGGTGGTCCGCAGATATTTCCAAGGTTTTTAAATGGTTTTTGTTAACGATCCTCTTGTTTTTATGTTAGAGTGGTGTATTATTTGGGTTAGGAAATATCCGCGGACCAATGGAGTAGGTAAATACTAATAATATGGATTTCATGCAGGATATAGCATCTATATATGTGTCCTGAAGATGCAACAATTAAGTTGCAAAATGTCGACAATAAAAAAAAGACTTGTTTTTGTTACTGGGACTTAACCCCAAATAATACACCATTCTAACAAACATTTCTTAACATTGTTCCGACATATTGGATTTTTACCAACCAGGTCATCCAGGTAATGAAAACCACTCAGAAACTTAATATCTGGAATATCTGTGGACCAACGGAGTAGTTAAAAACTGATAATATGAGTTTCAATTTAAGATGGCGAAACAAAATGACGGCCAAATAATTTTTTAAAAATCAATTTAAAAAAATCTTGTACAATTCATTTTAATTTATGCCCAAAAGTCAAGTATGACAGGTAGAAAGGAAATGGTAAACATATTAGTAGGAATCCAATATGATGGAACAAAATGGCGCCCAATAAAAATGAAGAGACTGTATATGTAACATATATATACTGAACTATCTTGGATCACACTTCACTCTTCCCAATAAAAGTAATAATTCATAACGAGGGAAGTTCCGGGTAAAGGAATTTACCGATTTTTTTCCCCAACAAGAGTAGAGAGTGATTAATTTAATTTAACTAATATCCTAAAAACTAGGTTTAATGAAACGTCTTTGATATTTACTTGATTGTATTTTGGTAGATGATGATACTGGTGACAAATATCTAAACACAATTGGTTGTCAGTTTTTGGCGAACGTACAGGGTAGTAATAATATCTAATGTGAAAATATATTGTCTCATATACCGGGTATCACACATTACTAGCTAGCTAGTAAATTGCTTTATAACATATAGATTTGAAATTATAACACGTTGTATGGTCAGATGCAGATTTTGGTAATTCAATTCGACAAGCGCATCCAGGTTAACTAAGTGTACTATCAATTTTGTTCTCTTATATTTTTTTAAATTCAAATAATATTAAAACATGTATCATATCTAATATGTATCTTTAACAGCTCCCGAGTGTATCCACTGAAATGCCTAAACTCTAAATAATTCCATTTCAGTATAAAACACATGGATGTTGGAAAAATCTTATATGGTATTTAAGTCTAATATAAACTTTATTACTAATACCATAATAGTATTATTTAAAGTTTGACCGCCAGTGCTACTAAACTTTTTTGTGTAAATGTTTTCAATAATTTTAATAGAACACCATACTGTGCATGCTGAAATGCTTGTTTATACTTCCCTATGGCTAAACTTAATAGTCTGGGGGTCCTACGATGCATTATTTGATAGCCCTAAAGCTGCTTTAACTGGAGGCTGAGCGCCATTTTCTAAATTCAGTTCCAACACTTTTTCAGGAGAAAATTCATTTTGAACACTTTTTTCAGTAGAATAGGGGGTTACAGTACACCATTTATTAGATCTAGCGGTTAGTTATATTGAGGATAAAAGTACGACGAGTAATTTAGTTTTTTCGACAAAGAAATCTGAATTTTAATTAAAATATATCTAGCCGCCATTTGAAAATGAATTGGTAAAATAATTTAAAACTCGGGTTATGAATAGAAAAGTTAAAGACCTTTTAAATATATGATATATCGTAAGACCCCTCATTCTATTTAAAAAGTGTTCAAATTGTCGTTGGAGGGAGTATAAAATACTATAAAATGCTTTTTTCCGAACGAAAAAGCTATATCAAAATTTCAAAATGTCGGCTTAGGTTCATACCAGATCAAAGCAACTTTTAAAATTTATATTCCACAAAGAATATAACAAAATATGCGCCTACATAATGTAAAAAATTGTTTGAAAAGTATCACATTTGGTTTACGGGTTATGGCCATTTAAAATACAGTTAAATTCTAAGAAATAGCTCTTGAATTGCACAATAGATTAACAAGTCTGCTATTAGATCTTTATCTTTAGTATCTTATATCTAATAAATTATGAATGTTTATTAATGTTATTTACATGTGCATTACCTAAGTTTTTAGATACTTGTATTCCTGCCGTAGCATTTTGTAGGACGAAATCTTTGAATATATTTTTTTACATAATATACATACATAGCCTATAATCGATAGTGATAATTTAAGAATTATTATTAAATTATTTCATTTAATGCGAAAAAAATGCTATAAAAAATATTGTGTCAAATTAACAAATTATTTAACAATTTAATAAATAAGACATTTTAAAAAAATGTGCTTTTGGAACTCTTGGCAAATAAAAATTCGATTCACAAATTCTTCTCTCACATTTTGGAAGGTGTGAGGAATTATTGCTTTACGAATGGTCACGATTTTACGGCGATGCTCTCCTATGGACACTTGTTATTTCTTATAAGTAATAGACTTAATATTCACCCCAAGACATTTAGAGGAGTTAAATTTGGTAATGTGTAAGCCATTTTATTGGACCGCGACGACCAATATAACGAACATCATCTAAATAATTCCTAACATTGGGAAAATAATGTGACGAAGCACCATCTTCTTGAAAAATAATATCTCCATTAAATTAATTCGATATTATTTTGGAGCATATCAAGATAAAGCGGACCGTGTAAATGCTCTTCAAAAAATACTGTGCCTATAATCTGGTTACCCATAATTTCAGCTGACACATTAATATTTGTATACTGCGTATGTCCTTCTCGAAATAGCTGGCGAAGCTCAACTTTCTTTTTGCTGAAATGTGATACATAGAACATATTTTTTTTGACTTCTATAAAGCCTTCTGCACGTGGAATTAAAAAAAATCCTGAGGATATTAGTAGAGGGGATTGGGGGGTTAGTCTCGCTCCCCCCACCACTTTTTTCATTGGTCTCCCACTTCCCGCGCCTGTCCCTGCCACGCCTACTTGACTCTGCTTGATTCTGATTGGTCTTCCCCACTCTTACGTGTGCATCCGGAGGGAGATGTTTTATTTAAGTGTTAGCAGCCAACAGAGCAATTCATTCTTACTGTAGTCTCAGTATTTTTAAAAGTAACGAAGTTAAAAAATATATGTTAATTAAAATGAGTTGTCGCCACGTTGTTTTGCAAGAATCTAGTGATCTACATTTAGAGCAATTGGAAAAAAGGTCTTCAATGTACGAAGATGAAATACTATATTTCATGGTTGGAGGAAGAAACATTTTCGTTAAACAAGCATGGTTAGCCGATTTAGATAAGAACAATTTTGAAGAGGTTCAAGACAATAGTGAAGATGAGGGGATACATAATTTCTTTGATGCCGGTTGTGGTGAAAAAGGTCTTGTAAATATTAAAAAAATAAGTGCTAGTGATGCTGTTGAACCAAATAATCTACGCCGCGAAGTTTGTGTCTTTCAAGATTATGCCGTTATGTCTTCGTTTGATGGTGCTTATAGTTTATGCTTACGATGCCAATATTTGCACGCATTAGAAGCACCCCTTGGCAAACACAGTTTTGTGTCTACACATTACAAAAGAGCAATGGAATGTTGTGAAAAAGACTTGCGCTGTACATTGTGCAATGACAATCTTTTTCATTTCAGTGCCCCTGAAACTTGTATAGTGTGTAATAAAACTGAAGTGAAAAAAATTGAAAACCATTTAGTGGATAAAAGTAATTTTGAATCAAGTTAAGCAAAAAAAAGATACAATACATTTTGAAAAGGATAGAATGATGGGATTATGGTGGAGGAAATATATGCAGTAACAAAAAATTACCTAGGAGTTTTTTTTTTCTACGCACTATAAAAAAGGAGTAGAATATGCAGTGAAGTGTAAAAAAAAATTAAAAACCATTTAGTGGCCAAAAGTTATTTTAAAAATAAAATTGCAGAATAACCTTTAAAATTAATAGTAGGAGACTAATCATGGTCGAGTGCTATTCAGAACTATTTGTGGAATATTCAAGGTTATAATTGTTTATTTGGCTTGGTCTCAAAGGAGCTTGCTATCTACGATGGTGTACGCTGGTCTAATTTTCTTTTTAAGTCACCATTTAAAAGAACCATGTTATCTGCCAAGGATCAAGAAATAGTTGATTGGTCTGAAGAATATCATGGATTGGAATGGGACGTTGGATATATAGAATTAAATGAAATAGAAGAAATCCTCAAGAATATTGTCAAGATATATATAACAAAATATAATTAATTTTTGTTTAAAGACATAATAAAGAATATTATTATCATACATAATTTTTTTTTAGCCCCACACACTTCCATATTTGATATGCTCCTTAGTACGTTTTATTACCAATTAAATGCGGACGCAAAAAAAGGAACAAAATAAAATTTAAGAATATATATTATAAAAATTATTATATTACTAAAAAAAAATCGAGTTGCAAAAAAAAAAAAATATCGAGTTGAAAAAAAAAAGTATAGTTCACGTCGGGAGGTATTTGACACCAGTTGACCTTCGTACCACGCTGTACCAGCCACCAACCTTGCCAGTGGGCGTGACTTAACAAGAAGTGGTTTTAAGCGGCTTTCGACTTTACATGTACCGTCAGTTGAAAGTCGTATTTATTGTACGCCAGTTCCTATTGTGATTCTCAGTGTCTGCGGTGAATTCTCTTGTGTAATTGTGTTTTCGTGCCTTTTAGACTGCAAATCCCTAGTTATCCTACTCCTAAATTTTATGTTTTGAGTGTTGAAAATTTATCCTACATTGTGTGATCTAGTTTACAGCTTTCTTTCGTTTTGTGTATTTTGCAGGTTTGATTTTTACTTTTTACCACTATGAATTCTCTAACTGACTTTGATTTTGAATTTGATTTTACCTTATTTGATTTGGAAGAGACTTGCCCAGTCCATGATTTAATGGATTGTCATTTGTGTCAATTAAAACCGGACGCGTTAGAAAAATATTTTAATGAGAACATGGATAATACTCAATCAGAAATTGGTGGTATCGATGACGCTACAATTATAAACAATATAGTTAAAGTTTTTAATAATCAAAATAATGCAGTTCACCCTGAACTGATTTCAACAATAAATTTTGAAGAAATAGCGAGCTTTGGGGAATTTAATTCAGATATTAATCCAGTCAATGAATCATTAGACAGTCTTAGAGAGACCTCTTCAAAATATTTCACTGTTGATGAGGAGGAAATTAATTTAGAAAATCAAAAGTTTGAAATGTTAGTCAATGATGTTTATTCGAGCCAGGGAGTTGAGTGGAAACAGGGTGAAAATGAATTTCAGAGAGTTGAGGGTGAAAATGAATTTCAGGTAGAGCAAAATGTCTACTCACCAATTTCTGTTTCGTCGTCAGAAGATTCAACAGAGACCGTTATTGAGGTTAAAAAAATCGGGGAGGAATACCAACCAGCTCCTAAATTACATTTGAACCAAAAATCAATAGCGGTGTTCGACCAAACCTGTAACGAAATTGTAGGTGATGTTGAGGTGTACAATGTTGTTCAAAATTGCAACCATAGTCCACCGAAACCTCGCCTTTTCGTGTGAAATTGTCGAATATAAAGAAGTTCAAAACAAACGAAAACGTTCTGCTTCTGAATCATCTGACGACGAAACAAATGTAATGAAAAAAATCAAAACCGATGATATCGAAAAATCAGTGGTCGTTGTTACAACCCAACCCAGCAATTCATTAAAAACTCCCTACAGAAGTGAATTAAACAAATTTTTAGATTCAAAACCAAAGCAAAATTTATCAAAATCAGAACAAAGACGTGGTTGTGCGACGTTCAAATCAATGGTAAAGAACTATTTCAATTTGAATGAATGTAAACATTTGAGTAATTTTCCTTGCTCAACTGTTAAAAAAATAATTCATAGACAGGGTGAGCTTCTTTTAAATTTAGGTAATATTTTTATGAAAAATCCCTGCTTTGGTGGTAAATCTTAGTGGTAAATATATGTAAAAATGTTTTAAAAATTAAAAAAAAATACAAGACACGTAAGCGCAAACTTTTAAATTTAAATCCACTATTCCTTATTTAAAGAGAAACTAAACCTATAAATATCCAGTTCAAAATGACCCTTCTTTGCACACTCTGTCTAAAAGAATTTACACAGAGCCGAAATGCCATAAGACACATTAAAGAATCATGTTTAAAAAGAGACACAAATCATAATCCGGATGAGTATTTAATCGATAGTAAGTATATTTACATTATTTACTAAGAATTAGGATATAATAAAATATAAGAAAAACAATAAAATTTGTTTTGTGTTATTTCAATGATCTTTTTTGCTTGACTTAGTAAGCGTCCAGGGGCAGGGCAGGTGGTCAGTCCCCTCCCCCATCTTGCTACGCCGCTCATTCTGTTATATTGCATATAAATTATTATAGTGAAAACTTCATTTTTTGTTTCAGTTGGTGAAAAATTCTTCAGGAATAATGCAACTCGCCATTGCGAAGACTGTAAAGCTAATATTAATTTTAATGCTTGGAACTCTCATCTAAGAACAAATGTTCACAAAAGCAAGAGTACTATTAAATATGGAAATGGAATAGACCTTATTAGAAGTGCTTTTAAGTCTCGAATTGCTGCATACAAGGTTTACTCACCCAAAATGCATGTCAACCTTAAAAAGTTTCAGCAAGAATTTCCGAGAAAGTCGTAACATTAATTCGCCAGCAACAGCAATTATATAGATGCGTTAAGATAAATGCAGAATTATTTGGTATCTACTACTCGCCAGTTTTGAAGTCTACATCCGTTAAATCATTCAACACAGCCTTCCATAACGTGACTGAGACGACTGATTTAAATAATCTCTATGACGAACTATTCAAAATTTTAACAACCAAGGCAGATGAACAACCTGAACGAGATTCTGGTAAATTAATAATTACTTGCAAACATTTTAACATTTCAAACGCTATTGCTTCAATTTATGTTTATTTATAACAGTCTCTCTTAATAAATACTAATTATTTTTTCTTTAAATTGCAGGTTGGATTTTACAACAAATTCTCCATTTAGAAGTAAACATCAACAAGTACAATCCTTTATGTGGCGACTCTTATATTCCAATTCCAGAGTTCCGAGGTAGTTTGGTAAACATTTTGAATGAAGATGATTTCTGTTTTGCATATACCGTTGTATCAGCAATATGTAGACCTTCAGGTGACCCTAGGAAAATTTCCTCGTACCCGGACTTCAGAACTATCTTTGATTTTACAGGTATTAATTTTCCAGTTAAATTAGAGCAGATAAGTACTTTTGAAAACAAAAATAATTTATCCATAAATGTCTATGGGGTTGAGAAATTCTTTAGAAATGGAGTATATGTAAATGAGATTGTAGGACCATTACACTATAATAGACATAAAAAGAATTTACATATCAATCTACTTTTAAATACTTCTGATGACGGTAATAGTCATTATTGTTGGATAAAAGATTTAACTAAATTACTTTTTAAACAACTGTCAAAAAAGAAATGTAGAAAAAATTTGTGTGAAGGATGTTTACAATATTTTGGTACCTATGCAAAATTACAAAGACACTTAGAATATGATTGCACATGTGTTCGAATTGAATATCCTTCAGATGAATTTATATTAGATAACTTTGGAAATCAAATTCCAGAAAACATATTAAAGTTTCAAAATATTCAAAAGCAGTATAAAGCACCTTTTGTAATTTATGCTGATTTCGAGTGCTATTTAAAAAACGTTGAAAACGAAAAGCTTGATCCTACAACTTCCTATACAGTTAAACCTGCTGAGCATATTCCATATTCGTTCGCTTATTACATTAAATCATCATTTGATAAAAATTTCACATCTTTAAAACTTTATTGTGGAACTGATTGTGCTGAAAAGTTTATTGAATATATTGAACTTGATGTGAAAAACCTTTATAACTATTATTTTAGAAATCAAAAGCCTATGAATAAGTTAACTAGTTTGCAACAAAAAGAATTTGAAAATGCACTTGTGTGTTATATGTGTGAAAAACCTTTTTCAGACGGAAATTTTAAAAAATGTAAGGACTACTGTCATTTTAGCGGTAACTATAGGGGCGCGGCTCATTCTATTTGTAATTTACATTTCATACCTCCAACTTACATTCCAATAATTTTTCATAATCTAAAGAATTACGATTCTCATCTATTTATTAAGTCATTATGTAACAACAATAAAGAATCAATTAGCGTTATTGCTCAAAACAAAGAAAAATATATTTCTTTTAGTAAAAAAATTATGGTAAACACGTATGACTAAAAATAAAAAGATAGTTTACTTGAATTTACGATTTATAGACTTATTTCAGTTTTTACCAGAATCTCTTGAATCACTATCTAATATTTTAGATGATTCTCAATGTCTTGAAATTAGGAAACATTTTTCAGACACAGAGCAATTTAAATATGTTAGACAAAAAGGAATTTTTCCTTATTCATATATTGACTCTTACGAAAAGTTGGATGATAAATCTATGCCCGCTATTGATAAATTTTATAATGGCTTAATTGATGAAAATATCAGTAATCAAGATTACATTAGAGCTAAAGAGGTATGGAATGTATTCAATTGCTACACGATAGGTAAATATTCAGATATATATTTGAGAATCTGACGTTCTCCTTTTAGCCGATGTTTTTGAAAATTATAGAAATACTTGTTATAAAACTTATAAATTAGATCCTGTAAAATATGTAACAAGCCCTTCAATGTGTTGGGATGCTATGATGAAATTTACAAATGTAGAATTGGAATTATTGACTCATCCAGATATGCTTCATTTCTTCAAAAAAGGGGTTCGCGGGGGAGTTAGTACTTGTTCAGCTCGAAAATCGGAGGCAAATAATCCTTTTCTTGATAATTTCAATCCTAACTATCCAACAAAATATATTGCCTATTTAGATGCAACAAATTTGTATGGTTTTGCAATGAAGCAGTATTTGCCAGAAAAAAACTTTGTTTGGCTATCTGAGGATGAAATTAATGAACTTAATATTTTAAATATTTCAGATACATCATCTACGGGCTATGTATTTGAAGTTGACTTAGAATATCCTCAGAATTTACATGAAAGCCATAACGACTTTCCGCTCTGTCCCGAACAATTTAAGCCACCAATTTCCAAGTATTCTAAACTAATTCCCAATTTAAACAATAAGTATAATTATGTTCTTCATTATCGTGCTTTGAAGCAAAGCTTAAAATTTGGACTTAAACTTCTCAAAATACACAGGGGAATTAAATTTACACAATCGCCATGGTTAGCTAAATATATTGATTTGAATACTAATTTACGAAATGCTTCAAAAAACAAATTTGAAAAAAATTCGTACAAATTGGCAAATAACAGTATTTTTGGTAAAACTATGGAGAATGTCGATAACCGAGTAGATATTAAGCTAGTAACTCAATGGGAGAGAGAGCGAAACAAATTAAGTGCTGAGAAATTAATTGCAAAACCTCAATTTAAAGATTTAAAAATTTTTTCAGAAAATCTAGTAGCTATTCAACTTCAAAAGATATGTATCGAATATAATAAGCCCATTTATGTTGGACTGAGTATATTGGATATTGCAAAAACTGTAATGTATGATTTTTATTACGGATATTTAAAATTAAAATATGGACATAATGTAAGTTTATTGTACACTAATACTGATTCTTTAATACTAGAAATCGAAACGGAAAATTTTTATGAAGATATGATGCAAAATCTGGATCAATTTGACACCTCTAACTATCCTGAACCAAATATTCATAATATGCTGATCTCCACATCAATGGTTGGTAAATTTAAGGATGAATATAAAGGTGTACCTTTAGAAAGTTTTTTTGGTACCGGTGCTAAGGCATACTGTGTAAAAACCAAAGATAGTTTAGATAAAAAGGCAAAAGGTATTCGTAAATCGGCCGTACAAAAACAATTAAACTTATCAGATTATAAAGATGTTGTGGAAAAAGCTCAAAAAGTATACTGCACAATGTATGTTTTTAAGTCACATCTACACAATATTTATACGAATTTGATTAACAAACTAGCCCTGACAAGTCATGACGATAAAAGATATCGTCTTTCAAATACCCCAAAAACTTTAGCATGGGGTCACAAAGATATTGTCCATATAGAATCAATGATTAAAAATTTATCTATTTTACAATCTGAACAAGAACCCAAATCTAAAAGACGATGTTTAGAAGAGACTCGTAATAAAAGTGGTTTTGATACACAATTGTCATCCGGTTTTGAAAATTGATTTTGTCGAATGTCCAAGAACCATGGGAAGGATGCAAAAGTAATATAAGTCTTCATTGGCATTTAGGATATGAGTTCCAAATTTATTTACCGACATACTCAATATATAATATGCAACTGTTGCTTTTTACTTCAAAAACTTTTATTTATAGAATTACTTTGGCTTCTCGTAGTTCTTCAATAATTGAGATTATTTCATTTTTATGTCCAGTATGCCCGGCAACCCGAGAAGCCATTAAAAGTCTAAATCTCTCAACAAGTTCGTTGATGTTGTCCCAATATACATAGTCCGTATCTGTTTTGTTAAGTTTCAATATCCCCATTCCCAGTTTCTGCCTTGCTTGCCTATATGGTGCCTTAGGTCTACTAAATGCTTCTATGAGATTTTTGCAGGTGTTTTAATATTTTTTGCCTTCGTTATGTTTTGTAAGTACGGTCCTATAATAGTTACATATTTGACTGAACCGTTACCTTGAACATGCTCATTACGATCGTGATTTCTGCGATATGCATTAGTTCTTAATAGAATGTCCATATACTGATCTAAGTCTTCTTTCTTGTAACCAATAGGTTCTTTTTTAAAAAGTAGTTCATATAAACCTGGAGTGCCTTTGTAGGTTACACCCTCAACTTTTATATTTTTATTAATAATTTCAACTGGTTTCATTGTTGTCCCTAAAAGAAATTTGTTTGTTTCCAAATCATGAACAATACCATAATTGTGATCAAATATATGTCTTGTATCCCTAACTCCTTTATCGATATATTTTCTTGGCAATTCATCAAAATCTTCCAACCAATCTTTATATCCCGGAGTGTCAACGTATTGTTGAATTGTTTGTCTAGTTTGTTCTAAAATATCTGAGATATTTAAATTCTCTACAGTACTATCACCCGATGGGGGTGTAGTTTCAGCTACTGTGCTTGTTTCTTGAATGGTAGGGAAATTACTAGTCGATGCAATACTCCTATGAAAAAATGAGGGTAACTCAGTAGGTAAAACGGGAGTTTTCCCGGTTTTTCTCTTAGCTGTCCTTGTTCGAGTAGAAGTACTATAAAATTCCTTAAAAGTATGAGGTTCTTCTTTTATGTCTGTTGGTTCCGTTTTTGCAATATTTGAAATTAATTGCTGTAGTGGTTGTGTTATCGGTTGATATGTTTTTTTCTAATTGGCTTTGAGTCGTTGAGGCTTCTGACTTTAATGCTTGATATTTTTGTTTTACTGCTCTTCTTGATTTAACTAACTCTCTTGCTAGTCGTTTATCCATGTTTATAAGTGTATGAATGAATCGAACCTGCTTCTATATCTGCCAGAATTTAAGGGACAGTCCTTATCGATTACAACGAAACCGTAGTCTTCTTTCCAACAGTGTTCACAGAGAGCTTTAAATTTCTCAAATGTCATATCCATCATGCAATGGTCATTATATATGTGTTTTAAACAGGTTAGGTCCTGTTTAAATAAAATTAAGAGATTTACATTTTCACGTATAAGCCTCTTAAGAATTGATGAATAACCTTGAAAAATGAAAAAGCAATCCGTATTTTTATGTCTCCCAAATGTAAAATAGTCCCTTATAACAGTTTGATTCTGACATGGAATGTCATCAAATATAATAACTGAATTTGGTTTAATATCGTGAGGGGATATAATATTTTCATCATTGTCATATTCAAAATAACCAATTTCTTTAATAGGTTTTAGCAAATTTCTTAAATACTCATACTTGGGTTGATGTAACGATTTTGAGTATAAATAAATATTTTCGAATCTTATTCCGTTTGGATGTTGGATGTTCAAGTAATGTGAGAATGGAGTTTTGCCAACCCCTGATGCTCCTACCACAAGACATCTCTTTGATTCTCCACCAAAGAGATCACCATGTTTTCTAAATGGTTTGTTAAAGATTTTTTCATCATGGTTTTTAATAGGTAAAGAAAAAGCTTGCTTTTCAATCCACATCGTCAACAATAACTGACATAACATTCTAAATAATATGTATTTATAAAAAAAACAGCCAAGTGAATTTGCTGCCCGGTTTACTATTTATAGAAGACGAGCAGCTCTATCGACTCAGTTTACAAAAACTATAAAATGATCATACTTACTCCTTACTCCTTACTCGATTACATCCAATAAGAAGAGCAAGAAGAAAGGTACGGGTTTAGTAAATAAACTTATTAATAGTCTACCTGTTGAACTACACATTCCTGGTTATAACTATTGCGGCCCGGGAACAAAGTTGGAAAAAAGATTAAGTAGGGAGGATAGTGGCATAAATCCTTTAGACGATGCTTGTAAAGATCATGACATAGCGTACTCGCAATCTAACGATTTATCAAACAGACACGAAACAGATAAGATTCTAGCAGATAAGGCTTTGCAAAGAGTAAAGGCTAAGGATTCATTGCTGGGTGAAAAAACTGCAGCTTTGATGGTTACAGGTATTATGAAAGGAAAAAAAAAGTTTGGTATGGGTGTTAAGACATCCAAACGAAAACTCAGGATAAAAAAACGCGGTATAAAAACTCCAAAAAAAAATTGGTGGATTTTTACCTCGTTTGCTTCCAATTTTGGGTGCCCTCGGTGAATTGGGAGGTGGTGCAGCCGGAATTGCTAAAGCTGTTAATGATGTAAAAGCATCAAGACAATTGTTTGAAGAAACTCAACATCATAACAAAGCTATGGAAAACGTTGCAGCCGGAAAAGGTCTATTTGTAAAGCCATATAGAAAAGGAAAAGGATTGTTCATTAAGCCCTATAAAGGGGGTTCTGTAAAAAAAACATAAAAAAAAAGCTCAAATAAATTTTCCGCAAAGAGCTTAAACCAACATTGATATAATGAAATATGCAAACATTTTAGAGATACCTAACTTTAGAGGTGTTTTTAGGCGGGATAATCTCCCGCGAAAAATTAGACAAAAAAAAACTGGTATTGTTAATTTGGACAGTGAAAAAAATGATGGTTCTCATTGGGTAGCTTACATAAAAAAGCAAAAAGATGTCGTGTATTTTGATAGTTATGGTAATCTCAAACCACCTCTTGAGTTGATCCAATATTTTAATACAAGTAAGGGTGTAAATATATATTACACCTATGACGTCAAACAAAAATTTAATGACTATAATTGTGGACAGCTAGCTCTTAGTTTTCTATATAAGCATATGAAATAATTTATTACGGCATTTCTTAAAAATTAACAGAATGTCTACAACATTTACGCTTACAGGGAATTCTTCTATTTTATCATCTGATTTTAATCCTCCCATCTATTTGGATGACGAAAAGCAATATTTATTAGGTTTAGCTGATTTTTAGTCATTTATGAGTATCCCTAATATAGAGGATGGAAACAATAAAATTTACGTATATAGTAAAGTGATTGTTATTCCGGATGGAACTTATG
The DNA here is from genome assembly GCA_030620095.1 of Kuschelorhynchus macadamiae. Classification (NCBI taxonomy): domain Eukaryota; kingdom Metazoa; phylum Arthropoda; class Insecta; order Coleoptera; family Curculionidae; genus Kuschelorhynchus; species Kuschelorhynchus macadamiae. The sequence goes on from JAUTXW010004815.1 coordinate 499,686, forward strand.
ACATAAAAGACATAAGTACATTGATAAATAACAAACTGCATGAAATTTTTATTATACAACCCTCTTCGTTTAGATTAACGACAAATCTCAATACTCTCAATCTCAAGTATTCTATATATAGAAGGAAATCTCGCTAATCAAGAAGGAAAATATACAAAAAAATTAAGATTTGTCAACAATGGTATTGCGTTTTTGTTTCGGGAAATACGTTATGAATTAAATGGAGTAACTGTAGACTTTGTAAGAAATGTTGGTTTAACATCAACACTCAAAGGATATTTATCTTTCAATAACAATGAAAGCGTAAAGCTTCACAATGCTGGGTGGTTTCCCAACAGAAATGAAGCAGACAGAATTTTGGTAGATGATAAAGGTAAATTTAATGTATCGATACCCCTAAAGATGCTACTTGGATTCTTCGAAGTTGAATGTGTTGAATATTCCGAATTACCTGAAGCAACGCGTCATACATGGCCGGTAAAGACAACTAGTAAACTGGAGACGCCCCGTGATGCTGTTATTGCCTTCCAAGTAGATCGAAAAGGAAAATTAAAAAAGGACATTAGTCAATTTGATAACGTTGACCTAACAAACATAAGATTTTTTTTTAATTCTGAGAGATATCCATATCACGATTTATATTTAAATTTTAAAGACAACAAATTTTCTGCTCTATATGAAATGTTTGCCAATTTTAGAAATTCTTACTATGGATTGACAAGTGAACCAATTTTTGCGCCTGAAAAATTTAAGACAACTTCCCCTATTTCACACATTGATTGCTCTCATCAGAAGGAATCGCTTCAAAGTGGTTCTGTAGTTATAAGAGTTGAATTTGAAACAAATGAAAATATTCAAAAAAATACCTCTGTTTATTGTCTCATCCTCCACGATAAAATATTTAGCTATAATCCTCTAACAAAAATACTTAAACAACTTTAATACGCATGCGTCAGTTTTAATATTTATAGCATGACACAAAGAAATTTCTTTCATTATCGGCTAATCATTTTTCAACACAAATTACAAGAGTTAAAGAAACAGATAGAAGAATACCAATTAAAATTTGAAATGGTAAAAAAATTTCAATATTTAAAGATATGAAAGTAATTGTAGATATACAAGGATTTAAAGTGGAGAACAATAAGTTAATTGTTAAAGAATTGGCAGCATACGATGGATTTAAAATCAGCCACCACATATTTAAAGCGCTCCTTCCTATGAATTATTTACCATCAAAACTATACAGCAACGCTATTTGGCTAATGAACAATCATCATTGTATCGATTGGGATGAAGGATTTACTCCTTATCATAGATGTCGAGATGTTATCAGAAATTTAACCGGAAAAGTCGACTTTTTCTATGTTAAGGGTGAAGAAAAGGCGGAGTTTGTCAGAAAATATTCTCAAAAACCAGTTATTGAATTTGATGAACAGCCAGCTTTACAGAAATTGGAACCATGCTGCTTTTATCATCAGAAAAATCCATGTTTTTGTGCATTAGCAAATGTTTTTCATTTGCATAACTATTTTTTTATGAAATAAAACGGTTAGTTTTAAAATATATTTGTTTTATTGGTTAAATATTTCCTTATACATAATATATGTTCGCTTAACTCTAATTGTTTTAAATCATGTATAAATTTTCTTTCATTTTTACTTTTAAGAAAATCTATACATGCCCTAGCAGCTAGTTCACATAATTCTGCATGTTCCATATAGTGCAAATAAACAGTAATGTGTCCCCTTATGCCATGAATAAGTTGTATTAAATCTAATGTTTCACAATATTTGTCACATGCAGATGCAGCACTCGCATATTCATTCAATAGTTTCTCGTAATAATGTCACCATTGTGGTCTGCTTTGCATAGAATCCTGACAATAAGAAAATGATAACAAGTAGAATTCTTTACTTAACTCTTTAACAGCTTTCACTAACTTGCACATGACCACAATACCTTTTTATAGACCGCGGTGGTCCATCTATACAGTCACCCTCTTGGTTATGATGAGTATAACACGGTAAGTTTAACTGTAATTTCTTGTCACGTCTATAGCGTTCTGGTAGCTTTTCCCACATTTGTAACAACTCCACTGACTCTACAAATCTTTTTAAGTAATTAAGAGGAATATATTTTAGATCACCCACCGGAATGTCCCTCAATGGCGCCGTTAGCGCTAAACAAATAACTTCACCAACACGTTCAATAATATCTTCGGTAGGTACTGTATTCAACGAACCCATCTGACTAAATTTAAGAGATGAAAATGAATTGATCTGTTAGGTTGGCTGCTAGCGCTTAAATAAAACATTTCCCTCCGGATGCACACGTAAGAGTGGGGAAGACCAATCAGAATCAAGCAGAGTCAAGTAGGCGTGGCAGGGACAGGCGCGGGAAGTGGGAGACCAATGAAAAAAGTGGTGGGGGGAGCGAGACTAACCCCCCAATCCCCTCTACTGATATTCTTATTTTCTATTTTTGTATCTAATTGTTTTTCAATTTTTTTAGTTGACATTTGATGTATTCACAAAATATTTTTTTGCTTCCTGAAAGCTTCTTGGATGAGGTCATTAAAACATTCTCGCAGAATCCCAATTTTTATTTTAATTTCTGATTTATTTTTTAACTTTTTGTTAACTCAAATATAATACACTCACAACATATTTTTTTTACGTCTATAAAGCTTTCTGAATGTAAAACTTAAAAAAAATTTCTGCGGAAACTCTTAATTTCTTTCTATTTTTTCTTTCTCTCTATATACTTATTTTTTTTATTTTATTTATTTCATAACATGACAATTCACATATAACAAGATGACAATGTACCAAAAAAACAAAACAACAAAAGAAGTGTTCATTAAGAACTAGACAACTTAACACCTAAATAAATAAAACCTATTAAATATTCCATATCACTATTCTCTATCCTTAAAAATGTATAATATTTAAAACACATAACCCTGCATGAGCATAAAGGAAAGTTGAGAAAAAAAAATAAAACCAGACCTTAAAAAGTTTAGTAAAATACGAATGCTGCACTTCGGTTCTGCATATTTTGCTGTTACTATTCGAATTTATTATGTTTAAAGGCAGACAATGATATATTTTAAGACCCAAATTCAATACTGATTTTAGACAGGTTAAGTTAGGTACTGATCATTATTATTACATGTAGGCAATGATAGTTTCTTTAAGTGATTTTGCCTGGTTTCATATTTGGACGATACGTGAATACAAATGGACCAAAAACAATAAGAATTTTTTCAGAATAAAGAAGGGCGGTATGTTAAATTCTTTTTTTTAATAATTTGTAAAATATACTTGTGACTAATATTTAAGATCTTGGGAGTAGTTTTGTTATTTCCACCCACACCAAGATACCATACCTGATCAAAGATTCATTCAGTGCCAGTGTGTTCAATATGTATAAGTAATTTCATATTTAAAAAGTCTCTAAGTAAATAAAATGTATACTCGTAAATTAGACCTCTATTCCCTCTTACAACCTTGTCTATTTGTGGTCCTATTAAATATTGAGCTATTAAAATACCTAGATATTTAACATATTCTACTTCATTTAAGTCATTTGTAATATTTATATGGTTGAATGTTGGCCTATTTTTATTAGTAAGTGATAAATAAATGAATTTTGTTGTTTTTTTGAGATTAAGGGAAAGAAAAAAGGAACCCACTTTTCTATCGATCTGATACCTCTTTTCGTAGCGTCATTCCATGTGTCATACCGACACTCTATCATCTGCATAAGAAACTACCGTTCGCCTTACTGATGAAAGCAATGAAAAGGAGGGGGCCCAAAACTGTTCCTTGTGGAAAACCCATCATAACACCTTTTGTGTTACTAGCAGCATTATTTATTCTAACTGCATGTTTTCTGTTTGAGAAAAAGAACTTTTTGCTATATAAGATGATTCATTAAGTCAGATGTTCTAATGCCTTCGATGAATCCAAATTGTTTCTGAGATATTATGTTGTTTGAATTAAAAAATCAGTTAATCGTTCTTTTAAGTTTTTTTCTAAAATTTTATTAAAATTGTTATTATATCCTTTTATAAATAAGATTAAGAATGTCAACCGGAGTTTTAAGTATATATTTGTGCCCGTTCTTTCCTGTAACTGCACAGAAGCCATCTATTCTTAATGTCCCTTTTTTAAGAGTTAATATGCATTACAACTTTGGTTTCATTCAATGATCTGAAATACATTATTGTAGTGAACTTTGTAAGGGTTATTAGGTCTATTGATATTTTTAGGCATATTTTTCCCAATATTAATACAAAAATCATTATGTCAGTTAAAAAAATCTCTCCACTCATTTGCTATGTGATTTTAATATTATTTCATTGGTAGCTTCCTTAATTGGTACATTTATTTGTTTTTTAATTTATTTCTATAGATTTTGTATTGATCTTCAAATTTTCTACTGTATTTTTTTGATAACTGTTTCTTGAGTTTATCTCTATACTTAATTGAATTTATTATTCTCATAGTAATCCATGGTTTTAGTTTTTTTATGTTTGTAGGAGTGAGTTTTAGTAGTTTTAGGCTGATTAAGATATGTTAAGAAATTAGTCAATAAAGTAATAAGTAGCAGACTCAGAATCATTAAAGTTAGATACGGTGTTCCTCACTTCCAAACCCAGCAAGGTTATTTAATTTAAAATACTCGATGGTGGTTACTTTATAATTTCATAAACGCTTATTTTCGTAAAGTGTAGAGTTGTTATTGATATGTAGCTTTATATGGTAATGCTCTGTTAAATCTGTGTACAATATAAGACTGATAAAGTGCTTTTAAGTTTGCGTTTTAAAAAAATATGATATATACATGTGTGAGTGTTGTTACTCTCCCTAGTTGTTTTAGTTATATATAACCAGAAACCATGATAATTTAAAATAACGGTGTATTTCGTGGTTATCATTGAAGTTTCGTGTAATTTTATATAGAGTAAGTAACTAGTTACTTAAAAATAAACTAATTAGTTTTGAATAATAACTAGCTACTAGTAACTAGTATATATATATATATATATATATATATATATATATATATATATATATATATATATATATAGCTCGTCCCAAATAAGAAGACTCCAGAATTATTACAAACCGTAAGAGATACAACATCGAGCAAGATATACGAAAAAGTTACGCATATTTGTGTTCAATGAGATATCGTTAAATGAATGTTTATATTATTTGGAAAACTTCCAGTAATTTACGAAGAAATTCGGAGTTTCCAGTTTTTTTTATGTATTTCTTGTGATCTTTTTTTCTCGGATACGTGACATCTAACCTGTTTTTAATAAGAGCTTATTTGAAATTAACTAGTAACTAACTTTAAGTATTTAGTTATTTTTAAAAGTAACATGCTACTTTTAAAGTAACTAGTTACTTCAAAAGTAAAAGTTACAAGTTAGTTTACAAAGGTATCTATATTATAGTTACTTTTTTCCCAATTTTAAAAGTAACTTAGCTACAAGGTAACTAGTTACTTTTAGTAATTATAGTTACCGAAAATATTTTTTTCATCAAATTACTCACAGTTCTGGCTGATATTGGGAAAATTTGTCATTTGGCAACCTAGAAGTTGTAAGTTCTACTTCACTAATATTTACTTTAAAATCCATCTTAGAAAAAACAAACACTCTGGCATTTTTATTGAAATGTGCGAAATTGTAACAACACATGTACACATGAGTAATATTCATATTATTTATCTGCTTTTCAACTTTTGTTTTAGATAAAATTGGCTAAATTTGGCTTCTATAAAGCCTCCTAAATGCGGTAATTAAAAATTTTCCCTGCGGAAATGTATAATTTTTATGTCTGTTTTTTTTTAACTATTATTCTATAAAGTCTTCTGAATGTAGAACTAAAAAAAATTAAGTTAATAGGTAATAATTAAATAAATAAAATAAAAATTGGTTTAGAGTTTCCGCTGACAATTTATTTAATTACCGTGTTCAGGTGGCTTTATAGAAACCAAAAAAAACCGGTCAATTTCATTTACCCGGAACTTCCCTCGTTATGAATTTTTCGTTTTATTAGCAATAGGGAAGTGTGACACAGTCTAGTTCCGCACATAATCATTTAGTAAGAGACATATACTGTCTTTTCAAATATTTTTATTGGCTACATTTTGTTCCACCATATTGGATTCGTACCAATATTTTACCAGTTTCTGCCTATGCCACATTTGATTGTTGGGTATAATTTGAAATAAATTGAATAAATAGTTTTTACACAGATTTCTGAAGATCGCAATTTTTATCCCTATATCACATCACATCACGCGAAATTCAATTAAATAAGTTACAAATCACAGAGACAACTACTCCGCTGGCTAATCCCACGACCGGCATTGAATTATACAGTTGATTCCTGACTTACGTGGAAGCAATAATGTTACTATATTTTATTTCACATTACACGACGTCATAATCAGACTACGATCCTTGTCTGAAATATTTCCTGCGATGTCACAGACGCAATGATGACTTCTTCTTGTTGGGTCATTTGAAGAATCGTGTGTATGAAAAAATAATCGTCCAGAAAATTTAAACGAACTCCGCCAAAGAATCCGCATCGAAGTTATATTTATAACACCGAATATGTTGAGCGACACACTGCTAGAGTTTTGTGATCGACTTGGGTACTGTCAGGCAAATGACGGGAGCCACTTTCAACGTTTAATTAAAACTTTGAGTCGTTAAAATAAGTGTTGTGTTAAGTTATTGTTGTTTTAGTGCGTTGACTTTTAAACTCCTTCTTATCTTAGGATTATTGGTGTTTTGTAGATGTTGTTTTGCCCGTTGGGTTTTAAACACGTTTTAAGAATCTGCCAGTGGTAGAGCTTAGACCAGTCCCAACCCTAGATTAAGTGTGAGAGAAAGCCGCCAATATCACTTAATAAGAATATAACCTTCATAACTCAAAAGTCATTCATTTTAATAAAAAATAAATGGGGTATTCCATTTAAGACAAGAATATGACTATGTTTAGCACAAAACTGGGAAATCTGGCAACAGTGCCGATACCATTTTCAGTTCTGCAGCCCCCAAATGCCGTGTGTGCTTATGTGAAACGACAAACTCGCTTCCAACGAATCAATGGCCTCCGACTTTGGAGACAGGTACGTAAAATCGGAGGCAAGTAAGTTTTCATTTGTATACACTCTCCAATCGACAAATAATATAATAATATAATATAATAGCGATATGTTCTGTAAATTTTAGATCGGAGGCAATTTTACACTTTATACTATTTACTATCTATAGTTAAATGCTTAATTTGGCAATAACGCAACTGGGTGGCGCCACTATTTTATACACTTACACGTCCCACCATAGTTATTGTTACTTCTTTCCTCCTCCGGTCGAGGATATATTTATAAATAAATAAATAAATAAATAATGCCTTTATATTACGAAGTAAATTACAAAAATAGAAATCCGATGTGGGTGGCGGTATCCAACTAAAGCTGCTCTAATACAACCACCCTAACTAAGTCACTAAGAAGCTAAATTTAATAAAAATTAGTACATTATTGGCACATATTAATTTTAAATAGTAATTCACAAAAGAATATTAATTATACATAAGTTCAAGTATGTATTACAACGTCAATTTATTTAATTTATACATATATAGAAACAAATACACATATATATATATATATATATATATATATATATATATATATATATATATATATATATATATATATATATATATATAATAACAATACACTGTTTAAGCTAGATCCTTGTGCACGCAGGGAGGAACAAAAAATTAAAATAAAACAAAAAGAAAAGAAAAGATCATAATATTCTAACACGATTGTCTAAAAGCCATTTCTTAAACCGTTTTTTAAATGCGAAGGCACGTCGTTTGGCAGACTATTGTACAGCATAACAGCATTGTAACTAAAAGAGCGCTGGAACAGCGGTGTGGAATGTCTGGGAACATTATAAAGTTCACGATGACGGGTATGTAGATCGTGAACATTAGAGCCTCTGATTAATTTATTAAAGAGATATGTAGGGATTTGGTGTTTTATAAACAAGTAATCCTAAATGAACCTGAAACCTTTCCTTGATTGTGTGCCATCCTGATTCACCAAGGGAGGGGGTAACATGATCGTATTTGCGCAAACGAAAAGTAAAGTTAAGACATGCATTCTGAAGTTTCTGGAGACTTTCCCTGTTCCTCTGAAGCAGTGCAGGCCAGTATACTATATCACAATAGGTTAAATGGAATAAAATAAGAGAATCTGTCAGTCTCAGTCTCGCATTCCTATCAAAAATATCCCCATGCATATATAACAGTCTGAGTTTACCAAAGGTTTTTTGTATAAGAGATGTAACATGAGAGGCAAAACGTAAGTCGGAGTCAAAAGAAAGTCCCAGGTTCTTTACAGTATCGGTGGCAACTAAATCTACGTTATTAATTAAAATTTTAAAAAGTGGGTTTGTAAGTACCCTGTCTCTACCCCTACCAAAAACTATCATTTGGGTCTTAACCTCGTTAAGTATTAACTCATGAGATCTCGAGACTGCGAGTATTTGTTCTAGGTCAGAATTAATTTTAATAGCAGCATTATCAGCTTCCGCAGATGAAAAAGAAAAGTATACCTGCGTGTCGTATGCGTACTGGTGAGAGTGGCAGTGTTTTAAGAATTTATGAAAATCCGCAGTATATAAGGAAAAAATTAAAGGACCCAGGATACTTCCTTGCGCCACACCCCTATTAATTACAATAGAATCGGAAAACGTATTATTTACTATAACTTTTTGCCTACGATCATGAAAGTAATCTTTAATAAGATTTAAGGAAGAATTGCCGAAGCCAAAATATTTAAGTTTAGTCTCAAGTACTTTATGATCAATTGTATCAAAGGCTTTGCTATAATCTAACAAAATTAAACAAGTACAAAGATTTTTATCGCAAGCAGTGCAGATATCGTCAGTGATATTTAATAAAGCGGTTGTTGTGCTATGGTGGCTACGGAAACAAGACTGCGTTGAAGGAAGTATATTATTTAGATGAACAAAGGAACTTATTTGAGACGCCATAACCCTTTCTAAAATTTTGGAAAGGGTTGGCAATATACTGATTGGACGATAGTGGGACAGATCAGAGGCATTAGCTTTCTTAGGCACAGGAACCACAATGGCAGATTTCCATTCCTTAGGAAAATGTCCTTGGCGAAGACATTTGTTAATAATAAATGTAATATGCGGAGTTAAATAGGGAGTTATGTAAAGAAGCATTTTTAAATTGATACCATCACTACCTACAGCATTTGTTTTTATTTTGTGAATAATTTTTTCTACAAATTTTTCAGAAATTTGTGTAAACTGGAAATCTTTGTAACAACCAAATCTTTGAGCTATATAATGATTAGTTAGAAATTCCTGGTTATGACTAACGACTTGTAGTAAGGAGTTAGTAAAAAAAATATTAAAATCGTCAGCTGAACCATTTTCGAAGTTAATTAAATTGTTACGTTTGCATGAATTTAAGTTTAAGTATTGAATCGTACGCCAAAAGCTCTTGGGCTCTCTTTTAAATGTATACTGAAGGTAGGCCCCTTTTTCGACTCTAACTGCAATATTTACTTGATTTCTAATACGCTTATAATCTGACCATGCGCCATTTGATTTAACTTTTTTGTACTTAGAAAATGCTTTATCCCGGAGTTTCATCATAAGTTTCAAGATTGAAGTTAGCCACGGGGCCAGTGATTTCGTAATTTTGCTGGTTTTAAAGGGCGCGTGTCTGTCAAAAACATTTGTGACATTATTAGAAAAATAAGTTATTATAGTATTAATATCATTTATTGAAAATATATAGTCCCAGTTGATATTATATAGGTCAAACAGAAAATGATCAATTTCAAAATTATGGAAATCCCTGTAAGTACGATAAAAGGGTCTTAGCTTACTTTTAGAAATATCTATATCAAAATTACCAGCTTGTGATCATCGCGAATAACATTACAATTTGAAGATATTAATATATCTCTGAGTGTACTAGAGGTATCAGTAATTCGTGTAGGCTCCTTGATAAACTGACTTAAACCATATTTATTAAGCAGATTATTAAACGAAATAAAATTATAGTGAGACGTGTTTAAAAAATCTATATTGAAATCGCCCCCGACACTTACTATTGCATTTTTCAAATGATCAAGGCATAGATTGAAATGTGCATTAGGCGGCCTATATAGTGAACCCATGCAGATTTTTTTACCATTTAACCTCAAAGAAATCCAGATTTGTTCCATTGGACTATCTATTTCACCAATTTCTGAGATAGTATACTTAAGAGAGTTTTTTACAAAAAATGCCACGCCACCACCTCTCTCACATCGATCCTGCCTAACAATATTAAAATCATTAATTTTTAAACCGCTGTCAGGAATACCAGGGCTTAGCCATGTTTCAGAGAGGCCAATAACATCAAACGAACTCCCAGTCACCAGGTCTGAAAACAAATCAAATTTCCCACACAAAGATCTGATATTAAAATGCGAAAAATTTAAAAATGCGTCTGGCATATTGCTCCGCGCTCCGGCCGAATGTTATAATATTTATTTTCTGTTAACAACAAAGTAATTTATTCTATAAATTGAACTGTTTAAGAGTATTTCTACCCTAACCAAAAAATTAATTATTAGAAGGAAAAAAAAAAAAAATATATATATATATATATATATATATATATATATATAAATTAATTATTAGAAGAGAAAAAATATCTATTATATATATTCTATTAAAGTTACATAAATACCAATGTATTCTAGTATTTATTACTACTACTAAATCTAAGCTAATATTATCCCCGCAAGGAAAACTGAAATTCAATCCAAACCGTAATTCTGAATTAAGATATTCGTAAGTACAACTACCTAAATCAAACATTCACCATTATCATTTTGTACTAAATTAAATTGTATGAAGTAAAACAAAAAAAAAAGCCTTTATACTAAGCATTTACACAAAATACGATGCTGGTAGGATATTTTAAAATGTACATTTTTTACGGCAAATAATGTAAAGATTTTTTTTACCACAGCTTTATTGTTATAAGTATTAAACATTAACAGAGAGAATGATTTTAATATTAGGGATAAGGTGCGACCACCAAATATTTAACGTAACGAGAAAGTCACTAGTATTCAAAGTCTTTTGAAGAAACAATAACTTTTTTAATATCACGACTATTCCGATAATATATTTTACCTCCAGAAGTCCAGATGTTATTTTTTCTAAATTTGTTCTTTTCAGCAGTCAATAAGGAATATCTTGCTTGAGTTAAATCTTCGAATATGGCAATACCAGAGTTCTTTAATGATTTTTTGGCGTTAAATATTTCATTACGTTTCCAATTATGAACGAAGCTGACCAAGATTGTCCTAGTTTGATTAGGAGCCACATCCAGTTTACCCACACGAAAGGCATTGTCGATATCATGGAATGCCACAGAAATGCCTAATTTGGTGTTAATAAATTTCGCAATGATATCAATTAAGTTTTCATCCTTATCCTCGGGCAAGCCAATGAATCGTAAACTATTCTTCTTATTAAATTGGCTAATGGCGTCGTTTTCGTCTTCAATTTTTTTCACTGATTTTGAATTTGCTTCGATATTTACGTTCATATTATTAAGGCTGTCAGATATAGACTTTAACTGGTTTTCTAGTTTATTAAATGTTGAATTAAATTTAGATTCCAGATGTGCAGCAAAATTTTCACATACCTTGTTTATCAATTTTTCAGTAGAATCCTCGTTATCCCTCAGTACGTGTGCTGCCACTCCTTGTATTTTTTCCGGCCATTATTTTTGATAAATAAACAGCTATACCTTAATCAATGAAGAATGAGGAGCAAGATCTCCCTAATATGTAGGATAAATTAGTAATTATAAGTAATGCACGTTATATCACTCTAGCTTCAACCTGTGGTAGTGGAAATTAAGATGTATAAAGGAGGGACACTAGTGGTTCACAGAACACAGAGTAAAACAATTAATTATTTAAAATTTAGCCGAAACCATGCAAATCACAACCGACACATTGGAGAGTTTTCGCGATATCATTATATCTCCAACATTTGGCAAACGGGCATTAATGAGTTTGAAGAGTTGATAGACATTATGTATGAACTGTTTCTAGTGCCCAGGCAAGCACTTTTTATTGTATATTTTGGTAAACAAGGATTAATAGCTTTCTACATATTAGAAAACAATAGTTCGAATATGGTTTATATTAATCGTTTAAGTGTATATAGTTTTTGTTTAAATTTTGATTTCGCCTTATTCAACATTTTCAATTTTGTAATAATGTGATTAAGTGCCCATAATTAGCAGGCTTTACATTTATGTGTGCGTCAGAGGGAAAATATATAATACGTTTAGTATGAAATTTTATTTTATGTTTTGGTTACATAAACAAATTTAAATATTTCTTCAGTTGTAAAATTATAGAACAAGAGTCCCAAAATGCCCAGATGCAAAATTTTTACAATTATTTTAGTCAAAAACATTACAAAAACAATTCTGGGAAATGTCCAGAAATATTCTTTTAAACTATTTAAATTTTTTAAATTTATAAATAAAAAACAATTTATAATATTCATTTACGCGCATTTTTTGCATTTTAACCTAATTGGCAGGTTAATCAAATAGAGTGACAAATTCTATTATCTCTGATAGCTGATTCCATGCATGAAAAAAAATTGACCTACAAATATTCTCGAAGACAGATATGTTACTTTTAAGACAGCACAACATTTCTGCTATTTACGAATACTTTTAAGTCTTTCACATTTCCCTCAAACTATCTTGTGCCAACCCAAATATCTTTTTTTTTGCACGTTAAACTAAAAATCGCCGATACAGATAGGACAAGTTAAACTGATTTTTTTCCAAATTCTAAAGCACTTTAAAACAGATGTTTCAAAATTCAATTATTTTGTTTATTGACATTTTATTTACTTTAGTTACGTAAAACTGTTTGCACTTATCTGAATTTTAATGCCAGGTATATCATTAATCATTTGGCATCAACATCCACTTAAATTAAGAGTGGATACCAATGTTACATAATTACGAACTAAGATTTGAATGTAAAACCAAATTTTTGTTCTAAATCAGACAATTTAGATTTAAGAGGTTTAAATCTCAAACTTTAATATTACGAAAACAATTTTAGGCCAGTCAACAAAGGGCTGCAAAGACCCTCCGTAATATAATAAATAAATATTTTCAACACTTGGCAAACTTACTTAGAGGTGTCTAGTGATAAATTATACGAAAGTTCTAACAAATCCGAGGTGAACTTTAGCGGCAGTGACCTGAAACATGTAACTGATATTCCTAGCAAACATATAGTCTTACAGGAGGTAAAAAGTCCTTCCTCTTTTGACCCTATAGAGTTATTCCAACAAAGTTTGGAGGAGTTTATAAAATAACAAATACTACTTTTTAATATAAAGATATAAATATCAACATGACGGCTGACGGCTGGAGTCCATCTTGAATATGTTTTTTAAATGGAAAGAAGACTCGAATTTAAAAGTCTCTTCAACATTAATTTATACCCAGGATTTGATATTACTAAATATAGAAATAACTTAAACGTAACTCATGATTGCTGTTAAACTAGTTGATATATCACGACAAAATTTAAAGGGACTAATAGTGTACGTTGCGTTTAGATTAGGTCCTAAACGGACAAATAACCCAACGGTTGATGTCTATCTGGTTTCCTACTGGTTTAAGGACAAAAAATTACAAAACTTTTTTGTAAACGAATAACAGTTTCTGAAGAAAAGAAATTTTCGTTAGTCAGTTATAAACCAAGCAAAATCCATTTAGTTTGTGTCCTGTAATTGTCAACTATGTATATATATATATATATATATATATATATATATATATATATATATATATATACATATATATATATATATATATATATATATATATATATATATATATATATATATATATGTCTGGGAGTCGTTGTAGATTTTAGGCTCAAATTTTCCAGTCATATTACCAATATTATTAAAAAGGCATTTTATAATCTAAGACTCATTTACTCCATACGCCATTTGCTGAATAAAAAATTTCGTATATTACTATGTGATTCGTTGGTATTGTCTCTCCTTAATTATGAAGATGTGGTGTATAGTCCGAATTTGCTTCGTGCTGATGCCCGTAAAGTCCAGCTCATTCAGAATGCCTGCGTTCGGCTAATTTGTGGCTTGCAAAGGAGGGATCACATTACCGCTCATTTGAATAATATTGGTTGGCTAGTGACGGGGAAAAGAAGAACTCTACATTATCTAGTCTTCCTTCACAAAGTGATAACAACACAGAAACCTCCCTATTTGTATCGAAAGTTTAGATTCATAACATCAATCCACAACTTAAACATCAGATTCAAAAACATGCTAACTCCGCCTCAGCACAAAATCTCTCAATTTCGTGGATCATTTTCATATAACGTAACTAAGCTATATATACAATAGTGTTTCTGATTCCATCAAATCGTTTATCTGAATTCGAACTAAAGTATTGGCGTACAACTTGAACTTCTGTATTAACTATTTTTCTCTTTATTTATATTTAACTATCGTGTCTTTTGTTTTAAATAGTACGTGTTTATATATATTCTTAGGTATCGTTGTTTACTTTTAGACGCACTGGTCATATGCTAATGCGTTTTTTTTTGTTTTAATCAATATTATTCTGGGTTGAGTGTAAGAACGCTGCTCGCTGATGAGTGCAAACTCTGCCTTTGTCGATATTTTATTTTGAATTGTTATTATTAATTTTATATATATATATATATATATATATATATATATATATATATATATATATATATATATATATATATATATATATATATATATATATATATATATATATATATATATATAGACAGCATTATGGTAAAAGTTTATTCAAGTATATGGGTCTCATCAGGCCAATGCAGCCGCATGGTAGAGATGGAAAACACTCAACGGTATGTTGAATAGAAACAATGAAAATATTAGGCTGTTAGATATTAACCCTAGAGTAAGAGGTGCCATCTATAGGAACAACGCGAGACTTGTTATTTATACCTCTTTAGTAATGTTTGAAAACATTATATAGATAAATTCAAAAACGAAGTGCGACATACTTACAGTTTGACAGCGAATTATAGAATTTTATATAGAATAATGAAGTTAATAATGATTAAATTGGGGCAAAATATATCACTGAGTTTTGTACACCCCGCATTATGCTGAATGATAGGTGATCCTAATACTGTACGTGTGCAGGGCCGCCGGGCTACTGGGGAACTTGATCAATTATGCCCTTTTGCCTTGTTTAAGAAATAAGGAAACTAGAATTTGAATAAAAGTTTTGTGCAGTATGCTCCTAAAATTAACGGTTTAAAATATATTGATATACTCTACTGTTTAAATAAATATATTAAAATGTTTTCAACCCGCCTATTATGGCTTATTTGCTCTTTTATTCACTGTATGGACACTAAGGTCGCGAGACTGAAGAAGGTAACTTTATTTTTCTCGTATTACGCATTACTAAAATTAAGGATTATAAGATTTCTTTTATAAGACTGTAATATCATACTTTTGTTTTCAATGATATTTCTATTAATTAATAACTGTAACAAGTAATTCTTTTTATTGGTTGCTTCTGCATTTGATTAAGTTTAAATCGTATAATACAAAATGTAAACTGTTAAATTAAATGTATGTGGGGCGGTAAAAGTGTTTGCGAGTTAGATGTTAAAATTTTGGTATATTTATGTTGTAAGATCGTCACTTGTCCCTCTAAAGTAAACCTTGCTTCGTCAGAACAAAGTATCCAATCTATTTCAATTTGTCGGTTGTCCAATGCGGCAATTTTTACGCAAAATTCGACCCTTCTATCTAAATCATCCTCCAATAACTCTTGTACTGGCTGCATTTTAAATGGTTTTATGCCAGCAGATTTTGTGACCTTTAACACTATCTTATGATCAATATTGTGGTCACGAGATAATTGCCTTGCTGGTGTAATTGGGTTTTCTTGATAACTCAAAAGGATATCCAATTTAGTCTCATCTGATAAAAAATTTCTAAATTGCTTTTCAATTTTGCTAACTGTACTTCGCGACAAAGGAGGTAAATCTGGATGACATTCATGAAACAAAGCAGCAACTTCTTCTTGACTTAGTTTTTAATTACTCTACACACAACGCATTTAACGATATTAAAAGGGTATGATGCAAAAAGTAGCTTTGTTCGTGGCGCAATATCAAAGAAGTGTATAAAATTTTTACTTTTCTTTGATAAATAATGCAAATACAAATTAAAGTTGTTCTATTTATTTATTTACTAAGCACTGTTTATACAGTGTTTGTATCGGCATTTTGATAATTCGTTACTATGACAATACAAATTGCTAAGCACGGCCGCGTACTTAAAATTTTTACTGGTGCCGTTCAAAGGATGGACTACTTCCATTTAACATAAATTGTCTATTTCTGTTACGTCATTGCATATCCCTCGGCCAACTATGATCGATCTTGGTTTTGTTTTTTACATTGCACCATCGAGCTATATCCTACTAATACTTACTCCGTTTCCGCATTGCACTTATAATCTACTGTACATAATCACATCCCAGTAGGCTGTGGCCAGCAGCCATATGCATCCGCAATGACGTCAGTTCCGCCGTAAAAGAATTTAAGGAACTAGTCTATCCTGGTGCCGTTGACTGAAGCAACGCTGGTCTCTAGAATTATGGAAGGTTAATGCATTTCTTATGGAGCCGACGTATAAAGTATGTAAATCCTTTAAAAAAATAATGGCGTTTAAAAACAAACTTTAGCTACTGCGAGCAATGTTGAAATAGTAATTCAGGTACATCCAGTCTTATAACGGATAATACTTTAATCGAACAGTTTGCTACTTTATCTGCATATACTAGCTAAGCTCATAGAATGGTCTTTTGGTCATATATTCTTAATGTAGAAACAATACCCAATGTTGTTCGATATATATCCTTTGATAATTTTAATCTAAATATTTTTTTAAATGATCTGTATCAGTTACCTTGGAATATTTTTTTTTTTGAACGTGATGTTGGTAATAGAATATTACTATTTAATAATCATATTTTATCTATTTTTGACGTTCAGGCGCCTCTAAGAGAGATCAATATTACCAAACCTAGAGCGATGGATATCTCCAAATATTAAATTATTTATGATGCTCGATGCATTCAAAACTTTTAAAAGAATGTGTCAAGATGTCGATCGTGTAAACTATTAAAGGTTGGGAAATTTTACTTTGTCTATAATAAGACGAGAGAAAAATCTATATATGTAGCATATGGGCTGAAAAAAAAAAACGAAACATACATGGAAAACACTTAAATCTCTTAATATTTCTTCAATAAACTTATAGAGGCTTTATCTAATCCAAATATTGTAAATAATTTTTTTAGTATATTTTTTAAAAACTTGTCAGTCTGTAGTGGACCTATCGAATTTTACAATAATAATTTACTTACGAACAACGTTTAGTCAAAGATTTTAATAATATTTTACATACTATTAAAATCATTGCATGTGGTAATGACAATATTATAATTCCTCAAATGTTGAAATATTGTAATCCGTTTATTGATAAATATATTACAGCAGGGGCGCGCGGTGAAATTTTAAGAAAGGGAAGCAATTTTTAGAAACTTACCTATTTGTAATGTAATTCGATTCTTCGATCATTTTTTGCAAATTCGTCAATGACGTCAATAGCGATGTATGCGAAAGTCTCTCCTGCCCCGTTAAAATTCTCAAATTGCATTCTACTGATGAACTTGTGGCAGGTATTGTCAATACTAATTCACACAATTTCGACACTTCGGTGTAGGCATCTTCCAGCTCCTTGTCTTTTAAAAATTGCGTTGATCCTTAGCGTTATTTTTTGCGCTAATGTCACCAGTTTCGTAAATCACTTTTAGTTCAGATCGCAGTAACACTCGATCGAAGAACTGGCCATAATGAAGAAGAGATTTAAACGCATCTTCCGGAAAAGTTTTTCCTTTAAATGCATCAAAATTGCAGAGCTCGGGGAATTTAAAATCATTTAAACCGTTAAATCTGTAGTTTATTTGTTGCTGAATTTGATCGATTATTCCATAAAATAGGTCAAAGTCATCCCTTTTTTGACTTAACATGGACTTAAAATCATCCACTTTTTTTAGGCAAAAAGCAATATCATTTGTTTTAGTTTGTAATATATTAAAAATATTGTCCGACAACGGAAATATTTCTGAAAGTATGTTTAACAAATAATTAAAATTAAAATCTCGCTTCAAACAGTCCACAAACCCCCTCGAACTATTTATTGCCTCTGAGTCCCACGTGTCATTATTTTCTATTATGTTCTCAAATAGTTCAATCAGTGATTCACGATTTTCAGATACTGTTAACACAAGTCTTCCATTATAGTTCCACCTAGTAGGAGCTACTTTGGGCAATCGTTTGTGAACAATGGAGTATAAAGCTTATGTGCGTTTTGTTGACTTAGAAAAAAAAAGCGGCCATGCCACTTAAAGTAACGAAAAATACTTTACACTCTTTAATGTGATTGATGGACTGGGATAAAACTAAATTTAATTTATGAGCAAAACAATGGACAAACACAGCACTTGGGAAAGTTTCTCGAACTTTAGCTTGCAGACCCCCTAATTGTCCTGCCATCGCTGCAGCTCCATCATAGCTTTGAGCAACTAATTTTTTCTCTCCATTAATTTCTCTAGTAACGTTATAAACTACGGTATATAATGCATCTGCTGTACGATTTTCGGACACATTCCTAAAACCTAAAAATCGCTCTTGAATACTTCCGTCTGTTTTAACGTAGCGTATTACTATAGATAATTGGCTAAAATTAGTGATATCAGTTGTTTCGTCCAGAACAATAGTAATGAACCGCGCCTCGCCAATCTACTGCTTAATTCTTTTTAGAATAATGGTTGCAACAGCGGAAATTAAATCTCATTAAACTAAGTAAATCTTGAAAATTTCCTGTATTTGAAGAAACCCTTGTTTCGTCATGACCTCTAAATCCCAATTCGTGCTGTCCGAGAAAACAAACAACATCGATAAGTCTTCTTAATATTTGTCTATTTTTATCGACTAGTGCATTGTGTTGTCGGTGACTAATTTCCAACTGTTTATTAAGGGCGTGTTCAATTCTGGTTTTGCCGAAGACTTTTTCTTTTATGACGGCCTGCAAATGCGTTTTGGACATAATGTGTCTTTTTACAGCTTTATGGAACTTGTTTAAATCGGAAAAACCAGTTTTATTCCAGAGACCTTTTTCATTTTCAAAAAACAAACATGGCCAGCAAAATAATTTACTTATATTTTCACACCTGTTAGCCGTTTAAATTGTTCGTATTGTTTTTCCGGATAAAAATGTCTAATACAGTTTTTCATTTTTGTGGTTAAGTTTTTCATAGGCGGTTTTGCCCTTCCTTTGGAAATTATTTCAAGCTTATCAGCGAAGTTTAATGTTGAAAATCCCTTTATTATTAAGACACACCACATATTCACACACACTCTTCTTACTAAATTCTCCAACATTTTCAACATTATTACCGATAGCCGCAGTTGACGGTATTTGCATATCCACGTATTATTGTCTTCCATATCGCACCATGCACGACGCGACGCACGCACGTATCACACAACACAAAGAACCTACTCTAACGATAGCTTCCGCCCCCACTTAAAGCACGCGACTGAAATGCAAAAATTGCAAACAGCCGGTGGAAAGTTCAATAACCTCTGGCTCGACTCACAGGAATTCAAGCATACAGGACTTGGCTGCAAAGAAGCTAGCGGCCCGCAGAGGTTCTATTCCATTTTCTATTGTCGCTCGGTCGGAGTCAAGGCAGCATTTATTATGGGCTTGATAATTAAGATAATATTTTAGCATTTTTAATATAAACTAAATTAATGGTTTCCTATTTCAAAAATGACAGTTTAGAAGATGTTTTGTAATTTTTTTTGGGGAAGCACTGCTTCCCTTGCTTCCATGGACTGCACGCCCCTGTATTACAGATAATATTAACTGCTGTATTGAAGCTCATTATTTCCCTAATCAATGGAAGCTTTTACTGGCAAACCTCTCCTTACAGTTACTCAACCTTTAATGATATAAGGATTACCAGTGTGGGTTTAGAGAAGCCTTTGGTACGGTGGCCATTCTTGCGAATATAACTGATGATTTATTTTCAGCATTTGATAAAACACAATGCAGTGCACTAATGCTGTTAAATTTTTCGAAAGCATTTGATACTTTTAATTACAAATTAATTGTACCTAAACTTAAACATCATAGTTTTCAAGATGAATCTCTTTGTTTAATTAAATCCTATTTGTCAAATCGTTACCAAGTTATATCGTCTAATCATACTTTTTATGAAAAAACCCTGTTTTCTCAAGTGTTCCCCAAGGATCAATTTTAGGCCCTTCTTATAATGTACACCGCTGCCATATTAAAAAGTCTTAATAATTTTAAGGTACAGGCATACGCTGATGATGAACAACCCCGCACAATCGCTACGGGAAATGGCTTTCAGTCAATTTTCCTGAAATTTTGATCCTGATCAAAAGCTTTAATAGGCACAACTCAATCCCGGGGCTAGTTTGCGATATACAGGGCACCAAATTTGAAATTTTGCTTTCTGCTTATTTTATGTATTTTTATATTTGTTTGTTTTTGAATACTGAATACGCGTTTAAGTAACTCGCTAACTTAGAATACCTGACACTAGAAGTTACCCTATATATTAGTAGAAATAAAGACATACAGCGTGTAACTGTTTTTCACATTTTTGTATTATATTCGATCGCACCTGAAACAATAAATGTAGTGGACCTCAACAAATCTGTTTTACAGAATATTATGTAACCTTGTAAGGGCGACTATTCAAAAGAGATATTTTTGTGTTTTTTTCTAACCAAGATAATGTACTCTTAAGTATTAAAAAAAAAACAATTTTAGTTATTTTAATTTTTTTTTAGTTTTAATATTTCCAACAAATTATAAATTGTTGTCACATGTTTTTTCATCTAATGCATGTATTATTTCTTACGTCAATTTATGATCAAGAGTAATGCCTCTAAATATTTACACAAGACTGTTGTACATAGAGGCTTGTCAAAACTCAAAAGTTCAGCGCCACCAATATATTTAAAAACCTGTTTTGCTTATTTTTACTTCCCTGGGAAAAGGGAAATATTTGCTTTAAGCTAACTTTCATGTTACGTCAAATGTCAAAGTGATAGACCTTTTTGTCCAAAGTTTTTTAGCATTTAAAATTTCCTCTATTTTGGAACTCTCAAATAACCTTTTGATTTTACCTCGTTTAGTGAATTTCTTTACATCTTGCTACACTAAAAATTGGTTTAATTTTGGAAATAGAAAAAAAATCAAAAATAAATGTAGAGTCTTCTACGCATGTTTTTAGAAAAATAGTATCTACGTATGGGTGTAGGATGAGTTACAAATATGTAGCAGACACAGCATAATTTTGAATGGAACACCCTGTTTGATATATTCATCACGTAGGTCTATTCTTTCTGAATATAAATATAATAGGTTTGTTACATTTGTTTTGTGTGTTTTGTCTAGAAGCCGGTTTAACATTAAGTCAGCCGGATCAATGTTAAAGCTCATTATTACGAAATTTTTGAAATGTAGCTGCACGATTTTTTTTACTTGGTTTTGAACCATCGTACCTACATATCGACACCTCTTAGCGCAAAAACGATTCACCAGGTCGAAAGCTACACATTTTTTCCTTAAAAACATAGATTTTTTTTTTATCCTGGGTCAAGAAGTTGGGTAAAATCGAGTTTGAAAAAAAAATACACGAGCTTTTTGTTTTAAAATAAAACTGTAATTTTAATAAATAGATTTGCGATGCATACATGACATAATAAATATATAGAAAATAATAAACAGGTTTGTGGTGCAAACATGACGTCGGGGTAGATGTTTTGTTCAGTATATATAAATGTCGCTTATTTTAGTATTTTAGGTAGTTTCTTTTGCTATATTAACAATAGTTTTAAGCAGCTGGGTTTTTGTGTTTTTAATAGTTTATATACTTGCTATAACACTTGCCTCGGCGGGTGTGCTCGCAATTTTCAAAATGTCTGTATTCGTCATGGTGGCAATTTTGTTCGTTTTGAAATCACATTGGGGCTTTCGAACGGTACCAAACTGACCTTCGTATCATTTTTGAATGCTCGTCTTATTAATGAAATAAAACCTATTTTTTTCATACATACGATAACTGTCAAAAAAATTAAAATATCGTTTTGAAACTTTTCTTTTTATGTCTCGTGAACCCTATTTAGAAGTGACGGAATCGAAGTTTGAAACTATTTTTTTTTTAATTTTTAAACCTAGTTTTTTGGTCAAAAATAAGAGTCCTTTTAACGCCCTCTGGTGGCCAAACGTTTCAAGGTTTCGACAAAAACAAAAAATATTCTGAAAGAGTTTATTTGATAAATTTATTGCCGCTTCTTTAAAAAAATTAAATTTTCTTCATTTTTTTTTTGATTTTGCTGAAAGGCAATAGGTACAAAATTGCGTTTCAAGTATGCTTTTTTATCTTCGCTGACTAACTAAATTTATTTTAAATCAGCCCTACCTCTTGAAGGTTTGGGGTATTTTTTTTCTAAGTATATCGAAACCTTAAGGCCCTGCCGAAATTCTGACCCTATCGTTTAAAAACTTAAAATGTCCGATTATAAGTCGCAATATCATTTCCGCCACCTTTATGAAAATTGATTCTATAAGAACACGTTTCTTACATTTTAAAGATACGCAAATACCTACTGACACAACGGCAGTAACCACGGAGGTTAATCTCCCTGTTTAAATATCGTAAAGTTTCATTATGTTTTATTTGTTCAATATTAGACAAGTTTTGCAAAATCAATTACTATTATTTTTCAGAGAGGATAACAAAACGCAACCCGATATTGAAGGTGGAGGCGGCAGCTGTCATAAAATTTTCGCATACGAAAATCCAGCACTTTCATTGTCAGATGATAGCTTGAAGGCAGTATCGAGATCTAGCTCAGAATTCCAGGGTAGCACAGATTTCATTTGTAAGTGCAGGGAACATTTATGAATTAAATAGCTAGTTATAGAAAGTGTGCATTGTATTATTTTTATAAAGATATCAGTAATGCAGCCAGGAATCTTTTCTGAGGGGGGTTTGTATTTTTTTACATTAGATTTTTGTTACATAGTAACCAATAACTTATTTTGGTTTTAGTTTCAGGGGTTCGAGCTCATAATTTTTGATATGTTTGGGAAATATTTTAGAACATTTATTCATACTATAAATTACATAAATTGATTAAAAAACTTACCACAGAACGTAAATAAAATTCCAAAGCTATATTTATATATAAATCACGACACATTTTTCTTTCAGGACAAACGGAGCAAACAAACCTGCTACTTGTATTTAATTTCGGGCAGCAACTGTGGGATTTATAAAATCGACATATATATTTTATTTAAGCTGCTGATCTTTTTTGTCCTTGTTTAAATTTTTGATTTTGTGGATTTGTTTCTAGGAACTCCCGTTGTTTGTATAAGGCTCTGATTTTAATATTTTTGTACAATTAAAGTCAAAAGTATGGTTTTTGAACCTTTCTTGGTTTTTAAGAGATGTGCAATTCTTTTTGACGGATTTATGACTTTATTTTATTTTCTTGGTATTGGTTCACTTTTTTTATATGAATACCACTATAGTTTTTACACGAGACTTGATAGACAACATTGTTTTTTTTTTATTACTTGGTGTTTTTTATTTTGACTAGTGAACTTTTTCAAATCGCTAATCCGAAAAACCCCTTCCATTTAATTTGTCACGATTAAAGAGGCTGTGCGAAACCAGTGAAGGGAAGGAAGAGTGGCTTACGATGCACAACATTCCTCCTGTGTATATATATATACAGTTCAATAATTTATAAAAAAGCACCCTTATCACCGATCGGGCTTATTGTAGTACCAATCTCTAGAAAAAACACCGTACTCGGTGTATTTACAGGTTCACCTAAGATAACCGTTTAGATGCTATAGGGCCGGACGTAAAACATTGGTCGAGAACATGGCAGAAAGTTCAAATTTAAAACGTAATTCCCTCGATGTGGTTTTTTTTAACTCTTTGGAGATTCTTTTGGGCCCAGTAAACTTTTCCCTCTCAGAAAATGTATTTAATTTTTTGAATTTTGAATGCTTTCCCACCATTTCCGGTATAAGTATATATTATGAATTCAAATCTCCTTTAAATTTCCTATTGAACTCTCGCCGCAACTTCACTAAGTTAGTCCGGACTCAAAATACCTCCAAAGTTACCCCATTTTTTTAAATTTATGATTTTTTTAAGCGGCATGCTATGCTCCGATATTGCTGATTTATGAACTTATTCGAGATTTTTAGATGGGAGATCTGAAAAAAAATGTCCTATCTCAAAAAATTAACCGAAAGACCTGAATCGTGTTTCAAAGAGATTTAGAAAAATGTATCATATCCATATCGGACGCCACTTCTCAGTTTATTATCAGCTCTACCAAAAATTTGTTTTTACGTACCATTAACGAGCGACAACGTGGCAATTTCAACTATGAAAATTGGATTGGAAATTTGTAGAAAATATCTTAGAGTTTTGTAGCCGCTTCGCTTTTGCGTGAAAAAAATTAAAAATTTCAGCTAGATTCAGCATTAACGTAAAAACAGGGTGGTTAGCTCAATTATCAAAAAATTGTAATTTTTTTAATTTTTATCCAATTCTGTTGATATTTTGGCAAAATCTCGAGGCATCGATATACTTTTAGAACAAAAAACACCACAAAACAAGAGGTAAGGCTGATTTATAATAAATTTTATTGTTAGTCAGAGCAGATAAAAAAGCACCAAATGGCAAGAATATTTAATGCTGTACACGCAAGTAATTTTTCTCATAAAGCATTTAGCTGCAAACTTGAAACGCAGTTTTGCGCTTTTTGCCTCCTCATCATAGGGACGGACGTAGACAGAAAATTCATTTTGGGGAGGCCAGTTGGGGGCACAATTAGTTCTAGAGGGGCCTGTATACAAGGTCTGTCATTAGTGTTCCAAAGTAGCATACTTTCTTAGTAAAGGTTTTTTCACGTTAATAATGGATCCTGTAACAAATAATATGTGCCAGTAAGAAAATTAAAACGAATTTTCTACGTTTATTTTAGGTTTTTGAATTAAATAACAAATTTTATACAAACTTAATTAAGCACATCTGAAGAAACATGTTTTTTTGCTTTTATTTATCGTACAGTTGTGGAAGTATTACTAAAACTAATAAAAAATAAACGTGAATAATATAAACCGTTAACTAAAAAATACAAAAAACAACAATTCATAAAATTAAATTTATTCTTCTCTTATTTTCCGCGAAAATATCTATTACTCTTTACAGATCTATGTTTTTTACCAATGACTTCTCAATTGATAAAATAGCCAAGGTTGATAATCCGTCATTTCCAATTCTATTTCTTAAAAATAATTTTATTATTCTTAAACAATAGAAAGTTCGCTCACATGAAGCACTAGAGACCGGGATTGTTACAGCGATTATTACTGTTTATATTTTCTTTGTTTGAATTAGGTAAGGGTCAGCTTATATTTGGGATTCTTACTAGTAGAGATATTTTGTGTTGTTGTGGTTTGAGTATTTTATTTCGTTAAAAATATCATGCTTGTATGAGTGTACCATATAATATCTTTAGACGGGCTAATAGGGGGCGAGTGGGGGGCCACAGGATAAAAACATAATAACCCTGCCTCAGCAGTTTCGTCTTATGACAATTTCAATAAAATTAATTTTTAGCGAGCTACAGCAAAAAAATCACAAAAAAATTAAGAAAATGGATTTTTTTAAATAAGTGGTGAGAAATCTAATTTGCTTTCACTTTTTTGAAGATATCATCCTATAGGAATGTTTTCTCTTATCTCTGCTTTTTAAGAATTTTTTTAGTGTTTGTCGAAAACTTGAACCGTTTCGCCACCAGGGGGCATTCAATGGACTTTTGTTTTTGACAAAAAAGAGGGGCGTTTAAAAATAAAAAAAACTTACTGCCCATTTTCCCATTTCAGGCTTCATAAGACCGTAAAAGAAATCTCTTCCTTTCGACAGTTATTGTGTCATGACAAATTCTAAAAAACGCGAAAAAAAAAAAGACGAAACACCAAGAATGATACGAAGAACCGTATGATACCGTTTGACAGCCCCAAGTATGCTCTAAAAACGTGCCAAATTACAAAAGTTTTTCTGAAAACGTTTGCGAGATATATATAGCTACTGAAAGGTAAAAATGTATCAAAAGTACGTGCTGACACGCCGCAAACGTCTTCTTAAATTCACGAGATAACAAGTAATCGCATAAAAGCATCCAGTGATAGAATGAAGACCAGATATGACATCAGGGCGAACTCTGCTGGTTTCTACGAAAACGACTTGGTTTGGTTGTATGACCCCACAAGAAAAAAGGCTTATCTTGTCTCAACACTGGGAAGGACCATAACGAATAATCAAGAGTATTAATGACTTGTATTACCGGATACAGAAAAAGCCGAAAAGGAAAATGAAGATGATATGGTTTATACAAAGTCAATCTGAACAGTAAAAAACAACGAAACATTTATGCCCCCAGTCGAACGTAAACAAAAGGCTATGCCAAAGGTGTCAAACGGTGACATAATTATTACCGCATGCTGTCGAACGGTGGTATATTCCAATTGACTTCTAATAAACTATACACTTGGACAGCTGACATCATAGCCAGGAAGCTGATCAGGACGCCGGTAAATTTTGAAAGCATATTTCAGGAAAGGGACGTTACCGATTAGAATAAGTCTGATATGAAATGGGTTGAAAAACAAAAATCTTTTTGGCTTTTTCGCAACTGAATAAAAATATTTAACTTTAAATTAAATGTGTCTGCGTAAAGAATTAGTCCTATAGTACTGTAGAGGGTGTCCCACCAGGAAATGGAATCTGTGGTATTTATTTAGATTAGTTTAAATCTTGTCTCGGGAATAGACAACAATTTGTAAGGGCAAATGTTTCTCATTCTGATTGTAAATTGATTAAAAGGGGATTCCCTTAAGGTTAGGTCGTGGGACCTACTCTTTTTTTGTTATACATTAATGATCTCACCAATCTAAAAATGAATGGAAAAGTTTCTCTCTTTACTGATAAGACAAACATAACATAGAGTGATTTTGATACAACGCCTTTACATTCTAATATTTCCAATGACCTTGTTAGGATTAGGGCTTGGTCCGATTCCAATCTGCTTTGCTTCAATGTGGATAAAACGATGGCCTTATCTTATAAGGGGACTTTACACCAGCTACTCAACAGCAATATCAAATACGTTGAGTCGGTTAAATTCCTGGGTTTGAATCTAAATAACAACCTAAAATGTTTTAAGCATATTGACACCTTAACTAAAAAACTTTCTACTGACGGCTTTGCCATTGGATCAGTTTCAAAAGAACTGGATGTGTCTTCTGCCATATTTACTTATTCGTCTCTATTCGAATCCCATCCCCGCTATGGCCTTCCCTTTTGGGGCTGTTGTACGACCAAGCAATTTCTTAGTATTTTTAAACTTCAACAGACGGCAATTCGCTATTTGTTTGGTCTAAATAATAGAGCGCACTGCCAATAATATTTCAAAAAACATGAAATATTAATACTTCCTGCATTATTTATTTTAGAAACCGTCTGTTTGATAAGCAAATATATTTCCAAGCCGAAAAATATTTGTCCAATTTTTCTATATTTTTTTGTTTCACTGACAAAAAAAACTGGGAGGATGATGAAAATGAGTTCCTTTTAGGTGAATAAGTACAAGAAATGCTTATGGATGAAAATTATATTTGCGAATTGTCACGTTAATCGTAGATCGGCATCTTGCCTAATAGAAATTTTTGGATATACGGCAAAATATCCTAAAATTACTATTTCAATATGTTCATTATCAACAATGTTTATTTCACAACTTTTTCGCTTTACCTGATCCACCGTTCTTAAAATTATCTATGGTTTTTGTTACGGTCTGCGGTAATGGTTTCTGTTTTTTCGGATATGTATTGATGCCACTTTGCCACATTTTCCATAAATAATAAATACATTTAAGTAATCCTCGTGGGTATAATTTAAGTGTCCCGACATTATTATTAACAATTTCATTAAAATTATTTAGCAGTTGTTTTGTTCTAACCGGGTGTTCTATTTAAAATAAGCCAGTTGACATCTACTTCCGGTTTAACCGGAAGTGTCGCCAGCTTGTGTATATATATATATATATATATATATATATATATATATATATATTTATATATATACACATACACAGACCGACAGACGGACCGACAGAATTGATAAAACATATTTTTTGTTTTTGGCATCTGGGGACGGGACGCTAAAACGTGAAAATATGTAAAAATGTCCGCAGATATTTCCCATATATTAAGTTTCTAAATAGTTTTCGTAAACGATCCCCTTGTTGTTATGTTAGAGTGCTGTATTATTTGGGGTTAGGCTCTAGTAAAAAAAAACAAAAGCCATTTTAAATTGTCAACGTTTCACAACTTTATTGTTGCTTCCTCTAAACACATAGATTCTATATCCTGCATGGAACTCATATTATCAGTTTTACCTACTTTACGACGGACGGACCGACAGAATTGATAAAATATGTTTTTTAGGAGGGGAATCTAAAACATGAAGATATGTAAAACCTGAGAGGGTGATTTTTTTTGTGACCGTCATCCTAAATCAATAACACAGTTTTACTAGTTGATCCCTATATCAGAATTAGTTATGGCACATAATTTTACATTAAGTATTTTTTTCAGGCTGAATTTTTAAATATTTTACTATGCCGTCATTTAGTTCAGTCATCTTGGATTCGTACCAAGATTCTAGCAGTTGATTCCAATATAATACTTGATGTTTGTATATAATTTGAAATAAATTGGATAGGTAGTTTTTTAATAATAATGAATTTAACATTTCACTACGCCATCATTTGATTTCATCATACTGGATTATTTTCAAAATATTACCAGATCATCCTCATATGACTCTTAATTTTTGTTCAAAATTTGAAGTCAATCGGGTTAGTTTTTAAGCTATGCAGCGAACTGACAAACAGACCGACAGACGGGCCGACAGAATTGATAAAATACATTTTTCGGCATCTAAGGATGTTAAAACGTAAAGATATGTAAAACCTGAGGGGGCGATTTTTTTCACGATTACAAACATTTTATTTGGCCACCATTTTGTTCGCCCGTCTTGAATTAGTATCTAACCCAATTTTCCTAGTTGACCCCTATACCATGATTAGTTGCGACACGCGGTTAGAAATCAATCCGTTAAGTAGTTTTTCAGGCTGAAATTTTAAATATTTTATTAAGCCGCCATTTTGTTCCGCCATCTTGGATTCGTACCAAAATTTTACCAGTTGATTCCAACATAATACTTTGATGCTTGTGCAAAATTTGAAATAAAATGGATAAGCAGTTTTTTAACAATAATTTTTTTAACATTTCATTAAGCCGCTATTTTGTTTCGCCATATTTGATTTTTACCAAAATATTACCAGGTCATCCCCATATAACCCTTAATTTGTAGTCAATGGGGTAAGTAGTCTTTAGGCTATGCCGCGAACTGACAGACAGACAGACAGACCGACAGACGGACCGACGGAATTGATAAAACATATTTTTTGGTTTTTTGGCATCTGGGGGCGCTAAAACGTCAAAATATGTATTACCTGAGTGGGTGGTTTTTCAGGATTACAGATTTTATTTGGCCGCCATTTTGTTTGGCCGTCTTGAATTAGTACGACAATTTTACTACTATACCACAATTAGTTATAGCACACAATGTGAAATCAAACTATTAAGCAGTATTTTTAGGCTTAACTTATTAAGCCGCCATTTTGGATTCGAACCAAAATTTTACCAGTTAATTCGAACATAATACTTGATGTTGGCGCAAAGTTTGAGATAAATTGGATAAGTAGTTTTTTAATAATAATTTTCTCAACATTTCACTAGGACGCCATATTGGATTTTTACTAAAATGTTACCAGGTCATCCCCATATGACCCTTAATTTTTGACCAAAGTTTGAAGCCAATTGGGTAAGTAGTTTTTTAGCTATGCCGCGAACAGGCAGACAGACCGACAGAATTGAGAGTTTTCGACACATGGGATCCTCAAACGTGAAGATCTGAAAAAATCTCGGAGGGTGATTTTTTACGATAACAAAACTTCCCTTTTACGAAGGAAGTAAAAACTGTAAAAAGGCAAAGATTGGAACATATTTGAAGTGTTTCATTTTTATCAGTTATTTTCAGAGCAGAATTTCTCAGTTAAATGACTTTGTAGACACTGTGATAATTTAAATGAGTGGCGCCCAAAATAAAGTGTAACTATTGCTTACTTACTTCCCACTATTGCCACCTAGCGAAGAGCTGTCTTTCGCACAACAGCTATTTTAAGAAAAATTTATTTTCTCTAGAATAGCATAAATTACAAAAATGGCGCCATAGACGTGGGACCTCTAATGCTTACAATTTCAGTTTTTTTGTCTCTTTCATTTGAAATAAGTTTCATCCTACTGTTATTTCAAATAGCAACAAAATGATCTTTCGGGTTTTTATTATATTTGCCTCATACTTTTTCCTATATATCAATTAGATAACCTTGATTTTTTTATCATTTCTATTTCTTAAACCTCTGTCTTATAATTTTTTATATATTCATGGCTCACCTTCTGCATTTTATCTCATATTTGAAGAGGTAGGATAAAATAATTTTGTGTACGGATTAGTTGTCATACGAGTAAAATAATTTAAGAGGGTCAATTCTATTTTTATTTAGGTAAGCACTTAATTCTAACACTTAAAACACATGTTCAATTGCTTTTATTAGTAAAATATTATTCTTCGTAAGAAATATTTGGAAATCGTATCCACTTATCCAGTGGTTAAGATTGTACTTTTCAGTTAACGAACACTAAATAACATAATTACATTTTGACCTATTGCATTTTAGGATATTATACAGATTGTAACAAAAGTTGAGTGCTATACCTTGTAAAAGTAAATTTCTGATTCTGAGAAATAATATTTTAACTTTATTACTTTATCTTATGAAAATAAATCTTAATACAAGATATACAATACAGCTTGTCACAAAAATCTTACTATTTTGGATGCATTTCTTTTAAATTTTTATTTTTTTGCTTACAGATTGCTTATACCTGAACTGATCTATGAATTAAATATTCGTGTTGTCAATACAGACTGTACTGTAGATGAAAAAAGAAAAAATTGGACTAGACTTTTAAAAAAAGATACTAAAAAAACCAGGTCTTTATGGAATGCTATATACAAATTTGATAATAAAAGACTAGAATTTATTAAAAGTATTATCTTGATAGGAAATTTAATTTCTGACTTCGAAGGAACTTCTACGTATAGCACGTATCTTCTAGTAAATTCTAGATTAGTTGATTTATGAAGTCGAACACAAAGAATGGTTATTCGTGAGAAAGATGATGGTGCAATTAAAAAAAAATTCTAATGACTCTTATACCACTTGTCGTAAATTAGAGCCTGACTTAGAGGATAAAATTGTTGAGGACCCTAACATTTCAAATATTAATTTAAACTCTAGCAATCCGAAATCACCTCCTATAGTAAATGTAAATCCTGTTGTTACGTGTTCGGCCAGTAAACGACCTATATCAACTTGGGGAATTAAGTTCAACGGTGACCCTAAAAATGTTTTTTATTTTCTTGAAAGAGTTTCTGACCTTGCTCAGGCTCGAAACACTTCTGAAGATGAACTTTTTAATTTTGTAGCAGAATTTTTTATTGGGGACGCATTTGTATGGTACCGTAACATTAAATCTATAGTTTCTGATTGGCATTCTTTAAATATAATACCTCTTATGCAGATGACGATGCCTGGGAACAAATCAGACATAGAAGACATAAAAGAAATTACTATATTCATTGCGTATTTAGAAAATTTATTCTCTCGCTTGCGAACTTTCCCAGCGGAGGTT
Organism: Kuschelorhynchus macadamiae; assembly: GCA_030620095.1. NCBI lineage: Eukaryota > Metazoa > Arthropoda > Insecta > Coleoptera > Curculionidae > Kuschelorhynchus > Kuschelorhynchus macadamiae. The sequence continues at coordinate 531,964 of JAUTXW010004815.1, forward strand.
AAATATTCCCGCAAGAATTTTCTTCGTGAATATATTAGTCTGTTAGCTTTGCAAAATATAGACACCCTATATGATTTATCTATCTGTTGTAAAAAAACAGAGCAAGCCTCTTAAATGGTTTTTAAAAAACCACTTCAAATATCTTTGGGTGATTTTGATTAAACATTTTTTTGCGAACGAAGTCATTCTAAACATTCTAAAAACTAAACTAAAAATCCTAATAAGTTATTTTCTCACAATAGGCTTCAAGAATCGAACCATTTTGACAAAAATGTTGAAAAAACCTCTAAAATTAAAAAACCTTCATGATAATAAAAAATATCCACACCAACCCAAAAATAAAATTGTCTGTTTTAATTGTCAGCTACCTCGTCATACACATCAGCGTTGTAAAGATAAAAATGATATTTTGTTTTCGCTGTGGAGAACTTAATGTAAAAATGAATTGATGTCTTAAGTTTTCGGAAAACTAACTAGGTTAGAACTCACAAGGTCCTTGGCCTTCACCTACCTTACTTGTTAAGAATACAAATGGAGAGATAGATTTTGCTATGATGGACGTTAATCGTATTTTAAGTAATTTGCCGAATATTAAATTTCCATAATCCCAGATTCGTGTGCCGTACTTTAAAGAGGTTTCAATATAGACAAGGTCTAACTTGATAGTTACAGGTTTAAGATGACATTTTTAACAACTGAACAAATAATTTTTCTTAATGTCACAATTATTACAAAATGACAGTGATATAAGGCAAACATGACTAAAAACTAAAGTTTAATAATATATAAATAACTAATTTCCTTTTAAACTTACCTAACTTATTGGTTTGATTTTAATAGCGAATTAGGGAACGATTATTTCTTTGATATTTGCAAACATACCTATTAAGGAATAGGTAAGAATCCTTCCTTTTGTCAACGATAATCAAGCATGGCCCATTTCTTCATTTTCGTACATCAAATATTTTAACAGGTCGTCATTTTGTTTCGCCATATTGAATTCATACCACTATTTTTTTGTATCAGATGTAATTTTTATGGAAAATTAAATAAAATTAAAGTTAATCGAGCAAGTGGATTTTTTAGCTATACCGGAACAGACCGGCCGACCGACATTAACGGAAAAATATGAAGATCTGTAAAAACCAGGAACGATGATTTTTTCACGATTAATAATATTTCCTTATGCGGGAAGTGAAAACTCGCGCCGCCACTGGCATTCGTCAACAAATGGCCACGGCTTGAATATGGGCCATCCCCACGTCTTGTTTTATCGTAAACATTAGTCGATAGAATGTGAAAAATAGGGGAACCATGTTGGCGCATACCCCTAACATGATTTATGAATGAATTGTGATCTCTACTTTAGTTGTTACTCTAAGGTTAAGATATTAGTTTGACATTTACCTTACCTTCGAGAGTTTGTAAATTACCTCTATTATCTTGTTAACTATTATTTGCATGTTCCATATATCAGCTTTAACAGTTACCTTACGTTTTCCAAAGTCTTCAAAATGATTTTCAGATTTACCTTGTCTTTACTTTATTCAGGTTTGAACAAACTTATCTTTTAATTTGTACCTATGTTTTGTGATAAACCAAATCAATTATTTAAAAATATTTCCTTTTACTTTAGTTATATTTAGTATTTATTTTTTTGTACATATTTTTGTTAAGGTTAAATTCAACCTTCTTAAAAGGCTCACTTATATGACTTAGTGTCAGAAATCTGTTCATCGTAACATACTGCGCTAAAGCGTACTAACTATTGCTTATAGTGCATCATATAAATTTATTGGGCTTTTCATACATCTGAGGATGGAGTTATAATGATATTTGAAGTTGTTATACAATCTATTTGACTATTATAGCTTCAGTTGTCATTCCTTGTTGTATGTAAATTATTATTAGTAGTTTTTGTGCTGATTTAGACCTATATTATTCTGTCTAAATATCACTATATTGAATTGATAATATGTACCTATAATTTTTATTTAATAGTTAGTAATTTAACTATTTTATTTAGATATTCAGTTAGTACTGATTTGTTTTCATTTTCCTGATTCAAGTTTCTGCATTGCACATACTGTAAAATGTTTTATCAATTTTAGTAGACCTACCCAACTGTGACCTCCCTTATTATGACCGTCAGGGGCGTGCGGTGAAATTTTAAGAAATGGAAGCAATTTTTAGAAACTTACCTATTTGTAATATAATTCGATTCTTTGATCATTTTTTGCAAATTCGTCAATGACGTCATCATAAAAACGTCGATGCTCCGACATATTTTGGAGAAGTTTATTTTCAATGGACAACAGTGATGTATGCGAAAGTCTCTCCTGCCCCGTTGAATTTCTCACGAAATTTTGTATACGTTTAAGTGTTGAAAAAATGCGTTCTACTGATGAACTTGTGGCAGGTATTGTCAATACTAATTCACACAATTTATTATATTTTTAATAATAAAAATTATATATATATATATATATATATATATATATATATATATATATATATATATATATATATATATATATATATATATATATATATATATATATATATATATATATATATATATATATATATATATATATATATATATATATATATATATATATATATATATATATATATATATATATATATATATAAAAAGATCTATAAATATTACAAAAGCATTATTTGTTGAACCATTTTAATATCTATGGACTATGTGTGTATTCAACAAGTACATACTACATAATCTACAACTAAGAAAAACAAAGCCTAAACTTATCTCAGGGTTTTTTTTGCTATTTCAGAAATTGTTGGAACGTAAACAGCCTTATTTTTAGTAGAAACCAGTGACTTCTACTTCCTCAGTATCACTTAAATTAATATTGGAAGTTACGGAGTCAACGATCTGCTCATCAATAAACATCTCTGTCGATGTTTACATATTCGTCAAAACTGAATGCACCAAATTTTATCTTAACTTGTCCTTCGACTAAATTTTGCACAATTTTGTCAGGTTCATACTCGTGGTTAGATTCCGGCTCTAGTCGATGTTTTTCCAACCATTGTTTCAGAGAAAGATCATCATCTGACTCATATTCAGCTTCCTTTCTTAAAATCCACCATGCCTAAAGCAATTAGCAATGGTTTCTCGGCTAACATTTTAACATTTTGCCAAGCCATATGAAGAAATTTGATGGCGTCTAAGAGATATACGGAAAAAAAATCGTTTTTATCAATTGCGTCCAACATTTTCATAAAAAGAATTTTCCTGTAATGACATTTTAAAGAATGTATTACTCCTTGATCCATAGGCTGGAGCTTTGAACTTGTATTTGGGGGCCTCAAAACCAACTTTATTTGCTCTAATTCAAAATCGGGATGAGCTGGGCAGTTGTCAACAAGAAGTAATATTTTTCTTTTTCAATTCCTCATTCCATGCCCGTAACTCAGCATTAAAAATGTCTGATGTCATCCAAGGTTTATTGTTTGCTGTATATTTTACCGGTAGGATTTTATTTTTAAAACATCTAGGTCTGGCCAACACTACCTAAATCCGAGAGACAAAAATACACATACAAGACAGGCTAGACAAGCCGAATAAGCAAGCGAGCTGCAATATTCAACAAAAGTCGGGAAAGTCGACGCGAGGATCGATAAAGAGGAGCAGCATATCACACAAGTAAGGGTTGTGTGATATGCGATCAAATTATAGAATTAATTTGCGAATTTGTAATCATTGTAAACTGATAAGAGTTTTAAATATTTTCTTCTATTTTTTCACAAATAATTTCGATTATTCTCTAACTTAAAATATACACAAGCGAGCTTCGTAGTAATAGCAGAATGGTTTGACGTTTGTGATCTAAACTATTTGTTTTTATATGCGGCTTATTTTACTTTACAAGGTTGAAAAAGGTTCGTTATAACAGGAAACAGATTATTTTAGATCGTTTAAAATAGGATCGTTGTATCCGGAAGTTCGCTTTAACCGGAAACGTTATAAACGGTAAAGAAATGCATTGGTTTTCTCAGTGATTTTTCGTACAAGGAAAAAACGTTCGTTATATATATATATATATATATATATATATATATATATATATATATATATATATGTATGTATATTAGGGTGTTTCCTAACTCTCTGACAAAACAAAGCAGGCGAATCCTGCATCTTTATAACATTTCTTCGAATGCAGCTAGTTTTCAAAATACAGGGTGTTTAAGTTTTTTTGAAATGTAATGTTATTTGTAGTGATAAGGGGCTTATTTAGCCATAAATAGATAAAAAGTACTAAATCGAGTGGCGTCCTGAAGGACACCTTAACCAATATTATTGAGAAAAAAATATTCGAAACTGACTTTTTGTGTGGTTTTTATTTTTTTTTTTTGGATTAAGCAACTAAAGAAACAACTTTTTATATCTTGAGTTGTTTTCGTATCTCGCTTTTTGTTTTCGAGAAAAAAAATAAAAACCCATTTTTGCATGTCCATAGCCCACACAAAAACAATAAAAAAACACGAAAAAAAAATGTATAATGGCTTGCAACAATAACAAATTGATTGTGATTACTCCTTATCTAATTTTAAGACGAAAGTGTGGTACAAAAGTTTTTCGAATGTCGCTTCGTTTTCGAAATACAGAGTGTTTAAAAATTGCGTTTTTGTATTTTTTTTAATTTTATTAATTAATGCCAGACGGTATTTTAATAATATTTGTTAAATATAATAAGGGATTAGGGCACTTTATCTTAGGTCAATTTTAAGCTTTACAAATCTGGTTTAAAAGTACCTTCATTTCTAAAAAATCGGTAATTCGGACCTATTAAATAATCTAAATTATATATCGCATAGAATGTAAAAATTAATTTTGAGTAAACTACGACTCCTGCATTTTTCTCGTACCTGTTACGGTTTTAAAGTAAAAAATAATTTTAGTTTTATTGCTCATGTAGAAACTAATTATTTACTAATAGGTAGGTACAGAAATAATTATTATTTTGGTAAATTATTAAGAAAATCTGAGCCAACGGAAAACAGTTAAAAGTAAGCAAGGTTTTAGGCACGTTACTTCCTGCCTAGTTTTCCTAATAGACGAGTCTGGAAACATATTTTACAAGATTGCAAGGAAACAGGTAGCTTTGCAAAAAACAAAATAGGCGGCCGACCACTGACAGTTAGAACCCCACAACTTGAGGAACAGGTCTTAAACATGGTGGAAGGATCTCCAGGCACGACTACGAGGAAAATTGGGAACGAGTTGAATGTGAGTTACAAAACAATATAGAGTATCTTAAAGGACTACTTACTTTATCCTTATCACTTACAAAGGCTGCAAGCTTTGTTGTCTAGAGACTTTCCATCTGGAGTTAATTTTTGTAACTAGTTTCAAGACAATTCTATAAGGGTCCCACATTTTTCGGTAAAAATACTATTTACAGATGAGCGAATTTTTCCAGAAATGGCATTATGAATTTTCACAACATCCATATTTATGCTATCATCGAAGGACATCACCAGTATACATTTTCGTTTAATATGACATTAATATGACATTAAGAATGAGAGCTTTAATGTGGTTTATGCATGACAGCGCTCCGGCTCACTTTGCAGGACGTGTTAGAAACTATTTAGATCAACAATATCTTGCGCGTTGGATAGGTAGAGGAGGACCTCATCCATGGCACCCCGTTCGCCGGATCTGAATTCATTGAATTTTTATTTCTGGGGTCACCTTAAACACCTTGTTAATACTACTATTGAAACTGAAGAAGACCTTCGACTGCGCATTATTAATGGTTTTAATACGATTCGCGCCAGTCCCGAAATTTTCCAACACGTAATAGACAATTTAGCACGTCGTGTACACGGGAGTTTACAGGCTCATGGAGGTTATTTGACTGTTGTTCATGTGAGTTCATTATTCAAAATTTTTAAATAATTTATGAAAATGATTTTTATTGCCGTACTAATCAGGAAATTCGTGTAACATTAACAATCAAATTACTTTTTACTCAAAAACTCGAAAACTTAATTTCCTTCATATTAATTTTTAGATCATATGCGGCAGATCCGTATTACTGATTTTTTTACCCAGATTTTTGCCAATGAACTGATTGTAAAGCTTAAAATTGACCCAAAGTAACCTTTTATTATTTTTAACAAATATTATTAGAATATTGTTTGGCAATAATTAATAAAATGAGGAAAAAATACGAAAAAAAATTAAATACCTTGAATTTCGAAACACTTTTATATAGCATTTTTGTCTTAAAATTAGGTAAAAGAGTATCTCTATTCACTTTATCATTGTTGCAAGCGATTAAATTTTTTTTTCGTGTTTTTTATGGTTTATGTGTGGCCCATGGATAAGCAATAAAGTGGTTTTTATTTTTTTTTCGCGAAAACAAAGCGAGATACGAAAACAACTCAAGGGATAAAAAGTTATCCTTTAAGTTCTCCTAAGGTCTTCAATGTCTGTTTTTTTATTAATAGATTTTGCATTAGAAGAAATTCTAAATTTCTTTTCTAAAAACAATCTTTTATTATAGTTCATTTCATAGCATAAAACGATTGTTTCATTAGCTTAAAAATATGCCTTAGCCTATTAGTGTGAACCGTGAGGGTACATGTGTTTTTATTTAGCCTACAGTCACTTCTATGTATTAATCTGTCATTTGAAACTCTAGATCATATATGGGCAACACCCGGATCCGGCCTTCCACCAGCTCCAATCCAGCCCGCGAGAAATTCAGAAATTTCAAATAACGCGCAAAAAAGTTAAAGGTTTAGCACGCATAGTTTATTTGTAATTTGTTATTCCTGTCAACCAACCTAAAACTGTATTCTTAAAATTATAAAAACTAAAATCGATAAATAATTGTATTAACCGTACGCTGTGGAACGCCACAGTTTGAGTCAGAAATAGTCGTTAGAATGAGACAAAAATATAAACATTCAGGAAGCCGCCTCATGACCTTGAAGCGCTCCGAGGGATGCGTTATAAATAACAGTCGCCTCTGAGTACTATGAATACTTTTTTATCATGCACAGTGGTAAACCTATGTGTTTGTTGTGCTATGAAACAATTTCTGTTTTAAAAGAATACATTATGAAGCGGAATTACTCCAGCAAGCATTTCACTCAATATAATTTACTTATAGGCCAGTTAAGAAAGGATACAATTAAAAAACTCATTACCGATTTAGAAAAAGAGCAGCAAATGTTCCATTCACGAAGATCAAATCTAGACAGTCTTATTAAAGCTAGTTTTATAGCGAAAATATTGAAGGCTTTTTCTGAGGGAGAGTTTGTTAAAGAGTGCCTAGTAGATGTTGCAGAACTTATGTGCCCAAAAAAGAATATAGAGTTGAAGAAATTGAGCTTATCGCGACGTACTGTTGTTCGAAGTATAGATATGATGGCTAGTGATATCAAAAAAACCTTGACTGATGGATTGATTGGGTTTCAAACATTTTCGATTGCTTTGGACGAGAGTACCGATTTATCTGACACAGCCCAGTTAGCTATTTTTATACGAGGTGTTGATGAAGAATTTGTAGTGACAGAGGAATTACTGGCTTTACGACCACTACAAGGAACCATTATTGAAAAAAGATACTTTTGCCGACGTGCAAAGTACTTTTGAGCAATATGGTGGTGTAAATTAGTTGTAGTGCGCACAGATGGTGCGCCTTCAATGGTCGGTTCACGAAAAGGTTTTATCGGAATTCAGAAGGAAAAAGCAACCGCTATAAATGCGCAAGAATGTAATTTAATAATTCGGCATTGCATTTTTTAAGGTTTTTATTTGCTTCGTTTCATTTTTGTACGTGTGGGTATTTTGTTATTCTTTATTTCAAATAACTTGGATATAACTATTCTATATTCACAAACACAATAAGATTGTAATCTTCTGACGATAAAACTTATTTTGACTTGATTCGATTTGCATTATTCACCATTAAAACTTATGCCCTAAGTCCATTCGACTGAAGAACTTTATGGATGTAATCAATTTCATTAGATCCCGCGGTCTTAACCATCGCCAGTTTAAAGGATTTTAGGATGAACTCTCTTCAGAACACGATGATGTCACATATTATTGCGAAGTAAGGTGGCTAAGCAAAGGTAAAATACTAAAAAGATTTTATGACTTTAGAAAAGAAATAGCTGAATATGATGAAAATGAAAGAGAAAACATTGCCGCAAATTTGTGATCCACCATGGCTTTGTAACTAGGCATTCCTGGTAGACATCACAGGACACTTACATGACCTGAACTTAAAGCTTCAAAAACAATGGCAAGTGGTAAATCAGCTGTACAGTAATGCTAAAGCTTTTCAAAACAGAATTCGCTTGTGGGAAACACAAATGAGAAGTAAAATCTGTTTTCATTTTGTAACATTATCCAGTCACGAAAACATTGAATACTGTCGCTATGCTGAAGAACTGATACTATTGTCTGAGCAATTCACTGATCGGTTTTCCGATTTTAAGAATATGGATAGCACTTTCAATAGTTTTGCAAATCCTTGTAAGTGTAATGTGGAAGATGCTCCGCTTCACCTACAAATGGAGTTGATCCAGCTTCAAGAAGACTCATATTTGAAATCTAAATTTGATGATGTGGAACTAAACGAATTCTATAGAACATACCTTTCCGAAGAAGGGTATCCACAGCTGAGAGTTTTCGCATGAAAATAATTTGTACACTCGGTAGCACGTATAAATATGGGCAGCTTCTTTCAATCATGAAAATTAACAGAAAATGGGCATCATCTTGTTTCTCAGCGTCAAACTCAAGTCCCTCATTAATTTACATTTGATCTTTCTACCTGTTTTTGTTAATTTTGCTACTTATTATCTACCTACGGCCCTCGACCTGATTAAGTCCCGAAATCACGCCCTCAGCTAAGCAAAGATTGCCCATACGTGCTCTAGATGTTTGACCTATATATATATATATATATATATATATATATATATATATATATATATATATATATATATATATATATATATATATATATATATATATATATATATATATATATATATATATATATATATATATATATATATATATATATATATATATATATATATATATATATATATATATATATATATATATATATATATATATATATATATATATATATATATATATATATATATATATATATATATATATATATATATATATATATATATATATATATATATATATATATATATATATATATATATATATATATATATATATATATATATATATATATATATATATATATATATATATATATATATATACAACACATATATATATATAAGTATATTATATATATATATATATAATTAACAACACATAAAAGTGACTGAAAACCAAATAAAAACACGTGTGCTCTCACACAACATGTTAATAGGTTAGGACATATTTTTAAGTACAATGAAACCGTGTTTTATGCAATGAAATGAACTATAACAGAAGATTGTTTTCCGAAATGTTTCAATTAATAAAAAAAGCAGACATTGAAGACCTTAGTATCATTTACTCCCATCTTTTAACCTTAGAGACTAAAATAATAATACCAACCAATAATGTTTCAATTTAAGTTGAATGAGTTTTAACCATGTAAATCTAATTCAAATTTAAATAATTTATTTTAATGTTATGTTTTTTATTTTTATGTAAAATGTAGAGTTATATATATTTATTTGTTTGGTGTCTACTTAATTTTGTCTATGTATAAAATTTAACTTTGGAACTTACCATAAATTAACAATATAAATTTACTAGTTAGTTCTAACTTGATAACCAGAAACTGAAAATGTTATTTTCATTTTTTGACAAATCTTTTTATTACATAGGATATGTTTATAATACTTTTTAGTATTTTTATACATTTAAATCGATTTTTGAGAAAAGTTCTCTTTTATTAGTTTCACCTAGCAGTAAGTTAAATTATAATATATTTATTTGTTTAACATAAATGTCCCACGTTTCGGCATGAAGAATAAAATAAACATTTTCGAAAGCTTGGTTTGTTAAAAAAGCAGTTTTCCAGCCCTCCTAAAGACCGATAGACCAATTATTATTTCTTTACTGTATTATTTCTCTTTCTTTATATGTATATATATATATATATATATATATATATATATATATATATATATATATATATATATATATATATATATATATATATATATATATATATATATATATATATATATATATATATATATATATATATATATATATATATATATATATATATATATATATATATATATATATATATATATATATATATATATATATATATATATATATATATATATATATATATATATATATATATATATATATATATATATATATATATATATATATATATATATATATATATATATATATATATATATATATATATATATATATATATATATATATATATATATATATATATATATATATATATATATATATATATATATATATATATATATATATATATATATATATATATATATATATATATATCCGATATATGTATCGGAAAAATCCAGATTATGCAGCTATGTTATGATATTATATTAGTAAACCTGGCTTAAATTTCTAATTTCGGTTCTGTCATTTACTGAATTTTCGTTTTTTTTTTATATATATAGGTTTTCCAAGAATTCCCTTTTCTTTTGATTTGTTTCTGTTTTTAAAATTTTCGTATTTTCAAAGTTAAAACTGTAGCCTCTATCTTTCCCATGTTTTAAGGGCGGTTTTATTTGTCTTATATTTATGGTCATTAAGACGATTTTTAACGTATTGTGTAGTTCGACCTATGTATACACCAGGGCAGTCATGACTCGGTATTTGGTATATTGTATGTATTTTTTGGTTTACAGGGTCTGAGTTTTTAAGGAACTGGAAAAGCTTTTTTGGAAAGTGTTATGATTTTAATGGCATATATGAATTGTATGTTTTTTTAATGCTAATGATTCTTTTTATTTTAGGTTTGTAATAAACTGTCACTATAAGCTTTTTTTAGGGTTTCTTAGCGAGATTTAAATAAATAATTGAATCATTTTATTTGGTAGACATTATTGACCAAGATATTTTTTACTTTTTGTATTGGTGTTGATTGATATTTTGGGCTACTTAGTTTTGCTGCTCTGTCGGCTAGGCCAATTATTGCCGATTTTTTTTGAGACATTGGATGCTGTGTATAATAATTTATGTATCTACCGGACCATGCTTTTTTGGTATGCCACTCAGTTTCCATTGTATTATTTTTGTTATGTAACTTCGTATCTAAGAAGCTTATTCTGCAGTCGTTTTCAACTTCAATATTGAATTTTAGTTTTTAGTAAAAACTGTTAAAAGAGTTTAGAATGTTATGTCATTTGTCTTTTGGAAAGATTGTTAGACAGTCATCGACGTATATGAAGAAGAAAGGGTAGTTGGAAGTCCAAGGTTTTAAACACACTTTCCTCTGGTCTAATGCGATCTGTGCTACTACATTGGATTTAGAGGACCCCTTTGCAGATCCCTGTATCTGTTTACAAAAGTTGTGTTTTGTACACAAAATAAGTTGATTTTAGGGTTAGTTCTATTGCAGTTAAATTTTTCTCTGTTTTATTTCATTCCATTTTTTTTTAATTATTCTAAGAGCTAGGTCAATTGGGTATTTGTTTATAAGGGAACGTCAAAAAAAAATTACCATTTTATATATATATATAACCAGTCACAGTTATAAAATGAATTTTTAAAAGCTTTTGGTAATGAAAAAACCACAAATTTGTTTTTTGCCTGTCTTCAAAGTCCGTAGTTAAATTCAATTAGCATTCTGAAAAGTTGAAAAAAATAATTTATGAAACGGTGCATTTGCTTTAATTTAATTTTAATTTACTCCTTTAACCCCCATCGCCATTTAAAAATTCCCCTTCCATGATCAAAAGCTAAATCCGAATCTTGAGAAAATCAATATACTAGATTTTATTGATATTCTTTCTTTTAGTAGTATTTAGTATTTTAGAGTCGAACAAAAAGAATCTGTCTGGTCTTGCCAGGCTTCGAATCTACCCTCAAACTACCTATCTACTGTACTTCCTAATATCAAATAAAAATTGGATTAGGTTCTCTCTGGGGTTATTTAAAACAGAATGTTAAATACATAGCTTTACCTTGTAATACGATCAACCCATTTTTGGCGTTTCGTTAAATTTTGAATTGAAAAATTAAATTTATTATTTAAAATTATAGAAAAGCAAAAGTAGTTTCCAACTATTATCACTAATTTTATCCAACATATTTGCGAACTTATTTTTGGAAAATTTCTCATGATACCTTGCGTGATATTACTTTCTACCTGTGTATTTAAGCTAAGCTTTTACCCATACCTGTAAATCAATGTACTCAGAGGTATTTTATGAATAACGCAGAATATGTCTCGGAATATGTTCAAAGGTGATTTTAATGTGCAACTAACGTTGTAAATATGCAATAATTTGGATAATTACTGCCGTAGGTGAATCAAGTATTAAAATTAAGCCCTAATTATAGCATGCACTTAAAATTCTATACTCTAATTATTTACGAACTAAAAAATATTATAAATGGTAAAATTTTGTTGACGTGAAAATACGCAAAATACTAATGTTTTAAATAGCGAATACTAATCACCATCTAAATTGGAATATATATATATATATATATATATATATATATATATATATATATATATATAGACGATGATTCTTGAGCCTCTAATATATTTTTTTACATTATCTTTTTTGTTTTCTTGGAATATGGTTCGAGTGGTACAGGGCAATGAAAACTATTTAATTTCCTTATAAAATCTGTTATAAATTATATTTCAGACGTTTTGGGCCGAATTTCAGCCTCTCTCAACGGAATAGGAACAAAACTAAAAAGATATATAAGGTATAGATGCCATTGTAATATCATAATATTTAAAAATTATAATAATAAAAGATACTTAATCATTGAGTTTTGCTTACTTTTTGGTTTCAAGAGATTGTATCGCACAATTAGGTAATTGTTGATAGATACATATAAATATTATGGACATACATATACAAAATATACAAAAATTAAGTTAAAATAATTTGACCATTATACGGACGAACTATAAATTATATTATAACAGATTTTTCAAGGAAATGAAATAGTTTTCATTACCTTGTAAAATACCACTCGAACTTAATTAGTGTTTAATTATGTCGTTCCATACATCAAGTAATTTAAGTTCTACAATAGTGCATCTATGTTGTGTAATGGATTTCTTTAATTTTAACTCACTTTGCTAAGAATTATACTAAAATGTATAAGCAATTTTCCTAAAAAGGTCCTGAAGAAGAGAATAAGCATTCTCGAAAGCTAGATCATACAATTAAGAGTTTCGTACACTAGGCCTACTCTCTAATTTGACTGCATCCTCGCAAAATTCAGAACCAAGAAGACTAAATATATATATATATATATATATATATATATATATATATATATATATATATATATATATATATATATATATATATATATATATATATATATATATATATATATATATATATATATATATATATATATATATATATATATATTTATATTTAGAAATTGAAAAGCAAGGTGATTTAAATAAAAGGGACGAATCATTAAAACTACCAACAGTATGGAATACAATAATAGACAAATCTAAAATCGCAAAAACTCAAGCGCAATTAGCGCAACAACAACAGCACCATCCGGAAAACATAAATAACGACCAACGCCTGCGCAGATATAACCTTCGTCCCCGAGTGGGGCTATAAAAGGAAGCGTCGCAGTCACCAACACTTCAGTCTCTATTCGGACGCGAGAAAGAAAGCTTCGAAAATGCCAAATGTGATTTTGGCGAAACGTCAGCAAAACTGTTCTTTTCAGAACGACAGTAGTGAACGGATCTACACCCGGAATGAAAACACATTTATATTATATATATATATATATATATATATATATATATATATATATATATATATATATATATATATATATATATATATATATATATATATATATATATATATATATATATATATATATATATATATATATATATATATATATATATATATATATATATATATATATATGTTTGAAATCAGTTGTATTCATGGGACCTAAGTTATATAATTTAATTCCGTTAAATATTCGGAATATAAAAAACGACAAAATGTTTAATAAAAATTGTAGAATGTGTATATACTCTAACTAAGATAGGAAATATATATATATATATATATATATATATATATATATATATATATATATATATATATATATATATATATATGTGTTATGGGTTCGGAATATGGTTTAATTGTAGAATGTGTATATACTCTAACTAAGATAGGAAATACATAAGAATTTAGTGTTTTGTGATGATATTTGACATGATATAATATGTGTTTTGTGATTTGTAGAATGGCTATAGTGCACTGAGGGTGACATTGTGTAAAAGATAAAATTACTTTAAGTTACAATTATAAAGAAAAACCAAACATACAGGTTTTGTCTAAAAACCTAGGTGGTTTTTTTCTCTGTCCTTTCTTGAGCAATGTTTTGGGCTCCGATTATTTTATAAAGTAATTTAATTTTGTTAAAAAATTGTTAAAGTTGATTGCAAAGTTAATAGGTATGATCTGAATTTTTTTTCTTCAAGATGTGCATTGAAGTTAATACCTATAAATGTTATTTAAAAATACACAATAAAATAAAATATGTATTTTGTAATTAGAATTAGGAAAGAAATATGCTGTGAATTAAATTAAATATGTAAAATTAATATTATACAAATATTAATTTTTTGTGCAATAAATAAATTAATAAAAATAAAATAAATATAAATATAATATATATATATATATATATATATACACATATTTATATATATAAACGTCTCAAGTTAAGTGGTGTACCACCCACCCTATATAAAGACGGTTTTCTTAAAGGCGTTCACTATCCTTATCTCGGGAGACTTTCATATTAGAGTCTTGAAAAATATGTTAAAACAAAAGTTTCCCAAAGCAATTGATTGAAAGTATTTTTAAGTTTCTAACTTGACAGCAAGGGGGCGTAGTTTCTAGGGTGAACAATAAATTTTAAACATTCTACAATAACTCGTAGAACTGGATTTAACTTTTATTACCTTATTGGAGAGTTGAGTTAATTTTCTATAACATTGGTTCTAAAGTTATTACCCTTAATAAGGGCGGGATGAACTACTGAAATTAGGAAAAATTTAATCACTATATCCTCTGAACCCCTTATTCGAATTGAATGGGCTTAGGCTTATTTAAAAGGGAATCTCAAGCGGTTTTAAGATTCGGATCGACACTTCCTAGTTTTTCACAAATTGGTTAGATGACGCTGTTGGTAACTATTACAGTTTTATCCAGTTTTCTTTAAATTTTAAATAGAAGGTTATACTGTACTTATAGTCAGTTACACTAGTTATAAAAATTAATAAAATGTCAAAGTTTTTGGCTAAAACCGCACATCGATATGTTCAGTTTTCAGTTATTGCCAAATAAGTGAGTTAATAAGTATTTTTTGGGGAGAAATGATTAATAACGAGGATATTCTAGTAAAATTAAAATCTTCAGGAACGCCCCTAGACCCTTACTGTTATGATGGGAAACTACAAAAAACTAACTTTCACAAAAAAGTCATCTTTTTTGTTTTATAATTTCGGTATTCATGTGTTGCTTGTTAGTAATTGTAAACTCAACCAAAATGTATTTGCTTAATATATTTGGGAGCACATCCCCGCTCTTAGAGACATGACATCTGCGATGTGGGCCTGCCTCTGGGAGTAACCTCATTACTCTAGCAGACAAGCCAAAATTAATGGCGGTTGATTTTAAATTGATTCGAAGTTTCAAGGTCTCAATTTTCGACGTAGAACAAAATAACTTGAGTTATTATGTTATTTGTACGTTAAGATTATCGGAAAGTACACCGTTCTTCATTACACAAAAATACACTTTTTTGAAACAGAGGAAAGTAAAATATGAAAAATATACTAACTTTCCAAAAATAACGAACTTACCCGGAACTTTCTCTTCGTCAGAAAACAAATCCTTGAAAAGTCCATACGTTTTAAAGTTACCCCGATATCCTCGTAAAAATGATATTAAACAACTATTAGGTTTACGGATTATGAAAACAATATTATTTTTGAATACTGGGCATATTATTATTTAGAGCTTATAGAGATAATTAACCATAAGGCAATATTATTTGTTAGTTTTGACTTTCCTTTCTTAACACTTTATCTAGACTTAGAAACGTTCCAAACTCTGCCAGAGCGGAATTTAGAGTGTAATAAGGGGCCAACGAGCCAAATTAAGAACAACATAAGAGTGAAAGTAACGTAAAAACTCAAGAAACCAGCAAAAACAGGACTTTGTAGGCAACTAGATAACAAAGAAAAGTCGAAATTCTAATCTCCAAAATATTTCCATCATTTAGGATGCATCGATTTTCAAAGACTCAATGAAATAGCAGTTTCAATTTAAGGTAATGATTTACAATGGTAATGTTTATGATCCTCTGATTTCTTCGGGGTGGTTGATTGATTTTCGTAAACAAATCGCTTGATCCTTCCCCATTTCAACGAAATTCAATCCAACGATGCTGGTCGAGATATTTCTGGACTTCATTATTAAAATAGATGGGATAAATATTATGCAAATACCACATGTTTACGTCTTTTAGCAGGTCTGCTAAATCGTTATAATGAATAAATTGCCATAAATAGTATATCAGAAAGAGAAATTGAAAGTGCTGTTTCATTGAATCTCTGAAGGCTTAATCGGTGCATCCTAAATGGTGAAAAACATTTTGAAGATTGGAATTTATAGTTTTCTTTATTATCTAGTTAATTACAAAGTGCTGATTTTGTTGTTTACTTGTAATTTCGCGTTGCGTTTACTGTTATGCTGTTGTTGCTTTGGCTCGTTGACCTCTAAAGAGAATGGTTCTGACAAAGTTTGGACCTGGCTTAAGCATATATAAAATGTGAAGAGAGGAAAGCCAAAAGAAACAAATATTATTGCATTATTGTTAATTTTAAACCATTTAATAAAGCTGTAAATAATATGTTGTTAATACCCTTTTTAAGAGGATTTCGGAGTGACCCTAAAACGCCTCGACGTTTCAAGTTATTATTTCTCGACGAATAAAAAATGTCCCGAGTAAGTTTTTTTGTTAAGGTTATTGGAATCAGTATTCTTTTCATATTTTTTTTTCTGTTTTAAAAAAGTTTGTTTTTGTTTATTGAAAAACTGCTGACTTTCTGCAATGGCGTAGCTACACCCCTGCCAGCCCCCGCGGTGCGGGTGGGTCACAAGGTTAGGGGGCCCGGTGATAATTGCAAATGAGCTCAAGGCGATTACGAGAGTATGGATTTTTTTTTAGTCATATTTTCCGGCTATGCTTTGGGGGCTACTTTTATTGACAAGTAAAGGACCTTTTTTTTCTCATCAGTTATTTTTCTCTTTTCAGAGGGGGCCCTTTACCGTAAACCGCGAGGAGGCCCAAAATGTGTAGCTACGCCATGGACTTTCTGATAATCTTAATGAAAAAAAGAACATATTTCTGCTCGAAAAGTTAATCCTTGAATACTTTATTTAGCTGACTTGTTCGCTAGAGTAAGGTGGTTTCTCTGAGACGCGCACCTCGATCTGCCACATAGCAGCAGAATCGAGATTTTCAAGGTCGTCATTAAGAGGGAGTAAGGGGTGGGCTGTGCTCTCCGATATATTAAGCAGTTAGCTAAAATGTGATTGAGCTTACGAGACACAATTACTAACATGCAGAACCGGCACCTGTGCCGAAATATACTGTAATACAAAAAGCTTTTTTGCACCTCTTCAGTAAACAACAGGCGTCTGGCTCCTAAATATTTTAATTTCACACCGATACCCTCCTAATTAATCATTTCGTCGGAAAAAATATACACTAATCCACATATTTGGTAATAGCTTAAAAACTAAGATTTCGATGTGCGTTTTGCGCCAAAACTTCGGTCTTTTATTACTCTTTTAAAATACTGTAAAAGAACTATAACCTTCCATTTAAAATTTTAAGAAAATTGAAAAAACTGTAATCGTTAAAAACAGCGTCATCTAACCAATGTGCGAAACACTAGGGAGTGTCACTCGATCCGGATCCCAAAACAGCTTGAAAATCCATTTTGAATAAGCCATTAAATTCGGATAAGAGGTTCAGAAGATATAGCGATTTAAATCTTTCGTAAGTCAACAGCTCCCCACCCTTAGTAAGAGTGATATGTCAATAAGTTAAAAACTAAGGTGATAGGAAATTAACCCAGCTTTTTAACGACATAATAAAAGTTATATCTGGTTCTGGAATTTTTTGAAATTTATTGTACACGCTATAAACTGCGCCACTTTGCGAATAATTTAGTAATTTAAAAATATTTTAAGTCAATTGCTCTTGGCCACTTTTTTTATAATATTTCAAGACGTTAACATGAAAGATTTCCCAGATATGGATAGTAAACGACCTTAAGTCAACAGCCAATGACAAGTAAAATTTCGAAAATATGTGACAATTTATAAAATCTTATTTACGTACTATAGTTCAAGATGATTCCAAAGACCAAATCTAGATTTCATAATATTAAAAAGACACAATAAAATCAATATTAACAAATACATATAAACAGTCAACAATAGATTAAATATTATTAAAAAGACATAACAAATTACATATTAGATTCAGTCAGAAGTCAAATATTCACTTTTAGACTATAAAATGCCTATCCCTCATCTATTTAATGACAATTCCATTAAATTCATGTTAAAAAAATTAGCAGCCAGAAATTAAGGGTATTCTTTAATATAGATAGTATTCTTTAATATACAAAATACAGGACATAACATACACAGATGGGAACCTCAATATTCCGAGGTCAATTATAGCCTGTTTGCAGTTTTTCCTGTATTTCAGAACAACAAGTTTTCTTACAACCATTCTCTGCAAACCAAAGGCTCTTGCCTACATCTGATGCACTTTCTTCCACACTAAAATGCCATATGACAAAACTGAGTGGAAAAGTGCGTAATATGCAGGCTTCATTGTCTCGATGCTTATACATCATTTTAGGTTGCGAAGGACAAAGGCGGTACTTCTTAGTTTGGACGAGATGTTGATGTAAACATCCCACTTCTATTTTTGGTCCATACGAATCCTTAGGAATTTAACACTGTCAATGTGGACATTCACACCCCCGGATCCATCAGTGAGAAAACTATTCACCGAGTCTTGTCTCTGGTCATTAGTAGCTGGTTTACACTATATACACTACGAATTTTAAATCAGAATGGAACAGTAGTAGTATGTAGCAATTAGTCTCATAGGCCGTTTTGAACCTGCAAAAGAATTTTTGATAAAGACGTGTGAAAGCGTATTTTTACTATATATACTTATTATATATAATAATATTATAAAAATACGCTTTCACACGTATATATATATATATATATATATATATATATATATATATATATATATATATATATATATATATATATATATATATATATATATATATATATATATATATATATATATATATATATATATATATATATATATATATATATATATATATATATATATATATATATATATATATAAAGGCCATTCGGCCAGAATACTCTACTTATGGTAAGCTCGTATAGGTTCCAAAAATCATGGAATATTGACAAGCCTTTAAGCGGTTTCCGTCATCTGTACCGGCATAATTGATTCAGTCATTTGGTAGAGATTGTGGAAAACACTCGACGGTATGAAGAATATAAACGATGAAAATATTAGTGACATATTAACCCAGAGTAAGAGATGCATCTATGGGAACAAAAACAAACTCAGAAATGTCAGATTAGCTAAATACAAAATATTACAATGAAGTGGAAAAATCAATACAAACATGTTTTCACTTTGATAGATCTTTTCTAAGGATGACCCTAAAGCTAAAATTTATCTGTAAAAATTTAAAAGCGTGAAATGTTCTGTTTTTTATTTTTTTTTGGGAGCGTAAGTTGGAGCTACTGGTGAAAGGATATTTAATAGAATAGTTAAAAATCATATTGCCTTTAAAAATGTGATTGGCTTTGGAGCAAATGTATGTAATGTCATGTTTGATACAAATATTCTGTACTGCCTAGACTCAAACAAACCTGCATTTTTCACATCTTAGCCATTCGCTGCAGTTTTAAAAAGGATAAGATTGGTGTGCTTTAGAATTATACTTTAGATAACATTTTAAAGAACGTAAGTTAAACCAGTCAGAAAAAATATTAAATGCATTAATTAATAAGAAAAACAAACTGTTATTTTTATTTTTTAGATTACATTCTACCAAAATTTTCTACATTAAATGCATATTTTCTAAGTGGTAAAGTCGTCAGATTTGTGCAAAAAAGTTCCTCAAAGTTAAAAGGAATTTTTGAGTATTTACATGGAAATGAATTATATAAATAAAAAAAGTTTGAATGACATTGACTCAGAAAATGCCCATTTTTTACCTTTAGAGAGCATGTATTTAGGCATATCGGCATTAGAAAATATTATGGGCATAGGAGAAGAACAAAAACCAGACTTTTTAATCAGGTGTCAAAAAAAAAAAAAAAAAATATATATATATATATATATATATATATATATATATATATATATATATATATATTTATATATAAACTAGGGATTTTCTTTAACGATATATTTATACCTGGAAATCTTATTTTCTTGGGTCTAGGTTAATAATAAAACATAATTTTTCACATTAAGTCAACGTTTCGCTCATAGTGTTGAGCTTTTTCAAGACTTTATTTGGGATGGCTTGATTTCTAAAAAGTTTTTTCATTAAAAAAACAGGACATTAAATACAAGGACGCAAACATTATCATGCATACGGGACACATTAAAATGTTTAAGTAATATAATATTTAGATTCATTAATTACAAAGACACATATTTAAGGACACAAATTTAAAACATATTTATACATATATACTAAATTTTTAATTTTAAAGTACGCACCTTGAAATAGCGATTTACATGTTGTGAGTTAGTACAATAAATGATATTCGAAGAATCGAGTTTGGAGCATTTCGGTTATCATTTATATATATATATATATATATATATATATATATATATATATATATATATATATATATATATATATATATACCATTTGGTTTTTATGTTGTGTTGTTAGGTGTTAAATTTCTAATTAACGTTAAATCTAAAAAATTAAGTTTATTATTTTCTTCAGTTTCGATTGTGAATTGTAATTTAGGGTGGAAATTATTAAAATTAGTAATTTATTTATTTTGTCTTCTGGAATAGCAGTTAAACAATCATCAACGAACCTTTTGAAAAAAATTATATTAAAATCCAGTTTTTCCGTAACACTTTCTTCCAGATACTCCATTACAAATTGTGCGTTGTGCATTAAAACATAGTAGTTAGAACTTTTTTTCTAGTAATTGTCATCTGTTAGTATAGTGCTTGTTATGCTAGTAAAAAGTATTGAAATGTTTTAATTAATTCATTATATTAAGTTCAACTTGTACGTTAAGGAAACAAAATAAAATGAAAACAAAACTACTGCACAGTTATAATATGTAGTTAAAACAGTTTTAAAATTATAATATTATTTTTTTCGAGTTAGTACGTTTTTTTAAATTGAATAGGTTATCTTTCGATTTTTGGGCACGTAAACAGGTCTAAAGTTCCGAATTTGATTTATGTAATTCATTTTTTTTATGCAAAATATTCTCTAAGACACCTGTCATATTTAACTTCTGCTCTACAACTTGAGAAGTTCAGGGTGCAAGAAAAACACAAACCTCTACATACACTAGGGTTTTTTAATAAATAAAAAATAGAATATCAGATAATATATTTAACTTGTTCCTGGTTACTGAGCTAGTATCTTTCCTCACCACTTTTTTTTTCCTTTCTACTATATCCTTTTCTTTTTGAATTATTCAACTCCCTTTCTCGTTTTCGAGAATTTTTTTCATCTATAATTTTTTTCACTCTATTTTCTGTCATTGAACTGCTTCCATGAGATAAATGAAAGCATAAAAGAAGCCTTTTCTGAATCTGTTGTTCCTTTCCTCTTTGGAGTAGGAGAACACATCAAGTATTTTGACAACTTCTTTTCTGACTGCTCAATAACTAAAGGTGCGTTTAATATATCTGTTGAAGAACAATTTTGTAAGGATCTTTCGGACATCATTTCAAATTATTATGCATTTTCAGGTTTTGACCTAACTCGTTCTGTATTGGTAATGCTATATGTTCGGTAGAAAAACCAAAATGTGCAATTTTATAAATTTTCGGCGCCTACGATATCCTTAAGTGTAGAAAAACTAATGTACGGATACAGTGCGCATGCACGAAATCCATTGGCGATTGGATCTTTGCGAACAAAATCATTAATGACACATTTTAGTATATCCGCAAAATGATTTTTGGTAAGTTCTTCGGTTGGGTGATTACGCCTTCATTGAATAACTCCTTTTTTCCAACTGTCCTTCAGGGGTTGAATAATGATGATGTGCAATTAGAATTATTTTCAGATTTGAGCATACATCGCTAAGTTTCCTGTCCATAATCATCAACGAAAAGATCTCGAACGCCTAGTTCTTTTAAATGATTGTAAACTGTTTTTGCTACGTACTCGTTAAAAATATGTTTTTTTCATGTAGCCAGGTTCAGTTGCAGTAAACACAAAATCCTTTGAAACTGATTCACCAATATCCTTTGGAATTCTTACATATGGATAAATTATTAACTGTGCCAGAAGCACCAAAAGAAAACATTCTGGTTATCGCGCTTTTTACTTTGCCGCAATCAATTTCATCTACGTTTCTAGCTCCTTTGGAGGCTAAGACTTTTTTATTTTGAGGACATAGAAGAAAATTTGTTTCGTCTTTCCGTATGTTTTCTTCACTTTCGCACAAAGAAGCTGCAGTGATTGCTTGGGGTATTCGTATTGCCAATTCAGAATGACGATTAAGGAAGGCTTTGTACCAGCTACCTCCAGGGAAATTATTTTTAAAGAGATTTTCACAAGGTTTTTCGTCTATAAACTGCTTTACTGAAATCTGAATTGAATCTTTTTGCATAGGAAATCCTTATGATGACACTTTTTAATCCAACAGACTAAAGCATTTTCCTCTTCAGATGAAAGTATTGGAGGTGGTCCTCGAGAAGTTTTAACAAATTTGTTGGATAGTCGAAATTGCAGGGTAGCCGTTGGAACTTTATCTCTTTGTGCAGCGGCTTTTTGGATGGTCCATTTTGAACATCATGTATGGCCTTTTGTAGGTCTTCTTTCGAATATTTGCTGCAGGGATTTTGAACCTTTAGCATGTCTGGAAAAAAAGCTGTTAAAACATTTAGTTTTTTCTGATCGTTTCCCTTTAATAATAACTTAATTTGTTACCACTTTTCCTTTTTTTTTTGACTGGTATGCATTACTTTTTAATGCTTGTATATTCGTATTAAGTATTTAGAAATTGTATTACCCACAAGTATGTTAATCCTTTGAGCAACACAAACAATCAATTTTAAGAACACATAATTAAACATTTAAAGTTTAAATGTTACTGTAGAAAATAATAATAATTCAAATGGCAAGTGACCTAAGAAAAGTATCATTATTTTTCACGCAAAATATATGGTTAACGTGTTAACCTATTTTCTTGTTACACCTCCTATATGTACAATTTATAATGGCATTTCTGCATAAAATATATTATTTTAAGGAAAAAAGCAAAATCATTTAAACATTCTTAACTGTATAATAGGTGCCATATAACTGTCGAAAGTACAAAAATTGACATAACATAGGCATTGGCTCTTCTGCCAATGAGTATATTGGCGGGAAAATTTGTAGACAGTAGTTGGCACCCTAATTTTTGTACAAAATGGAACTTATTTTAGATGAATATTATGTTATTATACTTAATAATTATTAATGAAACCTATTCCGAATGAATGTTCTCACAATCACAGACACACTGGGTCCTAGCGAAATAAATGTACATTGTGTGTTGAAAAATTAACTTTAGGTTTACTTGAAGCAGTGCCAATAACTATCAGAGAGTCAATAACTGTACCGTTTACTCTATATTCATTAAATCCAGAATTAAATTTTGGTTTTATGTTACACCGTAAATTGGAGGGTTACAGCCCTTTCCTATAGATCTGTCACTGCATTGGCAATATTCTAGCGATTAACTAACTAATAGATGGAGCGGTCAATTGTGTTTTGGCCAGATTTTGATGCAAAATCAAAGCTGTTTTCTGGGTACCCAACTCCTTTCAACATGTTCAAAGCAAATCCGAACACCACTGGTAAAAATAAAAAAAACTTGTATCTCGAAAAATGCCTCTAGGCTCATAGAATGTGTGTACCAGATTTAACGAAAATATTTACAGTGATATCACAGATATTATAAAAGAAAGATTTTTTTCTTAAAACTTTACCACCCCGTATTCTGGAAACGAAGCGTTTGTGGACATCTGTTCATATGAAGTTTTTTTAGAAAATTGGTTGAGAATATGCTCTTACATTTTTTGTACTTACTTAGAAACACCCTGTATAAACTTGACACTTTTTGTTTCTTTTAATGTTCAAAATTGAAACTTTAGCACTCAATGGCAAAATATTTGGGGGTCACGCGCTAAACATCGTATAAGCTTTAGCAGGAAGAAATTATTCCTATAGTTCGTTTTGCCACGTAATACAACTACAATATGCTTAAAATGTCAGTTCTTAATCCTTTAAGGTCGTTATCGTTATATCAAAATCCATTTAAGACAAATTTATTACAAATATATTAATCATAATTATAAAAATTTGGACCTAGCAGTTTTAGATAAGGGCAGAATTTATTGCATCTTTTGATTAAAAAAAAAACAAAAAAAGCTTGTTACATTTTTTAATAAAATATTGTTGAACCATTAATCGGTAGACCTTTGAGGAATCCGGACCTCCGGGTAGTACCTTAATTTTTTCTTAGAGCGAATTTGTTAAGTTTAATTAACCATGGATTTAAAGGACCCCCATCTCTTTGACCCACTATGTAAGTTTAAATTAATACACTTGTTTCGTAAAAATTACTTGCACAAAAACTCAAGACTGAAAAAAAATACTTTTAGGATAACATTCCTCAAAGTTATAATATAATATTGCTCTTTTACTACTGTAGCATACAGTACAGATTTTTTTGATATTTGTGTTATTAAATTACATTAATTTTATCAAAACAAAATATTTTCTTTTATAGAGCATAAATAAAGATGGTATATTGTTGTAGAGGGATGCTGAGAAACCATGATTGCCATCTCAAAGTGGTAGTTAATAAAATGGCCAATTGAAAATAACGAATGTTAACAAACAAAAATCTTCTTTGGCTTTTTCGCAACTGAATAAAAATATTTAACTTTAAATTAGTTGAAGCAAAAAAAGTTAAATATTTTTATTCAGTTGCGAAAAGGCCAAAAAAGATTTTTGTTTGTCAACCTAAACGCAACAAATAATCTAAACACATTTAAAAATAACGAATGTTAAGAAATCATGGTTCTTGGGATTAGACCGTGTCAAATTGGAATTACTACTATGGATAGTAATTCCAATTTGACACGGTCTAATCCCAAGAACCATGATTTCTTAATTGACCAAAGCCGTAAAAGCTTCCGTTCTATAATAACGAATGTTGTCTATCGAAACTGCCGCAACTATAGGAATATAAACCTTTTTTTTTAAATTGAGGCTTAAAATATGTTCTATATTTCTAATTTTATGTAATTAAATTAAATGATTCATTTTTTAAAATTATGATTTTTAATATGCATATTTCAAAACTATCTCTCTTTGAAAACCCAAGTATATGCGTATTTAATAAAGTTAATAAAGTATTATATTGAAAATGAGTAATATAATTTAATTTATCTTCTAGAAATTTGCATGAGAAAACTATGCTTTGTGTTTAAATTCTTTTATCAAGTTCGGTTTTATTTATTGACAGGACGATCTGGTAGTAAATAATTTCCAAATTTGAAAACAATGCTTTGCATACAAAACGGAATTTATTATTTTTAATGGCAAAGTTAAATTATTAATAATAGACGATTGTTGAACATGCTTTAAAAACGTTTTAGCTCTTTATCTACGCAGGTTTAGGGTAAGTAATTATAAATGGTTACACCCTTTAACTTCAAGTTCGTAAATAAAATGATTGTCTGGATATCGAGATCTTTCAAGGCTATTTTTGTATTGTTTAATAACATAAAACAATAATTGTTTAATAACATGTTGTATAACATGTATGGACGATGTGGTGAATGCGCCCCATTATCTTACAATTCGATATTGTATTTTTTTTAATTTCACAATATGAAGGGTACAGGGAATAAATTTCAGTATTTTCTCAAAATCGTTTTTAATTTTCAAAACGTTATTATTTCGCCTTCTCGAGTAGTATTAAAGCCTACGCATCACTGTAGGAAATATAGTTTTCCATATTTTTGTAATTTAATAGCAGGGAATAAAATGACTTAGTCTAAACGTGAAGAACGTTAAAAATGTTCTAGCTTTTAATGAATATGTTTTATTGTTTGGTTATTAATTGTACAGTTTGAATTGAATAAGAAATTTGTACTGAATAAAAACAAACATTTTTTTATTTGTGCGGTAATGTCTTATAGTATTCTGCTGTCTCAGAACCATGTTGCAAGTCTTGGTATTTCTCCTTGGACATCGGTATTAATTCTGAACAATAATTAAAATTTTGAAAGTAAATTACTAGAGTTTACTAAGGCTGACGTTAAAACATACCTTCGTAGGAATAATCTGGAATTTCAAATTCGTCAGGTTTTGGTGTGGTTCCTCGTGGTTTTCGGTCGGTATTAGTACAACTTTCCCATGTGCCATTATAGGAAGTGCGATATAACAACAATCGAGGATGCTTCTTTTTACCTTTAATTTCTTTAAGGGGCCGGGTCTTTTCTTTCTGTATATTTGTTCGAGGTGCTTCGTCTATGTTTGAAAATAGTTCTGTTTAACATTCAAAACGTCAGACGGACTTGACTTCGCAGACTAGCAGACTGAAAAGCTGCAATCCACTCTATAGGATGATCAACTTTAATTTTTTGAATAATCAAAGCAAAATTCTTGTCGCATTCTAAATATGAATACTCCCGAATTTTGATGTAGTAAAAGCAGTTCTCTTAGTGATTGTTGCATCACCTTAGATGCAACAAGAGAGAAAATAAAGGTTTTGTTTTGTCCGGGACTTGATCGCAGGATATTCAAATACTTCACTTTCTCACTAAAGAGTTATAGACAAAATGACGTATTATATTTTCCTACAAAATACACTTTGTGAGATTGTCAGAATGTGTACGTTGAAAGAATAAACGGTTAATTATCGTTTATAATAAACATCTTTGGTTGTTATGTTTGAAGCAGGATTTCTTGGATTTCAATTTAGCTGTTCGTTTTCGAATGTAAAATTGATCTGCTCTTTTTTTGTGAAGTAACTTTTCCGTATCGATCCTTTTGATTTTTATTTTTTGAACTTACCGCCCTCTATTAACAAGCTTTTATCAGCATCAAATAACCAGTTAACTTCAAATTTGAGATGTATACACCGTTTACATGACAATAAAATTTAAAACTTTCGTATTTAAAATAATCAAGATGGCGACTTAAATATAACTGACAAGCAATCGGAGTCTCATTTAAGAGCAAAAACTAAAAATCAATTTTTTGTTTTTTTTTTTTCGAATAATTTCGGAAGTACTCAGAATTTTTAAATTTCTCGACGAAATATTAATATGCTTTTAGTCGAGTATTATTAACCCCATATAACGAATTTTGTATCTCTTACCGTTCGTACCTCAAATTTGCAAAACCCTATAAGAGAAATAATATATTAAAATATTAAAACATTCAGAAGCTACGCTTTCACAAAGTGAACTAAAATAAAATATAAGTAAATAAATAATATAACAATAAATTTTGAGCCACATATATATAAATTTATTACACCAAGAAAAACGAGGGATGTCAATGAAGTGAAATATTCCGGAGGTATTCAGCTTACTATTACGATCTGTAGCTCAAAATGAATTGTCATACATGTGTATAATTATAAAAGCGCGGTTTGGGTGATAATCAAACTCAATTTCCGCTAGCAGTTTGATAGGTAATCTCCTAGGTGTAAGAAATACACAAACAAATATATAATAGTAATATCTAAAATTTTAATAATGCCTAACACATTTTTTCAAAAATGGTAATCTTAAATACAAAGTTGCAGAGTAAGTGGTTTTTTTTTTTATAGTTCAAGCAAACATTTACAGTCTAAATATAGCGATGCAAGATAGTTACCAGAAGCAGTGGTGTATATAGAAATTGCTTCTGGGGGGGAGGTTGAGACGATGAAATTTTCAACAACCAAAAAAAAATTAAAAAAAGTTTTTTTATTCATGTTCTTTACCTATTGTTGAGCGTAAATAATATGAAGAACCAAAAAAAATCCATTCCTTTTAGTTGTAGATAATAATGCCTCTCGTATTTCTATCATTTTAGCTTAAATTAAAGTGGCTTTGGAGGGTCAAATTTTTTAAATATATTTAATGTGTCAGTACCCATTTAAATATTATTTGTTGAAGAGAATGTATGAATGAGAAATTTATTAATATCAAATAAATTCTGATGATCGGAATTTTGTCCCCAGTCGTTCAAAAATTCTTAAAAATAAACTTAAAACCGCTTTAATAAATAGGAAATATAGAGCATAATTCATAAATGAATCAACACTAATCAAAAGAGCGAGAACTTTCATAGCTTTGGCATATAGGGAATTATAGTTCTTGGGACAGCGTCAAATTGGAATTATTATGCGTCGCTGAGTGAGCTCGAAGAGATTAAGGCAAGCTTTTATACCCGACACGTGGGTACACTGAACCGTGACTTGGTCCACGTGTAACGTAAAATCTGTATTGAGCTTTTCTGAATGTTTAAAATTTCTGATAGATTTTTAACTGTTCGTTTATAAAATCCTAGATTTGACGCTAGAACCTTGATTTCTTTTATATTTTTGATATGTTTAGTGGTATCTCCTAGTGTTCACCGCACTGGCGTATTTAGGGGGCGGGGTAGAGGGCAGAGTTACTAATCGGAGCAAAATATTTGAAATTAAAAATTATTTTGTAATACCTTACTACGATTTTATAAGTGAGAATTCTTATTTTTGCTGATTTTTATGGATGTTACGTAAACAAAAACCAAGAACTATTTTTTAATATTAAACGACTTCTTTCTTTTTGTTGCTCATAGTATACCAATACTACTACCCACTAGTATTGGTCACCCTGTTTCTTCATCATACTCATCTCCACAGGAATATTCTGTTTGTTTGAAAAGGTATAATGTTTTTACAGGATCGATAGTAATGTCCAGTTTTCTTTTATGTGTTCAGGACTGGACCACCCAAGTAACCATGCTATTTTATCGCTGATACTATGTATGATCTATCCGAGGTCATTCAGTGTTCAGGTCTCAGGGACTAAAGATCTCTGAAGATGTCCCATGCAACTGAAGGCAAAGGTCTGACAGTAATTCCAATTTGAGATGTTTTAATCGCAAGAACCATGATTTTTTGATATTAATCATGGTTCTTCAAAATGGCTGAGAGAGAAAAAGCCTTCCCTCTCCAATAGAGAACTTTATATTACTGGGAACAAATTGTAAAAATAGTAGACAGTCATATTGAGAAGGAACGAAAACAATATTTTATGTCATCATATTTTCTTTATAATTTCATGGATATGTAGGATGGCGATGAAAAATATTTTATTCTCTCTTCGGCTCATGCCAAGTTCCTCTAGTATTAGAGCTATGTTTGAAAAATGAAATATTAGAGTTTTGAAAGTAAGTTAAGTACATAATTATTTAGGAATTTGTTGTCACAACGTAAACTGTACCTTTATTTCACAAAACGTAAAAATTTCCTTAGTAACTTTATGCCATTTAGTACTTAAAATAATATTTTTTAACTGAAAAATATATCAGACTATAAAAAGATTATCACAACCAATTTAAGCTAAAATAACACATATTATTAATTATCTTTGCTAATGAAATAATATGTTAAACAACATCTACTTAATCCAATAATAATGATACTGTATGTGGGAAAGTAAGTAATTTATTATAGATTAATTTCGTTAATACCAAAAAATTATAAAAATTTGTAAAAGCTCGTGCTATCTTAAGATAAGATTTTTAAGGGGTTTATTACCTGAGAATTCTGTGTTTATCTTTTGACCCGTATACGCAAGCAAACAATGGTGATGTTTTTAACGGTCATGTATGTATGATTGTTATCACGTACAGGTTAAATGCCTAGACCGATGCTTCGTAACCATATGACCACGATTTTTATGCGAAATTTAAAGTTAATTGGATAAGTAGTTTTTCACTATGCCTCTAAAACACAAATCTAAATGTAGAGTTGGTGGAATTAAGAGGACATATTTTCGGCACCTAAGTAACCTGAGACGTTAAAATCTGGGGGTAAATTTTTCGATCACAATGCGCTTCATGTACGAAATAATGAAGGAAATAATAAAAATTTGTATAAAAAATAAAACCTATACAAAAACAATGAAAAGTAAAAAATAAAATTTATTCCATCTTAAAGATTTGATTTTATCAAGTCGGAGTGAACTAAGCCCTATATAATTAGTAAAAAAACAACAACAAACAACAACAAACAAAAAAAACATTAATATATTGAGTGTTTAAGCCTAATACCTAAAGGGTAATGCTCTATTTACTGCCAAACTAATAATAGTTTGACACCGACTTTGTAAAGCCATAAAATAGTCTATTCTATTTTTGATATTATTTTTTTATAAAATATTTTATTTCAGACTTGGTTATAAATTGGGTTACAAAATTAACAAATCTTTTGTGTTCAGAATAGACTCAACGTTACCGCGGAAAAAATCTCGCAGAAGAAGATACAAAATAGTCTCATTACGTCATTTTATTTTTTATTTTATAGGATAGCTCTAAGATGACCAGCACTATCCTAAATACTTACACTAGTTGAATTTTTCCGGAGTAATCCATTTATATAGAACCAGAGCAGTGCGAGTTACCCCAAAATGATATCTAGATACTTTTTACAAACTTTTATGAAAAAGTACCTAGATACTCCAAAAAAAGATACATTCTCAAAAAAGTATTTTAGCTCTTAGATACTTAATAAAAATATCTATACACTGTAAAAAGATACTTGACACGAAAATATCTATAATCTATAATACCTTAAAAATATCACGTTGGGTACTACAACTCTAGGTTTTAAACATATCATCATTATCTGAAATCTAAAAACATAAAACTTTATACGTATTTTTTAAGTTTTGTAAGAAAAAGGTAATTTTTGAGTCTCGATGCAATATTGAAGCATGCAAGTAAAGTAACAGGCTTAGGTTATAATGAAACATTAAAAATTAGTTTTTAACGAAACACCACTTTATTAAAATTTTAATCAGAAACAGGGAAGTGAATAAACCAAGAAGACGATGGCAAATAACAAATTCCGTCGGAAACCTAGAATTACTGAAACTTAATACATAATAAAAAAACATACCATTACATTAACCAAACAAAAATTCAATGTATGATACGATAACTGTCGAAAAAATTGAAAGATTGATTTGAAATTTTTAGTAAACGTTTTTTTTTATGATGCCTATTAAAAATGGGTGGGATAGAATTCTGTGAAGACTTTTTTATTATTTTTAATTTTTTTTTTGGTCAAAAATAAGGGTCCATTGAACGGTTCAAGTTTTCGACAAAATCAGAAAATAATCTGGAAGAACATGAATAGGAGAAAAAAAAATTTTTTAGGTCCTTCTTTTCAAAAAAGTGTAAACAAATTACGATTAACGCATTTAAAAAAAAAATAATCTTTAATTTCTCTTTTTTTTGATGTCGTTAGCTAAACATTAGTTTTATGAAAATTCCGTAACACAAAATCTGAACACTGAATAATTCCTTAATTAACCAAAGCCGTGAAAGCTTCCGTCATAAAGGAGAAAGACTATATATATTTTGAATAAAAACAAAACAGATCTAAAAACCAATTTTCTACACCTTTCCGACTTACCATTCGATTCTAAAATGTGCCGAAATACCAGAAAATCTAATATAAAAACCAAAATGCAAAATTTTTATTTATTAAGACATTTTGACACATAAATAGGATATGCATTGAAAGATTTGGGGAGGATTTTACTGCCATGTTATCGTATTTTGAATTCGAATTTTTTAACATGACATGAATCTAAAAATTAGTAAAGATTTTCTCGATCGACGGACGGTAAAAACAGATATCGACCGTAAAATAGAATAATTTTTTTACATCCAGAAAGTAAAAACTTTATTAGATTCTTACATACGCTCAATTTTGTTTACCAAATGAACGAAATTAAAATAGAACTAATAAAAACAGGCAAAGCTGGATTTATAGATTTGAGTTTGCTCTTCTTGTTGCCACTGATTTGTCGTTCTAGAGGTATAAATATACATGGCTTCGAACTATATAGGTATTTTAACTTGACTATACGACAGGTTTACCTGTTCCAATATATTTGTTATATTTGCTGTAAAAGTACGTTCACCAGAGAAGTATTTTTAATGTTTGCTTATCCACATAATGGATTATTAATACGCTATATGGGTCATATAGGTAGGTATTGTAATCACAAAATTTTCAAAAAATATATGTTTTCTTTCGACGTTTTAGACTTCCTAGAACTCAAGAAAAACATCATTTTTATGTTGAATGAGTATGTTTAGCTGTTCCATCATCTTTTTTATACGAGATGTAAAAATTATTTCGGTCCGAATATTTTTTTTATTTTTACAAGCTTGTGTAGGGTTCCAATATACAGGTGGAAATTATTAAAATTGTACATGTTTATATACTACTTCAGGTAGATACATAATCTTTAGGGCTAATTCAGTATGTGATAATATGTTTAACACACGGAGTATAATAGTTTTTAATACAAATTTAATTTATGCTGGGCGGATAGGGAATAAAACATTTATTATATTTTACAGCGATTTGGGTTTTTTGGTAATATATAGGACAATATGATTTAAACAATTTTAATTGGAATTTATCACTACAGAATATATAATTACAGGTTCTTGTGCAACATGACTTCTGTGGAATTTTACAGTTGTGGATAAATAAGAAGGACAGTTTGGGAATTGTGTAGATATGGCATCTTGTTTTAATCTAAGAATTTTCAGACTTAGGGTTATAGTATCGCCGGTTTTTGAATCCGTTATTGTAGAACAATTTATTATATATTTGTTTGTGTATAGTTTATTTATTCCAATATAACAGTACAAAGCAGTTACATTAACAAAAAACCCTAAGAGCGTGGAACTATATTAAATACAAATACCTAAAATCTTAAACAAATTTGGATAAAAATACTTGAACATATAAGAAATATAATCAGATTTGCAATTATACTACTACTAAATTATGTCTCTCATTGTCACAAAAGAACTCATCAAAAGAGTAAAATGCCTTTCTTAACAGACACTTTCTTAAAATATTGTTAAGACTATTTTTTGTTAGATTACGTATACATTGTAGAAAGCTATGAAATATCTTAACTCTTAACTATACTATATTTCACATTTTTCAGTATATAGGAAAAATTACATCTTTCAGAAGAAAGAACATGCTAATTTCTATAATTTGGCAAAATGTAATTCACAGACCATGCTGGATTTGGATGGAGTAAAATTTTCTCTGTGAATAACCGCTACCTATTTATTAGACATAACTGCATCCTTAGGAAAACGAAACGCGTGCACTTTCGGTTCATTTTTATAATTATCCCGACATCCCGGCACACAACAGGAATACGGCATTATCCGTAAAAAAACTCGTTTTCGATAAAAAAAACATCCGTCAAGTGCGACGTATAAACTCGCTGTGCTTACGTCATGCGGCTCTGACCTCACAGTATCCTGTCCCTGTTAATTCGGTGTTGTTGGAATAACTCGCTATAGGTACACATGCATTTTACTCTAGCTAATCTATATTTAGATTTGGATATCTGACTTGCCGCTTAGAGATATTTGACTTGCCGTTTAGAAATACCAGGATATTTGGCTTGCCAACTTACGACATCCCGTCGGGGTTTTCACTCAGGCTCATACATACGGGGCCTAATAGCTAATCTAAGAAAGGTGGATAAAACATTACAACGTGACATATAGCATGTTATAAACTCTCTAAGCCCTCGCTTTGATAGAGTTTATTACGCACGAGTCGGTTTTTCCATTTCTATATCAGTTGTCATCATCGTAGTACTTTTGGTATATTTTTACTTTTCAGTCGTCATATCACGGAAACGCTTTCAAATTATCATTTGAAATTTGTTACGTTTTTAGAGCACACATGGGGCTCTCGAATGGTATCAAACGGATCTTCTTACCATTTTTTGTTTTCGGTCTATTAACGAAAAAAATATGTTTTCTTCGGGTTTTTTGGGGATATTTTTTAAAATGTTTAAACCTTATTTTTTGGTCAAAAGCAAGGTCCATTGAACGTACTCTGGTGGCCAAACAGTTCAAATTTTCTACAAAATAAAAAAGATTCTATCATAGATATGAGAAAACTTTCTTACAGAACGATAACTTTAAAGATGTGTAAGCAAATTACATTTATCGCCGCTTCTTTAAAAAAAAATATTTTTTAATTTGTTTTTTTAGTTTAATTGCTGTTCGCAGTTTTATTAAATAGTACTATGAGACGAAATTAATGAGGAGGCAAAAAGGTACCAAACTGCGTTTCAAGTTTGTAGCTAAATGCTTTAGGAGAAAAAGTACTTGGGTGCAAAACATCTTTTTGCCGTTTGGTGGTTTTTATACGCCACTGAAAGGTATTAAAATTTATCATAAATCAGCAGAATAACTTGAAGTTCTGCCAAAAAATAAGACTAATGATATTTAAAAACTAAGATAAGAAAGCACAAAACTCGACGTTTCACGTCCTTAGGAAATTTTTTTATGTTTATTTTATGTTTATATGTTAAAAAAATCAGTCTGAAAACCTACTTATTCGATTGTCTCTAAATTGTGCTCAAGAATTACGTGTGATATAGAGATAAACTTGTAAAATTTGGATACGAATTCAAAACGGTGGTGGAACAAAATGAGGGCTAAAAATGTTAAAAAATATCAACGTAAAAAACCTTATTATTCAATGTTTGTTTTGTACAAATTCATCATGGCGAAACAAAATGGCGGCCTATTTGAATCTTTGAAAAAGAACATACAAAATGTGTATAATTCTTTTTCCGAAACTTGCCTTGTTATAAACCCTTCCTCTTATTATAAATAGGGTAGTGTTTCAATATTCCAAATAAATGCAAATCTTCATAACGAGAGAAGTTTCGGGTAAAGGAAAATTTACGGATTTTTTTAATAAAATTCCTACAGAGGTTAAAAATTTGCTATTGAAGATTTAAAAAGGAAATCAAGAATGTTCTCGTAACGAGGGGTTTTTATTCTTATAATGAATTTTTGAAGTGTAGTATTATCATATAGTTCTGCGTCTTATGTTAATATGTTGTATTGTTAATACATATCTCGTGTAGTGAGGATCCCTACTTTTATTTTAATGTTAAAGATAAAAACAAAGAATAATCTTCTGTAATATTCTTTAAGGCCACCAGAAAAAATTATATTTTTGCAATAATAATTAGGTATTTATTTACTTTATTGTTTCATTGAAGATATGCATAACATCTAAATAAAAAAATCAGTGGTAATATTTGCTTATTTAATTACATAAATTATTTTTCTTTCCTCATTTAAAATCAAATTCTGTTTTCTTTGGTACACGGTTTGAAGGTAACAATCTCGTTTCAGCAGGGCCCCCACAAGGGTTATCGGCGCCCGCGTGCCGTAAATATTTTGGCGCCCTTTAATAATATAAATAATATGAACTTAGTTTATAGATATGTTTTTTAAATTTCATTGTACGATTTATCTTTTTTACAGTTTTAAAAGTTTAATGTAATATACAGCATGTTTGAACGTTTAAAGCCAGATTCTTTGTAAGAAAATAAGACGAAAAGTTCATATAAATATGGGTATGCAAATGTTTTTTTCAGGATACAGGATATTAAAGTTTTACAAAAAAAATATCATTTCTTTAGTAATTCCCAAATAGTACGAGTTATTTGATTAAGATTTGGCTCAACCTCACAGGTATTTAACAGCTATACTTTTACAGTATTCAGCAGTTTTCACATCAATCATTTTCTTAATAAAATAGTACGCCACTCAAACTACTAGCTTTGTCGTTAAGAGCAAGTTAAAATACAGAAAAAAATGCCTTTTAGTATTTTATGATATGACAAGTCGTTTTCGAAAAAAAAAATCTATTTTAATGTACACTGTGTCCTTATCCACTTATAGAGTAAATGTAGTACAACAATTGCATCCTGGAGATGCAGAAAGGCGTCTAAATTTTTGTAACTGGTATCTTCAAAAAACCCAAAATGACCCTGACTTCGGTAGCAAGGTTATATGGTCCGACGAAGCCTATATAAGTTGTAGTGGTATTTTTAACAGGCATAATAATAGGCACTGGTATACGAAAAACCAATTTTTAACAAGAGAACGTCAGCAGCAAGGAAGGTTTGGGTTTAGCGTCGCTTGCTTTATATTGGGAACAAAGATTACATTCCAAATTTACAATAATAATTTAACAGCAGATAGATATCTAGCAATTTTAAATCAAATACTACCGGATTTATTGGATAACTTGCCGCTAGCAAATCTGCACAATATTTACTTTCAGCAGGACGGTGCTCCTGCCCACAATGCGCAAATTATAAGGCCATTTCTATTTGAAAATTTTCACGATCGCTGGATTGGTACAAATGGACTAGTAAGGTGGCCTGCTAGGTCGCCAGACCTCTCAATATTAGATTTTTTCGTTTGGTCTTACTTAAAAAACAAAATTTACCTGAATCCAGTCAATACGATGGAGCAGCTGCAAAATGCAACCATTCAGGCATTTAGATCATTGGAAGATAGACCTATAATAATGATAAATGCTCTAAGAAGAATTCGCACTGTGTGCCAATTATGTGTTCGTGAGGGGGGCGGCCATTTTGAACAGTTTTTCTAGTTATGTAGAATTTGTTTAGTATTGTGATTAAGTTTATCAAGATTATTAAGTTTATTTATTTCATAGTAAAAAAATGGTTATTAATTTTTTATGTTGTTTAATTTTGCTTCTGGACACTTTTAATATCTACCCATATTTCCATGGCCAACTTACGTTTTTCTTTTAATATAGCGTTTATAAGGTTTAGTTTACGTCAAAAGTGCATAGTGTGATACATCATTTTAAAGAGAAAAAAAAGGCGAATTGTTTTGGAATAAAAAAATACAGGGTGTCCCATTTAAAAAATACTAAGTTTGGGCTATATCTCAAAAACGGATTGTCTAAAAATTTGTGCGACTACAACACTGGATTCTACGTAAAAATATCTATCCATAGCAGTTTTTACCTTTTCTCTATCTGATAGGGTGTCCGAAATATGATACCACCCCCAAAAGCGCAAAATCTCTATTTCACCCTGTATCTCGGGAACGAAACGATGTGGCACAATTCTGTTTGCGGCATTCAAAGTTTCTCGAAAAAGTGACACAGGGTCGCGAAAACCGCAAAGTTATATCTCTGCTGGTTTCCGAGAAACCCTGTCATTACAAGCAATCTGGGACACAGTGTACACGTTTGACACCTTAATTGGAGTTAGAATTGAACAAAACTCTACAAAAGTGATTCCATGGATCACTTCAAGAAAAAAGTTTTAATGAATATCTGTACGCAGATGCCCTATTTTTGAGACAGGTTGTTTAAATTTAGTTTTTTTTTTAATTTAGCATCCTGTATCTCAAAAGTAGGGCATTTGCGGACATATATTTAATAAAATTTTTTCTTGATATAATACAATAAATAACTTTTATAGAGTTTTGAGCCGTTCTGACTTCAACTAAAACTGGATCAGAGGTGCCGAAGGCAAGGAAGTATAATTTAGATCGTCCACGTACCGTTTATGCTCTTTCACGTATCGTTCGTCAAACGGTACGTGGACGATCTTTTACTCGCACTTCCTGAGGGTAGAATTGAGGTGGCTTTTAAAACTAGTACTAAAGATTTTGTTTCAAACCGAACATAATATCAAAGACAACTTTAGAGAGATTGATCCTCCAAATTCAACACTTTCTCAACATACACACATATATTGTAATTCATAGTTTTTTTCAGCTTTAAATTCCTTTAATCAGAGACTTCTATGAAAAGTACAATAATGAGCTCAATTTAATTAAACAGATAGCAGTTAACAATGGATACAAAACAGATATTCTAGATAAAATAATCACCAAAATTTTTTTTTAAAAAAGCAGGCAGGTTATTTTTCCATCAGTTAAAACATCAACCACAGTACTTTTAAAACTATAACCCTTATCGGTAAATTGATTACCAACATCTCTAACCTTCCCCCCTATAAAAATCAGTTTTAAGACCACCAATACGACATACTCACTCAAAACAAAAAGAAGATCCGTGCGATTAACTGAAACACAGACGAGAAAAAACGAACTTAATATAATATCAGGAGCTTTAAAGAAAAATGGGTACAAAAATCGCACCATAGAGAAAGCTATTAATGCACAGGGTTCCCGAACAACGAACACCAAAAATTATAACCCGGGAATGAAATTTAGCTAATATACGACATGCAGCTTAGAATTTAGTTAAGATTATGACTTGCAAGTCATAATTTCAGTTTTTTTTTCTTATCTATTTTATTGTGACCCCTCTAGACTTTCTTAGTTTTATGTTAGTGATTTATTTTTTTCATTACAGTAATTAACGAAGAAAACAAGAAATCCTCAACAATAGAAAAAGTTAGAGAATGTGTACCATGGATAAAACAAAAAGTTTCAAACAAGTTTACCAAAAAAACTCTCTACAAAAGATTACCAGTCCTAGGATGGCTGCCAAAGTACGACAAATCGTGTGCCGTAGGGGATATTTTAGCTGGTATCACCGTGGGATTAATGGTGATACCTCAGGGATTAGCATACAGGTAAAACAAATATTACGTTGGCAAAAAAACTGAAAAAAAAAACGCTTAAAAAAGTATAGAGATATTAAAGAAAAAGAGCTCAAAAAGCACAAAATTTATCAAATAAGCAAATTAAGCAAGAAGTAAATTTATAAGCCAATGAAAGAAAAAAAAAGAAAAACAATTGTAATAATAATTATATTGTTATTTATTATTTATATATTACATTTTGTCGTTTTTCCACATACCTACGATTATTAATATTTAAAAGAATGTAATAAAAGTTTTTCCATTATTAATCTTTAAAAGAATGTATTAAATGTCTTCTGTCTGCTAGAAGGTTTTTACACGTAGAAAAACTACGTTCTACATTTACACTAGTTATTGGTGCATATTTAAATTTCGGTATAATTGCTGGATTTATTTCAAAATCGAAATCTTGTCCACCACTCAAAATAGTAGATATTTTTTGCAATGTATGGAACCTTTTATTTCTGAGATAGTCTGAATCAATTTTACTTTTATTATTTGACCAATAGATCCTGGAATACTATTTACTGCAGCTTCAAAATTTTTAATAGCATTCACAGATTCCACTAATGGTAGCTGCTGTTTTTTCAAAAATCTAATACTCTAACTTACAGATTTGAAATGGCTTTTAATTAAAGCCTAATTATGTGAAAGTTCGGGTATTTCTAAAGCAGCCTAACATTCTTGAACCGATTTGCTTTCTGTAACCTCAAATTCAAGTACCAAGCCTTTAAATTCTGTAAAATTATCGGCATAGTACATAGGAGCATCTAGCCAAGTTCCTGATCTTGTTAAAACTGGTTCGAGGAGTAGAGGAATATCAAGCAATCTTTGTTTAAAAAATTGCACCCTCAATGAAGCTTTTATAAATATCTGTTTGCTATTTTTTAATAACTTATTTATCAACGAATACTGCAATCCTATAGTTTCATCTATCAATATTTCATAGTTTCATCTATACGATTAAACCCATAATCTAAGCAGGTGCAATGTAATTGAATTATCGTAAAAAAAATAAATATTTGACGCAGCTTTTATCATATATGCTGCAGGGTCGGAAAGCATCAATAATTTTTTTTCACTTGGAACCACCTCGGGCATAGAAACTTGTTTAACTTTTCCTGAAGAAATCTTGAAATAGTGTTACTATTCATTTCTGTTAATTGTTTCGAACTTAACTTAAATCCTT
Source organism: Kuschelorhynchus macadamiae (assembly GCA_030620095.1). Classification (NCBI taxonomy): domain Eukaryota; kingdom Metazoa; phylum Arthropoda; class Insecta; order Coleoptera; family Curculionidae; genus Kuschelorhynchus; species Kuschelorhynchus macadamiae. The sequence continues at coordinate 572,514 of JAUTXW010004815.1, forward strand.
CTTTGACAATATCTTCATTCAAGACTCTTATAATTAAATTAGCTACATATCTTCCACATGTGTCAGTTGTTTCAACTACAGCAAACCATAAACAATTATTTGAAATAATTTTTTAAATTGTCTGCATTGTTTCATCATAAACTAGGGCGACATAGGTTTTACGAAGAGTGCTTTAATTTGGAACGCTTTTTTTACAATATTTCCCAAAAAACTATCTTTGCTAGCTACTTTGTAATTTATTGAAGGAAATATCTGATTTAATCATTGCACCGCACATATCGAAATGAAAATGTTTTTGTTCATTAAATCCAGAAGTTGAAAATATTAAAGTCGAAATAGTCTAATGGTTATTTTTATTTTGCTCGAATTTTTTAATATACTCCTTACGTCGATCTGAAATAAAAAAAAAACATAAAAAAATGAACCGCGTTCAAAAAAATATATAAACCTAAAAGTAAAAAATAATTTGAGCATTAAATATTAGTTGCGCCGGGCCCATGCGATTTTCATCTATTTAATCAAGCAGAAACTCGGAAAAATTTGCAACAAATACTTCGTATATATGTATTGACTGAATTGGCGCAGACTTCAAAAATCGAATTGGCCCGGCGCGGCAGCGACGTATATATATGACTGAAATTTTGCAGCAAAAAATAATATTTAGCACTTAAATTATTTTTTACTTTTTAGCTTATATATTTTTTTGAAGACGGTTAATTTTTTTTAACTTTTATTGATTAATTTCTAGTTACATTTCGGGCAAAAATACATTATTTCACCGCAAACACCTATAAAACGACACACAACATTATATTATACATTTTACCCGTCCCCCACTATATGTATATATATATATATATATATATATATATATATATATATATATATATATATATATATATATATATATATATATATATATATATATATATATATATATATATATATACGGTTTGACCTAAAAACTTGATGATAAATAGAAACCGTATAATATTCGTATTTGGCAAGCATGCGCAATTTATTACCTTTCTCAGTCTTTCCACTCCCATTCAATTTTTTTATTAAGACGTCATATCATAAAACGCAAAATTTGCTCGACCAAACATCCTTAAAATGACATATTTTTTGATCTTTTTTTCCAAAAACCGCAATTTTTTACCAATTAACCCCGTTTTGATCCCCACTCTTTGGGAATTTCGTAGTGCAAAAAATATGGGACGAACTTGGAGAATTCTGTGCGGGGGGCACAGAATGAGATCAAGGATACTAAAATCGGTCAAAGCGTTCCGGAAAAATCGGCGAACATATATAAAAAAAACCTTTTTTAAAGTCGGTTAAAACATAAGAATTAATCCTCATTCATTGAAATTTTATTAAAACCTATTCCATTAACATTTTATAGTGATACTAATAAGTTATTTAATTAATGCCGAAAAGAAAATCTCTTAATAATCATAAAAATAAAATTATATTTTAAGCAAGAAACAAAGATGAGGTTATTTTGAAATGTTTTACTTACAGTTCTACAAGATCATTTTATTGTCCCTTAATCCATTCTTCAACGGTACGCTTTTGTTTTGTTCAAATAATTACTACGTGTGGCAACTTTAGAATTTGTCCGCCGCAAGGTCGGCAACAAGAGTCGCCACAATGTCGCCAACATCACAAAATTTTTAGATTGTGGAATTTTTTTATTATTTATGAAAATAATACAAACGAATTAAAAAAAATTGTATTAGGTTAAGTATTTGGGTATAAAATTTTAAAATTAAACAGTAAAAATACATTTGCCACACAATATTGCAAACATAAAACAAAAACAAAAGCAATGCTTATTAAAGATAAACATAAACACATAACACAAAAACTTATTTAATAAATGAGTCTTTTTAAATTAAACATTAAAAATACATATTGCCACACAATATTGCGGACATAAATAAAAACTCAGACTTTAAAATGACTTATGCCAAGGAAATACACGGTGTATCAAATGTATTGTCTACAAACTCAAGTAAATCTTGAGCTAAATTATCATCACCATCACTAGAGCTTGAACTAGAAGTATTTTTCTCCTTATTTTTAAAATCATAGATTGATTTATTAAATAATGTATACATTTCCTTAGAAGGGGTAAATATGTCGCAACATTTATTTTCTGAATACAATTTTACTTTTATTATCAGAATTGAGTTAAGAAGACTTAACTGCATTTTATTTCGCAATTTATTTTTGGTGCTATTCATTATACTGAAAACTCGTTCTACAACTGCATTTGAGGTCGGCAGAGATAATAGTATTAGCACAAATTTGGCTAAATTCTCAAATATTTTGGTTCCTCCAGCATTTTGATGATGGAGAACTGTTGTCCAAAATTTGTAAGAGTTTTGTAAAACTTCTTGCCCATAATATTCTCTCCAATTGATGGTAATCAAAAGATTATATTCACTTTCAATAATAAAAAGTTTATTAGGATCAATAAATGTGTTAATAAAAGGCAGTTTATCAAAGGTTGATCTTAAACTATGTGATAAACAAAAATGAGGGCTAAAAATTTGCAAATTTTTAAAATGAGTCCAACTATTTGGTAACCTATCAATTAATAGTTTTAGCAACTTATATATATATAATCTTTTGCTCTCATTTTCACACTCAAAAGATCTTCAGGTTTAATTTGTAATTTACTTTCTACAACAATTTTGAAATCAATTCCAAAATCAACATCATTGGCGTCGCGAAAAGCCAATTCATTGGAAATATTTTTAATCATATCATTAATTCCAGAGAGAACGGGTTTATAAATTTTTAGGCCCAAAAAAATTATAAGATTTTTTATGTCTTCATAAGATTTTCCAATTTCTACAAAATCTTTCTGAAAAATTAGATTTACTTTATTTATTTCATATAAAATTGGTTTTAATATAATGAAATATAAAAAATTTTGAGGGTCATTTAACATATTATTTAAAGTTTTAGCGGCATAGGACTTCTTCTTATTGACCACAACATTAAAATAAATTTTTAAATTTTCATAGTGTCCCAAAATCACCCTTATTACATTGTACCTACATAGCCAACGAGTTGAACTTAACTTCACGAACTTATGAAATTTGTAATTATTATCATTGAAAATTTCAAATAGTCTTTGATATTCCCCTTGCCTGACTGAGCTCACACTAAACCAAGTATATATCTGGTTGCATAAGAAGTCCAGATTACTAGGAAGTACACTAGCTGCTGCCGAGTTAATGTTATCTAGGGAGTGGCAAATACATCTTACTAGTTCCACCTTACTGTTCTCCTTTTTCAAATGTGTATACAATGAATTATTACAACCACACAAATTGCTGCCCCCATCAGTCCCTAGTCCAACTATATTATTAATTTTTAGTTTTAATTTAACTAAATATTCTTTAAGGGCTAAATAAAGAAGTTCTGAAGTGGATTTTTCCACTTGTACAAGACCTATAAATCGATTAAAAATACGTTTATGGTTTTCGCTATGGTACCGCACACAAATGCGAAGGTTTTTGGTAACCGAGATATCTGTACTTTCTTCCAAAATAATTGAAAATGGTTGATCTCCCATATCGGCTATGATCTCGTCCAACAAGCATGGGGCCAATATATTTTTTATAATATAAGTACACTTGGTTCTGTGTAAAAGTTCAGTGTTTTTTGTTATTTTATTTATAACTTGGCCCAGATGATCAACAGATCTAATTGCAGAATATACTGCGATATTTACAGATAATATAAGTTCATTCTCCTTTTGTTCGTTAGTAATCACAATGACATTATTGTTTAAAGTGGCTTGTTTGATCGGATAATGAAAGTTCATCTTCTTTTTGTGAAACACGCTGTCCCTATGTTTCATTAAATCTGTTTTGTGAGCTCTAAGATATTTTCTACATACTTTGCAGAAAGCATCTTGAAAACTTTGTTTTTCATCAGTAGCATCAACTAACCAATCTATAATAAATTCATAAAATAATACATAACATAATAAGTTCTTAACAGAACAAAAATTAATTTACTTTTAGCCCAATCTTCTTTAAGCCAGGATAAATTGAATTTTCGGAGTTGACTCATCTTTTACATTACTCGTAGCAAAGCGTGAAAATCAAACGGGAGCCGGGAATCGGGAATCGAAAACAAAGAGTTACTTTTTTTAGCGTTTAACTTAACGGATTGGTTTAATTTTATAATCACCAAAATTAATAAATATTTATTTATACAAATCACTAACATTGACATTGACTTCATCCCTATGAAGTATGAAGTATGACAATATTGACAATTATGACATATCAGTCATATCACAGTTTGACATAACCAGAAATTTTGACAGAGATGACGCCAGATGAAATAAACCTGAAGTTAGCGCTCTATTGGTTTTGACCATTGTTACCAATCGAAGAAAATTAGCAGGTCCTTAATATTCCCTTATATCTGTCCGCAAGGGTATGTAGAATACTTACTCTAAAGCTTTAAAAACCATTTCTAGGTGATTCGCCAAATGATCGCCAATTTATACTGAATTGTCGCCAGTCGCCAAATAAGAATTTTGCTCGCCATCTTAAATAAAAAGTAGCCACTTTTGCGAAAAATCGCCACGGTTGGCAACGCTGATTCAGTGTTGCCACAATAGTTTTGAGAGATGAACTAGATCATGAGAATAAAAATTACTAAAAGTACTAAATTTTGTTTTAGTACAAATGTACTTAATAATATTTTGCTGGCAACAAGGTTGGCTAGGCTATAGACATCTTTAATGGTCAGCTCAGTACTCTTATATTGTCACTGGACATGGATCACTTGACACTATTTGGCATGCCACGCCAGTTTCGTTTAGACTTTTTCGTTACTTGATAATTCGCTCTAAACCTCATATTTTTAATCTTGTGAATCGTACTTGAAAAATATGCTTTAAGCACTGACGACGATGCGGTCTATGCACTATTAGTTTATTCATTTAAATTTTAAAAACTGGATTACTCTATATAAAAATTCACCTTTCCTTTAAATTAATTAAAATCAACGTAATCACAAATACGCATAGAAACTCTAACAATAAATGTTAAAAAATACGATACTTAACGATACGAACTTATACGATAATTCAATGCTACTTACGTAAGCAGGAGCATTGGTCGACTTGTTTTCTCATTTAACTGTCAGGGGCTTCACCGCGTGTTATTTCCGCAGCTATATTTAAGGGAGGAAACCACGAACCAGGTTCTTTTCTTCGTCAAGAGGTTCTACCGACATTTACGAATTTTATCGATTGCGTCAATTTTTTATAATCACTTAGCAAAAATTCACTATTAAAAATGTATTATTTACTTTAAAAATAATGAATGAAGATTTTTCGTTGTCGAGATCGTTTAGGGGTTTTAGGCTTACCTGCGTCATCGGTCTATATGTAGGTTAATAAAACTATATATTTGTTTTACTTAATTAATGGTTAAAACTGCATTGATAACCTAGGCAAAGACAAAATATACGCATGAAAATGTATTTTTTTCTGTTTATAGCGGGTCTTGGAACAAAAATTAACCAGTGATTTCTTTAGCCCTAATGCCATATCTTAAAGTGAAACTGATACCTTTACTATATTTTATTTTATTTATTGTTTTACAAAAATCTGTTATTTGGACATAAGATAATAAGAAATATTACAGAGTCAACAAAAATTTTACATCCTTTTAAAACGAGCTATGACGTCAAATACTACCTTTAATACGACGGCAGACGCCAAAGTTAATTATAAACACGATAGCTCAGTCAATAACATAAACCACCCGACAAAACCTGAGTGATCAAAATTAATGACAATAACATATTATTGTGGTGGTCAAAATAGAAATCTACAAATAATGTATAACAAACACCTGTGACCGTTACAAGTAGCCAGTTGTCAGTGTTATTATAGTGTATGACGTCACAGTATTTCCCTCCCTTTTAAGTATGTTGAAATTAGTTCTCCGAAGATATCAACCTTAACTATTTATTGCAAAGTGAGTACTATGAATTAAGAACTCATAATTGGTGTAGGTACCATGTTTTCATAAATTTACAGACACTTTAATGAATTTAAAAAAGATAAGGTAAAGTAAAAAAATATGAGAGAAAATGGGACAGTCAGTGTGCATATTTGAACAAAAAAAAAATAAACACGCAAGGGAACTTTTATACATGATGTCATGTATATCACCAAATTAAACGGTGCTAGGCTTATTTTGAAAAATAGCCACACGAAATCAGTTTTCATAGTTTTCTAACATTCCACTATATAGCAAAAAGGTTTAAATAAAAATTGTATACATTTATCTACTTATCACGCCTCACACTCAAACACCTTGCGTTGACTTAGCTAATGCTGATTTAAGCAGGGACCAGATTAGGGTTTTGGGGTGCTCAGTGCTGACTAAATAATGTCTGTTTTTGATAGTTTTTTTATGGACCCTTTTGGATTTTCCCTCGAATGCCACTTTTTATACTTGTAAGGTACAATTGCCTACCTAATTACAAATAATATATTTTTTTAACAAGCAACATATATTAATATTAATTTTTTGCAATGCCTTATTTTAAAATAGACTGGCGAAAATTGTCGCAACCCTCGGCCCGATAGTATAGGCGATTGAATGTGCCTATTGCATTGCACATTTGTAGAATATTATAGATTTGTCGTATTTTTATCTGGGAATAATCAATCCGGAAGCGGAGAGTCTGTCGAAAATGTCCTCCGAGCAGTTTGTTTTTACGCCTAGTCTTAATATAATTTGGTTGCAATAAGGGTGACTACGCTACGGACATCTTGCGCGGGTTTAATCGTCAGCTCAGTACTGTTATATTATATATGGAGCACTTGACACTATTTTGCGCGCCATGCCAGTCTCATTTAGTATTTTTCGTTACTCTGTAATTCGCTTTAAACCTCATATTCTTAATCTCGTCCTACCTTGTGAATCGTACTTGTAAAAAATGCTTTATGCACTTACGATTCAACATAAACTCAAAAGTGTGTAGAAATTTCGCGTATAAAAAATCTAACAGTGAATTTCAAAAAAGACAACGCTCAAAGGGGTAATTCAATGTTACTTGCGTAAAGAGGAGCATTGGTCGTCTTGTTCTCTCATTTAACTGCCGGGAACTTCACCGGGTGTTTCTTCCACTTCTATATTTAAGTTAGAAGGCCTTTTCTTCGTTAAGGGGTTTCAGGTTCGCCGCCATCAGTTAGATCTTTCTTGTTCTGCCGATGTTTACGAATTATACCGACTGCGTCAATTTGTTATAATCAGTTCGCAAAAATTCACTTTTAAAAAAATGTATTATTTACTTTAAAAATACTTTTTACAACTTAAAAAAAATTGATAAATTTCCTTTACCCTTCCCTCGTTATGAATATTTTCTTTTATTAGGAATAGTGAAGTGTAACCCAGTTTAGTTCAGTACATAATCATTTAGTAACACATATATACTGTGTTTTCAAAGATTTTTATTGGGCGCCATCATATTGGATTCCTACCTATATTTTACCAGTTTCTACATATGTCACACTTGATCTTTGGGCATAATTTAAAATAAATTTAATAAGCAGTATTTATATTAAAACATACCGCCATTTTGTTACATCATGTTGAATTCGTACCAGTTGATCCCTATATCACATTTAATTTTTCTGCAAAATTTAAAGTCAATTGAAGATTTTTACGATGATTTTTAAAATTTTTTTTTGGTCGCCATTTTGTTCCTCTTCTTGAATTCGTACCACAACTTTACCAGTTTATCTCTGTATCACACTTAATGCTTGCACTAAATTTGAAATTAATCTAATTTTTTAAGGTAGATTTTTTAAATATCTTATTAGGCCGTCATTTTGTTTTGCTATCTTAAATTCATACCAAAATTTTACTAGTTCATTTCTTGATTTTTGTGCAAAATTTGAGGTAAATTGGATAAGCAGTTAAATTATTCAGTAATAATATTTTTTAACATTTCGATAGGTCATTCCCATATAAACCCTTAATTTAAAGTCAGTCGGGTAATTAGTTTTAAACTATGCCGTGAACTAAAACACAGATAAGCAAACCGGACCGACAGAATTGATAAAACATATTTTTTGGTATCCTGAAAGGGTAATTTTTTCACGATTACAGATACTTTATTTAGCCGCCATTTTGTTCCGCCATCTTAGATTATACCACAGTTTTACTATTTCATTTTGATAACACAATTATTTGTGGCACACAATTTGAAATCAATCCATAAGCTGAATTTTTAAATAGTTTACTAAACCGCCATACCTATTTATGGTATAGTTTAAAAAAAGTTCATTAAGTAGTTTTTCAGGCTGAATTTTTAAATATTTTGCTAAGTAGCTATTTTGTTCCCCCATTTTGGATTCGTACCAAAATTTTACCAGTTCATTCCTACGTAATACTTGATTTTTGTGCACAATTTGAGATACGTTGGATAAGTTAATTTTTTTAACAATTCACTAGGCCGCCTTTTTGTTTTGCCATATTGGATTTTTTCCAAAATCCTTAGTTTTTTAGCTATGCCGCGAACCGACAGACAGACCGCCGGAATTGAGAAAACATGTTTTTCGGCATCTAGAGTCCCTGAAACGTGAAGATCTGAAAAAATCTAGGAAGGTAATTTTTTCACGATTACAGTATTTCCCTTTTACGAGGGAATGATAAATAACGCTTACACTGTATTCTCAAAGGTATTGACATCGTTATACCCGACACCATGTGACCGAAGGTCATCAAATAATTTTTAAGTTCCGACATTTAACACGGAATTTATTACATTTCAACATCTAGTTCAAAATTTGTTAAATTCGGACATTTATCGCAGAATTTAGTTGAATTCCGACTTTGACCTGGAATTTATTAATAGAAATCGGATTATAATAGGTTAGCTAGATTAGGTTAGGTGCGATTTAACTGAAACCAAAGTAACTTTAAACATCTCTTTTCTCTATAGAAGATGAATCGAACAGCAGCAAATTTTTGCATGTGCTTTGGTTTCTAACCACTTGCGCATTTTCAAACAAATTGGGATGATGATGGCTTAACTCTAATTCGAAAACATACTTAAAAATGTAAAAATTCGAGGAATCTTTTAAATTAGAAATCATCTGTATAGGTGACGCAGTTTTCAAAACACTTAAATAAACAAAGAAATTGGAGGAAATAGGAATGTTGCTGCATTTTTAAACATTTTAAATAAAATAGAACGAAAGCTCTCGGTTGCACAAGGCATCTTCAGGAATCTTTACTTCACGATATAGGAACACTGATCATAAAGTTATTCCATTTTGAAACGGTCTAACTCGAAAAGACAATTTCAAATATATTATTGAACTTCGTCAAAATCCATATGACGATAAACTCGACTTTATTCGGGGGTATCCCTAGTGCATCCAATGAACTATTGGGCTTTACCTAACTTGTCTAAAATTTCTGGTATTTGTGGAATAGAAAACTTTTGAGCTATTGTGATGTTATTGAGCCTACGATAGTCCACAGACAACCGCCAACGCTGTTTTCTCAACGATTTATTTCAGGGTATATAGGTATTTGCAAAAATTGACGTATATGTTTTAATATCATGTTTATTAGTATTTTAAAAGATTAAAGGTATTTCCTCCCAATAGAAAATGTCTAAATTTATAGCATAATTTATGTAATTTTCTTCACGATTGTAATGATCAATAGAAAGATTAACGTTAAGCTTGTTATCAATATATTTTATGGATATATATTGCGGTAAAAAGTGATCAAAACAACTTATTTCGTTAAAGTTTAAGGGTTCTACCTTAAAGGGTTAAAAAAAAACAAGTTTTATAGGATTTTTTATATGAATCAGAGCTGTTTTTTTATAAGAATATACACCATAACTGTTTGAAGTATTAACGGAAAGTTGGATTATTGATACTTCTGGGGTCTATTATATAATTCATACCTTTGAATTCATATTGCCTGCCCATATTAATATTTTTATTATTATTGCCCATAATATTATATGTATGACATATGTGTTAAAATCTAGATTGGCATTTAATTGTTTTATAAGGTCTAAGCTTATCAATACATCGAATTTTTCAAGAAAACTAAACGGGTAAAATTATTGCATCCATTTAGTATTAAAAATATAGAAAAATTGGTACGGTTGCTATTTCATTCTGAAACGATGTTGCCTAAGGTATTTGCACTTGAAATAGTTTAATTAAAGTTAAATAGTTAATTTCGGGAATAATCATATTTGGTAATTGTATATTATAATTGTTCAGAAATATTACTCATGTCCGTTTTTGGAATTCTAATCGGAAAATTTGATGGCTCTTGTGCATTGTTATCGTATTACTGACTATTATTCGAATTAGCAGAATAACTCAAAAACCTGTGTCATAATCATGTGTTTTCATTATAGATGATTATATCATATTCATATTCATTTTGACTATCATTGTCGATAATTATACCAGGCATTTGGTAACTTATTTTCTAATTCGCATTTTCAGGAGCTCGCTGCGGAACTTCTTGATATTACAGTTTTTGAAAAATAAAATTTCTTGGTTTTTTGATGGTAAATAGTAGTATATTATATTTGATTTGTGTGGTCTATAGCTTGGTATATAATGTGATGTTTGATCTGGGACATAAGTCAGTCTATTGGTTTTGTATTTTTATTGGATTGTTGTAAAGATAGTAATGGACCCTTACGGTTTTTGCGCATTTTTGAAAGATATATAATATCCTTCTATAAGAATCAACATTGCTTCTTCTAGAGAATTTTACGATCTTAACCTAGTAACTATCTGTAAATTGAATGGAAGTTCGTTTAGAAATGTTTTGAAAGTAAATTCGTCAGAATGTCCGATTTTAATTAACTTAGCTTCAAGATTTTTCAGGACCTGCATTTAATTTTGAAAATAATAAGCTAAGGGAATCTTGTAATTCCTTGCCAAATTGAATTAGATTTTCATTTTTAAATAATTTTAGATTTATTAGATTTTGAATTAAACAGTCTGTCAATAATTGATCGGAAAATGTGTTTAACGACTCTTAATTTTGCTGTTCTACCTAGCCTACTGAGAATAGCGTTAAATAAACAAACATTTATGGTAGCCCTTGGACTATTTTTACCCTAAAAAGCTTTCAGCAAGTTTCCTACCGCCGACATATATCTATTCACACATTTTATATTTCTATTAAAAAGTGGATTATTGATAATTCACTGACACTTTATTTTGTCAATTGACAATAAATTTAGAGAATCAGTTAATTATTTAAATTATGTTTGTTTCTTTTCCGAATACCAATTAAAATTTTAGTTACTGCGTAACTTTCTTTTTTTATGTAAGTTATCTATAAAATAATTCTCTTTCTGCATAACTGTTATTTTTCTTAGAGAAACACTAATTTGTCTGTTACCAAAATGACTTAAATTTAATTTACAATTAAACAATATAAACAGAAATTTTGAAATTTGAAAAATATATATAAAAGTAAAAAATTGAGATATGCACTGAAAAATTGAAATATTATAGATAGGTTGATGAAATATTTTTTCCTTTTTTAGTGTTATCTTCAACTAGTAATAACTTTTGCCTAATGGGTGACCTTTTTCAAGTTCTTAATGACTAATGACTAATTTTATTCTTAAAATGAATACATGGCAGCTTGAATTTTAAAATTAAAATATAAAATTTAAGTAAAAAAACTTTAAATTTAGATATTTTACAGTACCTTGCAGATAAAACAAATTAATTTGTGGAAACCAAAAACCAATTCGTAGAAACCCTTAAAAATTAAAAAATTGGATTAAGTTTCAAAGTAAAAAAAAATTCCGAATTTTAATGACTAATATTTAAAAGTAAGCACTGAAACAAAAGGTAAAATATGTAAGTGAAAGCCTTTATTTAAAAGTTGAGGTTAACTTGCCCTTATTATTAATACTAAAACTAAAAAACAAGAAAAGGAAAAAAAAGTTACATCAACTTGTTACTTACAGTGTCAAAATTGAATGTCTATTGGCTTTTAACCTAACTGGACCGGCGATGTTTGTCCTTTCCAGTTTCTCACGAAGTTTTGGAGTCACCTGATTTTCCTGGGACTTAGTGCATATCTTAAGCTGTCTCGTTTTGGTTTTCATCTTCTTGGTTCATTTTCAACTGGCTGCTTTTTATCAGTTACTGCCTAAGATCAGCACTGTTTGGTTTTGGATGGAATTTTTCGAAGGCTTTTCCGAGTAATTTTCGAAAGCTTTTCCGAGTAAATACTTGAAATAGACCGTAGTCCCATATGCAATTGCCCTACGTTTCAGAAATATCTTACAACAACTGCGCTTCGCGAAGTCGGACCGAAGGTAAAACGTTTTAAAAACAACTTTATTTCTTAAAAACTCACCGATTACAACAAATTTTGAGAAGAACAAATACATATTTTTAAACGCGAAATAAAGATAAACGTTTATACTCAGAATTACTACAGAAATATCTTCTAACACTATTTCACATATATTTATAGCAATTTTGTATTTTATTTGACGAGGTGGTTAAACATACAGAGACAGCATAAAAATGGAAGAAATTTAAAAAGAAGCTTATATTACATTTTTAAAGGGAACAACATTTTTCATTAATAAAAAAATCTGAATAATAATTATAACAACAATAATTATTATTTCTATGAATAATTGCTGCTGTCTTATATATATACTTATTATTTTACCTAAACTTTTAACATTATCTATACTCCTTATGACCGAATTTTTCAAATACCAACGTAGTCGTAAACTTTTATTTTTTTACAATTCGACACCAATATTTTGTGTTTAAATTACTATTTTTTCAAAATTAATTTTTTTATGGGTTTACGGCTTAACTCGTGTTGTGAATGAGAAAAAATCGATTTTTAGACCAAAAACCACTATATTTAAAGTCGGTTCGACTACGTCTCAAGACTTAAAATGGTAAACTTTTTAGTAAAAAAGGACGTCGTCTGGTAACAACGAGATATACTGAGTAAATGTATAAAAATGTGTATAGGAGTCAGGCTTAGGACATTTATTAGAACTTATAAAATCCAAGTGATAACTTGATAATATGCAAGTGATAACCATAAGCATATTGAAATCTGGCCAACCGTAAACATGTGTTTTTGACCTAAGGTCTTCATTATTACGGTTAAATAGTTGAGAGACGAATACAAGTAATGACAAACTTAAAAGAAAACCACACCAGATTCATGAATAGTAGCAAAACTGACATTTATCATTGTATTACCACGGAACAGCATAAAGCCATTTGTGGCGAAACACAAACCAAAGAGTAATTAAATCAAAAGTAGGAGAAGCTTGTTGTGTAGGCTGCCTAATAAAAATGTTGCTGAATTTATTGAGGATAGATTTTCTCTGTCTTCCGATGAAAAAATCTTTGGCGGCGATTTGAATATAAACCTTTTGAACCTGGGCACCACACCTTTTTCTACAGTTTTAGATAGTATTCATTCCTTTAATTTAAAAAAGATAATTAATTACCCAACTACGGTTTTTAATTCCACTGATGGTTTTATTTTATTAATACAAAAAACCTTAAAACAGTTGATAGCGAATTATTTAATAATGCCGTCTTTCTCTTCCTCCTTTTCATGATATAATCTACATTAACGATATTAACGGAAAAGCAATTCTCCTCGTCGAAATATTGTTAAACATTTTTGATATTTTGGGTCCATATAAACCAATGAATTGTCTTTAAAAATCATAAACCTTTGTAGCTAACAGAAATGTACATGACATCAATGAAACTACAAAATAAAGCCTTTAGAAGGTTTAAGAAAACAACTACCAGATACAATGGGAATCCTTTAAACAAATTAGTAATCAAACCTAGTTATAGCAAATGAGAACAAAACAAAGCGTATAGTACTTTGTTTAAACCTGTATTGAGAATCCTAAATTACTATAGACAAAAATTAATAATCTAAATATTTTTAAGAAACCTTCCGTATCATACCGATACTTTAAACAAACTTAGTGAATTAAATTATTTTTTAATTTTAAGCAGTTCTCCAAAATTCAAATGGCCTCTGACCAGCTTCTAAGTCGAGCTAACTGGCAAAGAAAAAAGTGCGATTTCCAGAATTTGTCTCATTTTACTACTATCGTAGATGTAAGAAGTTCTCTTTTTGATATAAAATCCACAGGCCTCGATTTAATTAATTCAGAGATGTTATTGTTACCCTGCCCAAAATATTTTCCTGTTTAACTAATATGAATAATAAAATCTTATCTATTGGAATCTACTTTTCCTGACGTTTGGAGCCTTCTACATGTAATTACTAAATCAAAAATTAATAATGTGACAGGTTGTAGCAATGTACGTCCTATTAGTATACTTCCAACATTATAAAAAGTTTTAGAAAATATAATGCATAAGCAAATTTTTAAATAAGTAAAAATATATAATCTGCTTCCTTCTCTCAGTCAGGGTTCCGTCAAGGTTTTAGTCATATTGCAACGGGCAGAATCATGGACGATTTAATTAGAGGTACAGATGCTGGTAAATGTACTGTTCTTGTTTTATGAATGAGCTGCTTTTATTCACTATAAAATAAACTACCCGTCAAATAAAATGGCAGTCGTTCTAACATTTCTTAACTGATTTGATTCTAAAAGCCCCTTTCATATAGAATCAGAGGCGAGAGCTGTATTTTTTACAATATTTTTTTTACTGTTTGTACAGTTTGGCAAAAAATGTAATACAATAAAATTAATATTTTCAACAAGGTGTATTTTCTTAAATAAAGGTTTTCCTCCCTTTATAGTGATATTTAAAAGTTTAAGTCGATATCTCGAAATGTTTCTATCATTTTTTTGTTTACTGCCTTGTAACAAAAAGGCGTTATTTTTTTCTGAAAAACTGCTGATTTTAGGCAATAATTATTAAACGTACACATTTATAATTTTTTTTCTAATGCCACGTTGCTATTGTTAATGATACCTATGGTGCATATTAAGAACATTATTTTCTCTAAAAGATATTTTCACCTATACCGAGTGTCCCAAGATATGATTAGATCTACTTAAGAGCATATGTAATTGTGTAACTAACAAACATTTGATTCATTGATTGGTTTTACCCATAAAGACAGACAGTTATTATAAGGCATAGAGTTTCTTAAATTCTATTCAATGATTGTTTTGTTCATTTTAAGAAGTTAAATCTAAAAACAAATTATTGTTGTCACTTTTAATTTTTTGCAACTTGATAACATCAGATTTTTATTTTTAAGAAATATAAAATTGTAAAATGTATAACTTTTGTAGAACTGCTTGGTACTAGGTGGGTCCCCGACAGGTAAAAGTCGCACATTATCTGTGACTGTTCACCAGGTTTGTAATAAATACTTGATGGAAAGCGTGCTACTTGTATTGCATACGCCAATTCATCCAGATTATTAAACACTTGCTCATTCTGATCAAATCTTATTTTTATTCTGCTCGACATGCATATCCGGCAATCTAGTGAGCCAAGTAATTTTTCCAATATTATTCCTTCTCAGAATATCTTGAATGAACCTTATCCTGTGTATGCGAACATTATCGTCCACCAAAATAAAACAATTTCCGAAATTCTGCGAGAAGATAATAATGATTTCTTTCACACACATATCTCGGTATGCCATTCATGGTTTCTCTCATTAAAACAACCAGGTCAGTCATTCCATTTCGCATTACACCATCCCAAAAGGTAACACCCCCGCCCCAAAATGGTAGTCTAGCATTTCTGTTTCCTCAAAATACCGTTAATTTCTTCCACTCCAAACTAAAATTCGCCCGTCTGAATAATTTAAATTAAAACTATGTTTATCCGTAAACATAAATTAAGTCCATTCTGTTATTGCCTCGTGAGCATGATCTGGGGCCCATATTCTTCTTACAAGTCGGTAACCATCCTGTAAGGAAGGGTATTCAGTGCAGTTTTGGGCATTAGTCCGCGCCCATACAACTTTCTTTCCTACTTACCCCAGTTACTACTTGAAATGTTGCGTTTAACTAAGTGGCGATCAACGCGTCCGGTCGTTTTTTTTTCTACGACCGCAGTGTTCCCAGTACCTGTATTGGGAACTTCCATATGTTCGATTTCTTTGTAAACCCCATTTCACGCTATGTTTTTGTTTAAAGATATATCACCCAAAGTTCGGCGTATCCTACTTGAAATGATTTATCGTTTGCTCTAACTCAGCGTCCAATGTTTCGTATTCATTTCCGCTAAATCTAGTCATTTTAAAGTAAAATTAAAGAACAGTTAGAGGACAGTAATTACACTTATGCAAAATTTGACTTGATAACTATTTTTGTTTTTTTTTACATGATATTGAACATGCATTCTGCCTACGAGATACTCAGATGTGAATCAGGTTCTAACCAAGAATTGAATACGATATGTCATCTCGCAAATAAAATACATGCAAAATGGATAATTTTAGGTCAAGTGATTAAAAAATTAGTGAGTATTGTGGCAAAAAAATATCAAATAAGCGACGTGGACGAAAAAACTTCGTTTATAACGATTGCTTATCATGAGGCCTAGACCTGAAATCTGATGCGATATTGTAAATAATTTAAGGTGGCAATGGTAACGTGTTATTTGATTTATCTTCCTTCTTGGATCAAAAAATTAAAATTAAATTAATATTAATTTAATTAATTGACTAAAAATTAATATTAATTTACTTCCTCTTTGCAAATCTCGAAGAATGAACAAAGATGATATCATAGCAAGCATATATGTCAAGTCTTTGTATCCTAGTATTCCCCTTGACGAAGCATTGAACAGAATTGTTACGAACGAGGATTTCCAGGCACATATAATACAACTCTCGGACCATGGCCTTAAAAATACTTATTTTTCATTAAACGGACAAATGTATAAACAAACAGATGGTGCTTCAATGGGCTCCTCGCTATCACTAGTAGTTGCAAACTTATTTATGATATACTTCGAGAAAGAAGCTCTTGAGAAAGCAAGTTTGAGGCCCACGTTATGGATTCGTTATGTGGATGACATATTTATTATATGGCAACATAAGAGGTTCGAAAACTTTTCCTTAAAAAATTTAATAAACTATATATTGAAAATTTTAATTTTTTACATTACCCTATTAGAACAATGTAAGTCGGTAAGGAAATTAATGTGAGAAAGGCATCTCCACCACGGATTATAAATAAAACAAAATTTTAGAATCGAAACAAAAATACAGAGCTCGAAAAATTTCTAATTCGCATAAATTCAGTACATCCCAGAATACAATTTACTCTAGAGTTAGAGGAAAATAACAAACTTCCATTTTTAGATGTTCTGATCACAAAACTGCACAACGGACCTTTCGAATACACTGTGTACAGGAAACCAACACATACAGACAGATATTTAAATGCACTATGACCAACACTCTAATAACTAGATCCGTGCGATTAACTGAAACACAGGCGAAAAAAACAAACTTAATATAATATCTGGTGCTTTAAAGAAAAATGACTACACAAATCGCACCATAGAGAAAGCTATTAATGCACAGGGTTCCCGAACAACGAATACCCAAAATTATGAACCGGGAAGGCAACAAGTAATGTTATGTAATGTAAATCTTATGTAAAGGGCACAACAGACAGATTCGGAAGAATTTTTAGAAAAAACAACATACAAACATTACACAAACCCCAAACAACCATAGGTAAACTATTTGGAAACCGAAAAGACAAAACCAAATTGAAAAACCACGGTGTATATAGCAATTCATGCCACAACTGTGAAAAGCTAAACATGGAGCAAACTAAAAGGCGAATATCGGCAAGAGTATAAGAGCATACACTTAGCATCAAAAACAAACAAACAATCTTGGCCCTATTCCTACATCATCAACCGCCCACGAAATTAATTTCGATAGGTCTAGAGAGATTGCCAATATAGAACATTATAAGACCAAAATAATCCGAAAAGCCATAGAAATAGAAAAACAAGGCGATTTAAATAATAGAGACGAATCATTTAAACTTTCAACAGTATGGAAGACAATAATCGACAAGTCTTAAATAACAAAAAATCAAGCGGAATTAGCCCAACAACAGCAACATCTGGAAAACATAAATAATGACCAACGGCTGCTCAGATATGACCTTGACCACCGGGTGGGGGTATAAAAGGAAGCTCGCAGTTGCTAACACATCAGTCTCTATTCGGACGCGAGAAAGAAAGCTTCGAAAATGCCAAATTTGTCAAAACGCCAGCAAAACTATACTTTTCAGAACGAAATTAGTGAACGGATATACACTCGGAATGAAAACACATCATATATATATATATATATATATATATATATATATATATATATATATATATATATATATAGGGTGCCCCAAACTCAATGGCCTATTAGCATCTGGAGAAGCACTAAATAGATTATTTTGAAAATTTGGCTCTGGCCATAGATGACCATAAACTCCCTTTCTAAAATAGTTTAAATTGTCCTGTGTTGCAGCTTCTGTCTTAAACCGGTGGCAACATCCTTTTTCTTAATGAAATGCCCTGTATATTATTGCATTTTTGTATTTTGAATAGTTTAATATTTTGTGTTATGTTCCCTATATCTAAATTCAATGGTTTTCAAGAAAATTGCGCTTAAAAATTGACAATTTTGACCATTTCAAGCTTTGTAACTCCCAAATGACTGAACTTGCAACAAAATGGATTTCGCTTTCCTATCTCAGTTTTTAATTATCTATTTCTGCATACCAATTTCTAGTTTGGAGGAGGTGTCAAAATTTGGCGCATTTTCTGTTAAAGTAGAAATTGGTGTCAGGAGACAGATAACTAAAAACCAAGTTACAAAAGTGTAATACATTTCGTTCTAAGTTAAGTCGTTTGGGAGTTACATAGCTTCAAAGAGTCAAAAATGTTAATTTTCAAGCGCCATTGTCTCGAAAACAGTTAAATTTAGGTATAGGAATCAACATAAAAAGTGTTTGGAATGTTCAGGACAACATAAAAATGCAATAATATACATGGCTTTCCATTTAGAAAACTAATATTGACATTTTTTTAAGGTAGAAAACGTAACACCGCACAGTTTAAATTATATTAAAAAGAGAGTTTATGTTCACCTGTGGCCAGAGCCAAATTTTCAAAGTAATCTATTCATTGGTTTTCCAGATATTTCTAATAGGCCACTGAGTTTGGGGCACCCCGTGTATATATATATATATATATATATATATATATATATATATAGTGTTGTAGTTAGTTAATAAGATCTATAACTATATCTAAATTTAATAAGCAATTATCTTAGCAATTTGTTTAAACCTTGAACGGTTGGTCGTATGAGTGGTGTAAGCTGCGAAATTCCTCAAGGATCAATATTAGATCCTCTGTAGTTTAGTATTTACACAATTAATATGACCTCTTATTTGAAACACTGTATTGTTCACCAGTACGCCGATGATACACAGGTATACTACTTTTTTTACGTCCGATTGGCCTGAGGCAAAGAAGGCTTTGGATATTGACTTCGTACAAGTACAGAAAGTCTTATATAATTTGCTCCTTAAAATAACGGCAAAACGTTTTTTTGACATGATATTTAGTGTTAGTTCTTCCGAGATCTCTTAACAGCTTTGAATAAGCTGTTTGGATTCTAAAACTTGTTTTATGTATAATCAGTGGCGGAGATGCCTTTCTCATATTAATTTCTTTACCGACTTACAGGGTTTTATTAGGGTAATGTTAAAAATTAAAATTTTGAATATATAGTTTATTAAATTTCTTAAAGAAAAGTTTTCGAAACTCTCATGAATGCCATTCTCACATCAATTTTTTTCCAGTATTACAGACTGGTATTCGTAACGAAAGGTTCTCCTTCCTATTATATATTGATATTTTGAAACTTAAAGTCAATACTTTGGAACATTTTTGGCAGTTTCCAGTTTACTGCCTTGTAACAAAAATGTTATTTTTTCTGGAAATAACTAATTTGAGGCAAAAATGATGAAATGGGCAAATTTATAATTGGCTATAAAGTATAGAGTGTCTCAAATTATATTCTATGGATTGCATAGAGCCTCGAATAAGATAGAGTGTGACGAATTAAGTCCGGATTTTAAGGATTTTTTTTATTAATTGCCCTTAGTAAAATTGAAAGTCGACAATAGAAAAGCTAGTCACGTGTTTAATCCTACCTGACTAGAATATACATTTTTCAAACAATTGCAGAAAAACTACCTTTCATCTAATTTTTTTAAAAGTAGTAAAAAATTTGTTTCTCTTTTGACTCTATACATACCACACTTCATTACTATCGGTTAAGTGCAATTTTTGTTTAACAAGATGTCTTAAATAGTTTTTTTTTAAGACACAAATCAATCTTTCAAGGCGTCTTTGGCAGTTTTTTGTTTACTACCTTGAAAAAAATGGCGTTATTTTTTTCCAGAGAATAGCTGATTTTAGGGAAAAAAGATGAAATGTACAAATTTATAATTATCTAATACAACATTTCTATTGTTAATGATATTAATGGTTTATTTAAAGAAAATAATTTTTATACGGGACCTTCTAATTCATGCAAAGGGTCCCTAAATAAAGCCACATGTAAGTGTAAAACTATCAAATATTGGATTAATTTTATTAAAGGTTTAATTTGGAGATACATACAGAGGTTGATATCACTATAAGGTACAGAATGTCCCAAATTCTAAGATATATGAAGATATTTAGATAGTGTTTTGCTAAGAAGAGGTAAAAATTAATATTGGTTTTTCGTTACAAACAAAAGTAAATCACCCGTTATCGCTGCCACTGTAAATTATTTACATCACATCACCATATTTCAGACCTAGGCTTCAGGGTCAAGCAATCATTATAAGCGGAATTTTTTGTCCACGTCGTATATATGATATTCTTTTTGCCACAATACTCACTAATTTCTTAATGACTTGACCTAAAACGATCCATTTTGCTTGTGTTGTATTTGCGAGTTGACCCATCGTATTCAATTCTTGGTTAAAACCTGACTCACTTCTGAGTATCTAACAGGCAGAATGCATGTTCAATATCATGCAAAAAAAACAGTTATGAAGTCAAACTTTGCATAAATGTAATTATTGTCATATATTTGTTTAATTTTGCTTTAATATGACTAGATTTAGCGGAAATGAACGCTAACTTGAACGAACTTTCTAATTTTGGTCCACGCGAAACCAGATGTGACGTCATTAACGTTCACGCTAACGAAAATTTTTTTTTTATAAAATTTATATTTCATAAAAATTTGGATTACTTATTTTCTTAAAGTTAGGTCAGGTTAGGATTGGTTAGGTTTGTTGTAAAGAAAGCGCTCGGTAGCGCGCCGACCGAATTCCGAGTCTATATTAAAACAAGGATTTTTTAACAAAATCTATTCTGTTAAGTGAATACCCCCGTTGGATTAGTATAAGTTTGTCAAAAAAGCAGTCATTCACGCGTGTTTCTTATTTAACGTGAACTGACTTTCCGACGATTCGTTCACGTTAGCGTGGAAGGAGCAAACGCCGGAAATGAATTACGAAACATTGGCGGGTGAGTTAGAGCAGACAATAAATAATTTCAAATAGGTTCAATAGGTAATGGGTCGACAGTATTAACTGTGAAATGGATTTTAGATAGGAACCAAACATATGGAAGATTCCAATAGAGGCATTGAGAACGCTACGGTCCTAGAAAAAAAGAAAAGCAACCGGACGGGATGATCGCAACTCAGTTAAATGTAACATTTCGAATACCAAGTGGGATGAAAATAGCCACCGCGACAGAGGGAAGAGGGTTGCATGAGCCATGACTAATATCCGACGATGTACTAAATACCCTTCTTTATAGGCTGGTTACCGACTTGCAAGAACAATGTTGGCCCCATACCATGCTCGCTAGAGAATAGTAAAATGGACCATATAATAGTTCTTCCCTCGGTAATCTTTTTCTACTTTTGATTTAATTACTCTTGGGTTAGTTTCGCTACATGTGGCTATATGCTGCTCCGTAGTAATAAGAGTATCATGTCCGGAGGGTGATTCATGAGGAAATGTCAATACTTTAGATACGTATTCAGGACCCAAAAATAAACATAAAATTCTATATAATTATGTGTTCTCAAGGCCTTCGTTCTCAAGATTCAGGGTGGTAAAGTTTTTATATAATTTTTCTATGTTTTAAATAAAATCCATGATAATGTAAATATTGAAGTGAAAATATGTGTCCGGTGGTTTTTTGGTATGACGAATTCGAATCTAATCTTAGTATAGCTCCTACTTGTAGGGGGCGCAACCTATATGTCTCCTTCGACCAATCACAACTTTTTGGTACAGCTCTGTATTACATTTTTAAGTAAAATAAATTATTCCTTTGTCATTTTGCGTCAAAAATATATACCTGTTAAAATTGATAGGCGCAACCGTTTTCGAGATATTTCGAGTGAAGGATTAACACATTTTTTGAGGTGTCCGACATAAACTAACCAAAATGTATTTAATTTGTATTAAAATTACTATTATTAAGTTATTCTTAATAAAAAGTTTTATATTTTTCAAAAAGTACGTATGTATTGTAAAAAAAT
The DNA here is from genome assembly GCA_030620095.1 of Kuschelorhynchus macadamiae. Taxonomy (NCBI): domain Eukaryota; kingdom Metazoa; phylum Arthropoda; class Insecta; order Coleoptera; family Curculionidae; genus Kuschelorhynchus; species Kuschelorhynchus macadamiae. The sequence continues at coordinate 595,181 of JAUTXW010004815.1, forward strand.
TAGAAGCATTAGTAATGTCAGTTATTAATAACATAAAATTTTGTCACTATGAAATTATGTTCATAACTTTTATTATCTGACAATAATCATTTAAGAAACATTAGATCCAAGTACGTCATTATGACTGGAAAAGTCTCGCATCGTGAATACGCAGATATGATATTCGTCTATGGCAATAATCATTTAAGAAACATTGGATCTAAGTACGTCATTGTGACTAGAAAAGTCTCGCATCGTGAATACGCAGATATGATATTCGTCTATGGCTGCTGTAACGGGGTCTCAGTTAAAGCAGTCGCGGAGTACCAGCGTCTTTTTCCAGATGGAAGGGTACCAGATAGCATAGTTTTTCAACAAGTTTTGCTACTGCTGGAGAATCTGGGATGTTTCCAAGTGCGAAAATTGTATCTAAAAGAGAATCGGGACCTGGCGTTGAACTAGAAGAGGCTATACTCAATCCATGTGAAAATGATCCAGCATAAGCACTAGGCGAATTGCATATACTTATCAAATACTCGTCTACTTGTAGGAATCTTCACATTAATTGTTTATACCTATTTTATGTACAACGGGTTCAACATTTGCAGGAGAATGATTTTGAGTTGAGAATGCAATTCTATAATTAGATTAATGAAGATCGAAGGTTGTATAGGTATGTTTTGTTCACTGATGAAGTACAGTTCACACGTGATAAATAATCTTCACAATGAACACCGGTGGTGCTTACCATTAATGTGTGGTGTTGAATGTTAAATGGTCATTTAATTGGTTCATTTATAATTGACGGTATTCTTACAGGAGAAAAATATTTTTTTTTCAAACCGATGGACTGGTCGGGAGACTCCTATCGTCCTATGGCCACCGAGATCGCCAGACCTTAATCCTTTCAATTATTGTCTTTGGGGGTGGTTCAAATCACTGGTATATTCCACTAAAGTAAATACAAGAGAAGCGTTACTGGATCGGATAATAAACGCATCAAAAACTCTAAGAAATGCGCCCGAATGTATTCACAAAGGTTGTGCTTGGAAGTAAATGGTGGAATTTTTGAAAATCATAAAACCTAGCCTATGTTTTATTAAAAATAACTTAGTAATAATAACTTTAATAAAAATTAAATACACACCTCAAAAAAATGTGTGAACCCCTCACTTCAAAGATTTTGTGCGTTTTTGGACAAAAGATAAACTTTTAAAATCGCCGAAATTGTTTTAAATCCAAATATCTCGAAAATGGTTGCTCGTGTCAACTTTTAACAGGTATACCTTTTTGACGTAAAATGACAAAGAGTTAATTAATTTTACTCAAAAATGTAATACAGGGCTATACCAAAAAGTTGTGATTGTACGAAGGTGTAGAAATACATGTAGGTAGCGTCCCCTACAAGTAAGAGCTATACTAAGATTAGATTCCGTCATACAAAAAACCCCCGGATAAAAATGTTCACTCCAGTATAACATTATCAGAATTTATTTAAAAAAATAGAAAATTTAAATAAAACGTTTTGCACCCTGTATCTCGAGAACGAAGGCCTTGAGGACACAAATTTATATAGACTTTTATGTTTATTTGTGGGTCCTGAATATGTACCTGAAGTATTGACATTTCTTCATGAATCACCCTGTATATGTATATTAGGTGAAAATACAGGACAGGGCAGATAATAATTTGAATAGACGATCTATCTAATATAAAATAAAATACCCCCAATGAATCCCTTTGTAATCTATGTAGTTAGGACCCCACAATGGCAGATAGGCCAGTCCGCGACGTTCTGCATCCGACCGGCTGGTTACATATTTTCTACTAGTAGACGCACCTCACAACACCGAACCACACATTGTTGAGTGTTTTCTAATTAAATTGCGACACGAGCAGTTAATGTGACTAATTTATTTGTATCTGATTAACTGTCTATTCGTAGTATAATCGGTTTTTGGTAGTATGTCAGTTCCGTTGTAGTTAATATATCGATTTGAAATTTGGCACCGTTATATTGTTGACTCAAATACAGATTGAATGATTCAAACAGTTGAATGTCGTTACCGGTTTAACCGAGAGCACTATATCGCTCACTGGAATAACCTATATATTTTTGAAAATTTGGATTTTACGGAAAATTCCAGTATTAAGCATGTGTCGTATTGTATAAGTATCTTTGGCGGTTCTCAAAAAAATGTTCGTAAAAAATTTCACATCGAACTGAAGTTACTGCGTTTCTTTATATAGCTAATGAGTGTAGAAAAATTTAAATACAGTATTTTAGTCTTATTTGAGGTATATTAGCCTGTAATACCGTAAAGGTATTACTTGCGGTTTAATCGAAAATGCTATAAAATAGATTTTCAAGTCAGAATTTCTTCGATAATTTAAATTAAGTGCGTGATGAATTGAAATTAATTAATACACATTTTTCAATAATTTTTGTTCACACTTCCCTGTGTTTAAATTGAATAGTTCTTCGATGTCGCTTCATTGTAAGATATTGTCAATTTACCGGTTAACTGTATTCTAAATTTACAATAAAATACAACGATTTTAATGATTTTAGCAAAAGTGGTTTTCTATTTCTGTTTATTTATACATTTATTTTTGACACTATCCACGATTTAATTTTTAGATGTCGCAGGTGACTATGGCCAACTACGATGATTAAGAGACTTATAAAGTAAAATGAGATAATAAACCGAAATGCATAGCCATCTTAGATAAAACCAATACTTATTATTAAATTATTATAGTTTATTGTTTTCTTATTGTAATTTTAAATTACCGCTGACTTATAATAGCCGATATTTTAGAAACTATTAAGCTTAAGCATAGGAAAGTTTGAACAAAAGATATCCAAAAATATAGTAGTAGAAATTGGATTAATTCAGAATGCAATATATGTTGTTTCATTAAACTTATTCATACCGCTTCATTTAAACCGGAAAGCTCACCTTAGTATGATATAGTTTATAAACTGAGGGTTCAATTTCACGTCACTATTTTTGGTTCACCTCATATTGGTTTTCATATATTTCCTTAATTAATCCATAAATTGACACTTTTTGTCACTTTGGCTTATCGGAATTAGGAATCTAATGGGTTCACTTTATAGGAATACTGAAAGGTGGTTAGATGTCTACAGATTTAATTCCGTAATGCTGCTTGGCGTTTTTTTTTCACAAATTAAGATACAATAATTCAAAATAGGGCATATTTATAATTTTATACAGTTTGCTACTTCCGCCTCAGATTATCAACGCAAAAATTAGAATTTAAAAATAAACCACTATTATTTATTAGTTCGAGAAAAATATAAGGTTACTCAACAATATTCTTTGCATGTTGTAAGATTTGTGTTAATCATATCCTAATTAACTCTCTAATTACACGTGCAAAATTTTCCTGCCTGACTATGAAAAAGATCAAGTAGGGTAACATGTTTCCCTACTGTTATCCCTTTAAAAAATATTCTTTAAATTTGTCTACAAAATACGCTAAAACAGCTTCTTTTAACTGAACTTCGTCTTTAAACCGTCGCCCACAAAGGTCCTGTTTCAAATATCCAAACAAATAGTAGTAGCTGGAAGTCATGTCTGCGCTATAGGGAGGATGATCTATCTGGCATCCACAGTCCAAAATGACAGCTTATGCAACACCAGCAGTATGGACAGGTGTGACAGCATTATCGTGCAAAAGACGCACAATTTTCCGAGACTTTTTTTGATGCAATCCCGTAATTTATGTAACAATGCTGCCTAATATTTTCCATTAACGGTGGTATTGGTTTATCTAAAATCCATTAAAAGAATTCCTTCACAATTCCAAAAGATCGTGGCCATCACCTTTTTTTGTTCACTGGCCTTCTTGGGGGTGGCTTACTATTACGGCGCCACTCCATTGATTCTCTTTTCGATTGAGTATCATAGAAGAAAACCATAGTTTAATTCCTTCTTACAATGGTTTCTATGACAGGCTTTGGTCCGGGTCTTCACAGTTCCAAAATATCGCGTACATCCGACATGGCATTGTTTTTGAATAGCCGAAAGGTTTTTGGGAACCCATCTTGTACTGACCTTCTGTAAACCTAAATGATCAGGCAAGATTCGACGAACCCTAGTATCAGAAAGGTTAGTGTTTTCTGAGATTTTCTTGACCTTTAAACGTCGGTCGCTCAATACCACCTCTTCCATAATGTCAACATTGTCTTCGGTTATCACATCCACTTGACCAGTTCTTGCATCATCTTCAAGGGATTACTGCCCCATGCAAAAACGTTTTGCCCATTCTTTCACTACGGAATACGAAGTTAAACTTTGGCCGTACACATCATCCAGCATTTCATTAATCATTTTAGGTGGTAACTCTTTTTTTGTCAAAAATTTTATTACCGCTCTGTAATTTGCGTTATCTGCGACATTTTCTTGGACACACTTTGTTCAAAATACTGTCAATAAAAAACTCAGTTTCTTTTCTGCAGCCTACGAAGATATGCATTTTAAAGAAGACAAAGTTTTATCCTGACCCTAGAGCTGTATCTAGGTTATATTTTCGTACTTCGGCAGAAAAAGAAGAAAACAGATTTGTGCTTATTACATTGTTAATTAGAAACTAAAGTTCAACTATAAATTAATGAGACAGATAAGTGTGTCGTCAATTTGAGAACTCACAACTCGATGACAAATTTGGGTAGTTTAACTACTTTGAGTTACTAGCTATTTATTAATGTTTTTTATGTCATAATAGTCTAACTACTATTAGACTATCAATTTAGGAATATCGTTAAAAAAATTAAAATTGAGCTATGGTTAGGAATCTGGAAATCATGTTGG